>JAEAOA010000576.1:2067500-2545000 GCA_016746295.1 Potamilus streckersoni
TTTTTTATTCAGAAGAAAGAAAAAAATCATCTCAAACTGGTCACAGCAAAGCACTTTTGAGCTTCAGAAATGTAGAGCACAATATGATTTATAAACCCTTCTAAAACGCGAAATAAATTTCATGATGGTGTCAAAATTCCATTCCACTGGGAAAATCAAAAGTTTTTAACAATAAACACGTTGTTTTTTTTTACATGTACTCCAGGAATGACCTTGATTCCACTAAATGAATCTTGCTCTCAGAATGCATAAAACAACTTTCAAAAATATCGTATACTGAAATCCTTACTGATTTCCGAATCAAGGTCAGAAATTAGACACAATGTTTCAACTTCTGGGTTGTTTATCAGATCAAATAGAGCTGAGTTGGATTTCGAAAATAATTAAATCCAGTAGACAGAATTATCATTACAATAGCATGTAATGGAATAAAATAAAAAAACGTTTAAAACTAGAAGACAAGTAATTAATATATATATATATATATATATATATATATATATATATACATACATACATACATAAAAGGTGAAAGTTGCTAATATACAGGATTTCTGCATATGTATGTCCTTATGTCCTTACGGGTGTACAGCAAATTCAAATTACGTCCGTATCAATGTATAATACACTGGATGTCATCGATGTACGTCCCGATATGGTGTTGAATTTATTGGATATGATCAAAGTGCCTCCTTACAGGTGTATGATATACTGAATATCACCAAAGAATGTCCTTATAGGTGTGAATATATGCAGGATATCATCAAAGTAAGTCGCTATAGGTGTGGAATATAATGGATATCATCAAACTGCTTCCCTATCGGAGTAAAAGTTAACTGGATATTTTCAAAGGCAAAGGGCGTCCTTATGGGAGTAAAAATATGCTTGATTTCATCAACGTACGTCCTTGTCGGGGTAACAAATATAATGGATATCATCAACTTAAGTCTGTATGGGTGTACAATATACTGGATAGCATCAAAGTATTTCCCTATGAGAACAAACATACGGGATATTATAAAATTACATCCTTATGGGAGTAAAATTTACGGCAAATATTCTAGCATTAAATCAATTGTAATTTGACAGAGAATTAGTGCCATTACAATACAAAATAATGATTTATTCATAAATTCTACTTTGTATTAAACTAAAAATCTTGAGCCTTGCAAACAAAACACACTTTTACCACTTACGATACAGATACTCTGGGAGGATAGATGTAGAGAAATAATTTCGAATTTGTGAACATCCCACTCTCTGTGCCCCATGCCAGGACTATGTGGTCAAAATTATATGGGATACAATTTCTTGCCCTTTTTATAAGCTTTTCAAATCTTTTCTGATGTATGTGTTAACAGCTCACGTACTGTACTTTTCAGCGTACCACTGGGGCATATAATAGAGTTAAAAGATATCAACAAACTTGGTCATTATGGGCGCCAAATAAGATTGATTCGAAAGCGCTCACGCGTCTAATATTTTCATGATGTCACTAACAGACAACAAAATATCTAAACCTAGATAATGCCAAAATGGTTTCTATTTTACAAAATTGAAGGTTTATGACATCGGAGTCTGCCAGACCCACGGAACCGAAGGTTGTGCTTAGAATATAGTTACACAAATTCATTGTACTAAAACCCAATGTTCAGATCTTCCATTTAAAGGTTTTAAAATATTTTGCCATATACTGGTTTAAAGCGCTCTTGCTGATACATACAGCCTGGATCAAAATACTAAGTCAATACGATCTTACCCAACCGTCGTGTAACTGATATGTCATTAAACGACATTCTCACATTCATATAAAACTATCTGATAAATACGGTTAGCAGAATTCATTAGTTGATAAAAAGCATTATCCTTTACAATATAATCGTAATACGTTTACCAATATAACAAGTTACAGCAGGGCGATAGGGCTCTGTTTTCGATGTTCTCGCTGCTTCATAATTTTTAATAATGCAGTGACTGTGTTGGGTTTATTAAAACATCCTCTATCGTCCAGACAAAACACTACCTGAACCAGCATTACACAATCTTATCCTCTTGACTTTCCTTATTGCATTGACAATATTCAAAGCACTACATGGTTCCAGACATATAGACGCACGATGTACTAAAACAGATTTAGTTTCTTAAAGTGTTGTAGTTATTTCGATAAGGTTACAATATATTTCAATGTATTAAGTTAATTTGGCATTTTAATATTTATGTCTTCGAGCAAAACTACTTTACACGTCTATAGTCTATGCGGTGCTATTATATAGCCGATTAAGATGCCAAAATGGAGTTTGTTTATCATCAGTGCTGCTAAACAACAGTGTGTCCTTTAATTGTTTCAGCAAATATTGATTAGTCTGTGCATGATGTACACATAGAAATGCATTGTATTCCTTTCAAGGTAACTGTTATTGTTTTCTACTATTAAAAGCCATGAAAAGCATGAGCAACAAAATAACAGCTTCTACTTGTCACAAAAGAGAAAAAAAACTGTCATAAAAATGATACACATCTTGATCAGATGTTTTGTATTTTGTTTAGCTACACATTCCATTTATCGTATTTTAATAATATTTACTTTGAGTTATATTAGGTAATAAACTAAAAGGAGAACTGAATGAATTGTTAATACTGACAATATGGGAGTAATTTTAGAAAGACCTTACATAACTTATGGAGATAACTCCTCTAAAAATATATGGTTTTGATTAGTTAACGCTTCAACCAACTTTAATAAGAGCGTTCATCTGTAAGCAGAGTAAACTTATGGTTGACCCTTGCATTTTGCTTTTAGCGGCATTACACTGGATTTGCTTAAACGCTGGCATGTGTATTTATGTATTGGGTCTGACGGTTAATCAGCTAATGTCTGGTTATATAGTGAACCGTTAACATGAGGTGGTTGGAAAGATAAAATTAAAGAATCGCTAAATATTTAGAAAGATAAACTCGTCCAACTAATAATAATCTCTTTCACAATAAAATAGGAAGAAGAAAGAGTAAAAAAGTCTGATTGCAAACAAAATTACTTTATATTAACATCACAGTGTCTAAAATCTCCCTTCCTGCCGCCTATCCTTTGTGGCACATCACAAAGTTTTTGCATCAAGTTTACCTGGAGCAAATAATAAGTACATGAAGTTCTGGAAATCAATACTCTCAATGTAAACGTACCTCACTCTCAGTGGCACTGGCAAGACGCACGGTGTAGACGGGGCACACCTTTCACCCAGTATCGCTTCTTCTGTCCCATTTTGCTATTTATGAACGATGCCACTCTCCATGTATTTGTCAAGATAAAACACACATATGCCGATATTAAATTTAAAATTAGTATGTTGAATTTCGACAAGGATGACTAAAGGGCAGATTTGACTGCTTTATCTGCTCTTTCATTGCCATGAATTCCAATATGACTATGCAAATCAACCACAAATAGGTTGGATGAAAGGTATTAACATATATTTCAGAGGGCTCAGGGACACTTTTGCGGAACAACAGAAAAAGTGTTGGTCACGGAGTAATTCCACAAGCGAAAATACGCACAATAAAAATGACGTTAATAATTGTAATAGGTAAGTTGTTTTTACTTTTAAGTGGAATTTCTGTATATTTATTTCTTTCTTTATAAGTTTCATAGTCGGCCTCATTGGTCGCCTTCATTATATTTATTCAAATGGGGGGAGGCAATTTCTCAATGTTTATAAATCCGACAAGAATAAATAATACAAGGTTTAATCATGAAAGTTTCACAAAACATTAAACAGTTATTCTTTCAGCTACTAACTTAAAGATTTCACCTTTCAACGTATACATTGAAATAAAAGACCACTGTTTCTATTACAAGTAAGTGTTGTAATAAGAATTGTACACGAGTGATCACTATAATTACATCATATTATTGTTAATATCATTATAAATATTTATTATTATTATTATTATTATTATTATTATTATTATTATTATTATTATTATTTTTATTAAATTTTTTATTCGCAGTATTCGTTCTATGCTGGTGTCCATATTTTCTATTCAACCTGCTGGACGTGTATTTGTTTCACGATAAGAAAACCTACACATTCAGGGCATTGAGAGCATTAGTGCAGAGCCTTGCTCCGCTCAATAGCGCCGCTAACCCCATTATTTATGGCATCTTTAGCACAAGAATTTGCAGAAATTTAAGGTATTGCATTATCTTATTTATACAGGCACACTTTGTTGTCGCTTTCTATATTCGAAAATATTCTAATGGCAACGATATCAGGAGAATCGTGTATAGCATAACCTATTTATGATAAACCAATTACGTAACAACTCAAAAAGAATTCCGTCTAAATGTGAAAAATGAAAGCAACAATATATATATATATATATATATATATATATATATATATATATATATATATATATATATATATATATATATAAATATATATATATATATATATATATATATATATATAAATATATATATATATATATATATATATATATATATATATATATATATATATATATATATATGAATTTACGTGATTCGTAAAAGAAGCGTAATTTTTTGGAATTTTAAAATTTCACTATCCACAAGAAACATCCTGAACCTTATATATATATATATATATATATATATATATATATATATATATATATATATATATATATATATATATATATCTAAAAACAATCCGGCAATGCTGCTTTATATATATATATATATATATATATATATATATATATATATATATATATATATATATATATATATATATATATATATATATATATATATATATATATATATATATCGTAAAAGAATCCGGCAATACTGCTTTATGTCACAAAATAAGGTTCAGGAGGTTTCTTACTGATTGTGTGACTTTAAAATTCCAAAAATTTATGTTTCCTTTAAAATGAGGTAATCACGTGAATTCAAAAGAAAACTAAAAGCAAATGTAAACGTAGGTACGAATATTGTTGAACCTTTATAATAGTTTTTAACAACGCAGGAACTGATATGTTTTTGTTGTAAATGGACCACTGATAACCATCAAAGCAAACAGATGTATAACGAACAATAGGAAAAGAGTATTTTCAGAATATCTTTCACCTCTTTCGCGACATCGTGATGCATTCAAGATTTTCCAGTATACAATGCATTATATGCATGTACGATAGTAGTCCTCACATTTTATACCCAGTAAGGATGTAACGTGTAAAGGTTCAACTTTGCCCAGAGATATCTTGTATCTGAAACAAATAATATGAATATCGTTTCATTTGAATGTGATTTATTGAACGAACTCTCACTATAAATGATAGTTTAATAGACAAGTTTATGTTGGTATTGTTTATTGAAGATGTCATAACATTTGGCTAAAAAAACAAGCGCTAAAATATTTCCATTGTCTTAGCAGAACATGTTAAAAGCATTTCCATTGGTTGAGAATAAATATGCATAATGTTTTTTTTTCATGTAAATAGCGTTCCTGTTAGTAAATTACTATCACTTTGTAAAAGATTTTCAACATTATTTTCTACTCACGCACGCTTACAAACATGGGTTTAAGTAAGTAATGTAAGTTATAAAATTTAAAATGGTAAGCAGCAATTTCGACGCACACGTCTGTTGTACTTTTTACATATCCCGTAGTTTGATATTCGTAACATGGAATCATTAATTCGAATTAATACATTAATAATTTCAGGCGTATTCCACTGATTAACTGTATGGCGAAAATCACGTGCAACTGCACAATATATTCCTCAAGTCGTGCAAAACTACAGTATATCTCATCCACCGAACATACTCAGTTGACAGTGGAAGCCACAAATGGTGCTAGAATTTTCAATAGGAAATGCAAACAAAAAAAGAACGAAAAAGAGTGCCAGTCAGATATGACTAACAAATCAAGTTCTCCTGCAGAAGATAGAGTGATTCCTAATGGGAGAAAGAATGGCGCATGCACAAAACTCCAACAAAGACGACCATCTGGAATCCCGCTTATTAGACAGAGTATGTCTGAGCAAGACTGCATTCTCCTGAAAACATACGCCGTCAAATGTGATATCCACACGACATCTGACAACCATGTCGGGGTAAAACTGTGTAATACAAATTTGAAAGACAACTCAACTTACATAGACAACATTAAAGAAATTTCAATTCATGTTACGTGATGTAAATAAATTCGTGTATACCTAGTTATGACAGTTTGTGGCTTTTACAGTAAATGTTTTCTCATTCCTCTGCTAGAGTTGCGAGATTCTGTGACGAACCTGTGGGGTTGTTAATCAAATGCAATTAGGAATCACATAAACACCGCGTTAGTTATAATTAACTGAAACAATTAATCTATTGGTGTCATGGTTAATGAGATATGTTACCATTAATTTAATGATTTGACTTATTGCCGTAATTAATTGAGACATATATGAAATAATTTTCATATTGGTGCCAGAATTAATTGAGGCAATATTTGGTTGAATAAATTGTCATATTGGTAACATAATTAAGTGAGGCAGTTGTCCTTAATTGAATAATTAATTTAAGCATTTTAAGTTTTATAAATCGTTTTGTTGATAACATAATTAAAGAAGGATGCTATCAATAATGTAACGAATTATCTTATTGAAACCAGCATTAATTGAGGCAGATATTATTAGTTAACTTAAGTGTCTTATTGGAACCAATTTAGCATCTATATTTATTTGAAATGCCTTACACTGATATTTATACTTGGGGAAACCTGTATTGGATATGAGTGTTTTTGAGGATTGTAATATGGTTTGAAAGAAGAAACAAATGATTGTGCATATTGTAACATTATTGCTAAATTTGCTTCAGCTTGCTATATTAAATTATTACTTAGAAGCTATCTAATGAAGAACAGAACCAATATTATAACATTTTCTTATATTTGATCCATGCGATATATGAATATTTAAAGATTAAGTACGCATGGAAATAAAATGAATAGATTCATGATGAGTTTTGGAAACAAGTCAACTAAATACACATCTTACGTGAAAATAAAGTTCAAATCAACAAAATTTAAAAGAAATGCTTTTATTTGTTCTTGACTATGTTTATTATTATGCTGGTTACAATATTTTGCGGTAGGAAAGTACAGTTAATGTGATGCTTTGGCAATTATGTGGGTTTTTGCATGATTTATAAATGATCGATTAAGATAAACAATAATCAGTTTTGAACAAAGGATAATGACATACTGAGCTTTTTTCTAATTTCAATTGTCCTTGTTTTCTATAAATGTATGGACAATGGCTTACAAAAGAGCTCATTATTGCGCTTTATTGTCTTAGATAAGTTATCAGTTTTGACGACTTTCTATTTATTTGTGCAGACGCTGCAACTGATATACAAAATTTCAAACTAATGATGGTAAAACGATATTATTAAATTCTGAATGGTGATACTCATGTGTACACAATATAAGATAAAACAATTAGTCGTAACAAGACCTTACTATGAATCTGATAATTGGTCTGCCCTACGATTAATATTCGGAAATAGTTCTGTCTTATACCTAATAGAATTTTCATATTCACAGTTAACATACGCAAATATTCATTTTTGAATTTTCTTATGCCTTATTAAAATAAATGTCAATTTCTTCGATGATTTGTGTGTGTGTGTGTGTGTGTGTGTGTGTGATAGATAGGTCTTAATTTCTCATTTTCTGGAGGAACAGGTGCCTTCAAGTGCAGATTTCTCCACATCATACTCAGATGGTTACCATATTTAAAACAATACCGATGGATAACTAAATAAGCTACTGCTATTTTCTGTCCAATATCTACTTCTACTGCTCTATTTGTTTGTGGCCAAAAGCCTTCTTTTGTATGAATATGTTGCAAAGCCGAGAAATAGCTAATGAAAAGGTCAAAATGAGGCACGAGGAATGTCGTGTCTTTCTTGATAATCGATTTTCTGCATGATTTCTTTTCAATGTTAATTTTCTTCTTACAATGTGGATTAAAGGAATATTTTACAAAATTATTTGCATTCTTTCTGTAATTAAGGACAGTTTGCTTAACATTGTAAAGTGCCTCGTGACCTCGTGACGTAAAATGGAACGGAAGTGAAGATATATTTTCGTTAAAAAATTTTAATGATTGAATTTATTTTGCAAATGAAGAATAAAGAACGAAAATAACGTATTTGATTCTTGTTAAGTCAACCACTGATGTTGAAAAAGAGAAAAGTTCAGACAAAGCTAATGATCTTCCACGTAATACATGCTTCAATTATTATTATTCGTACTGTTATTGGTACCAGACGTAGCTATAGTACATAGCAGAGTAGCAGCTGAAACAATGGTAATTATGGAAGCAGGAGCCCAGCAGAATAGAAGTGGTAACAAAAACTATTTGTCTATTGATTGTTTCATGAACAAATAAAAGTGCTTGTCAACAAAGCATTTTCATGCTCTGTCTCTGATTTATCTTATAAACTCAAAGGCATATTTGACAATCTTGACACTATGTTCCCTACTTGCATTCAGCCAGCAAACATATATATATATATATATGATATAAAGTATATTGATATACCAATACTATTGATGCATCAAATTGTGATCCGCCCAGGGTGCAATAAATACGAATATATAAACAATATATAAACATTCTTTTAACTGTTGACCAACGATCATTGATAAATTTTACT
This sequence comes from Potamilus streckersoni, assembly GCA_016746295.1. Lineage (NCBI taxonomy): Eukaryota > Metazoa > Mollusca > Bivalvia > Unionida > Unionidae > Potamilus > Potamilus streckersoni. The sequence goes on from JAEAOA010000576.1 coordinate 2,076,196, forward strand.
CATAAATCATTAATAACGTATGAAAATTACGACAAAAAGTAGTAATAGTTGCCACTTCGTTGCTAATGAATTTATATCGTTACATCGTTACACAATTTCATCGCAATCCTTTATTTCCATTCCCCTCTCCCCAACCAATCTTAGGGGCAACATTTGCAGAAATGTGGAGTGAGAGAGAAAAACAATTTGGCTTTGATGAAAACCTTAAAACTGATCTTGCACCTAGTAACTTACAAGAAAATGATTAGTCATAACAGTATAGTTTCACCTTTCTTTGAATCTGTCTACAGTGTTCATGATTAGAAATGATACCTAATTACAATAGCCAGTCGACACTATCAGTTAAATTTGTCGATTACGAGGCACACTTGCTATGACGTATGTAATGTTTTGTTATTGTTGTTGACTTTTTTTAAACCTATTATAATTTTCCAAACATCTATTATCATTAATTAAATATGAATATGTCTAAATGGAGCCCTCCCACCACCACACACGCTCTCTCTCTCTCTCTCTCTCTCTCTCTCTCTCTCTCTCTCTCTCTCTCTCTCTCTCTCTCTCTCTCTCTCTCTCTCTCTCTCTCTCTCTCTCTCTCTCCCTAAAACAACTCAGTTAAAGGTGCAATGTATTTACGTTGTGAAACTCCCCCACACAGAATTATTTGCAGCTTAGAACAATTATACTTTCATTTTTGCACAGAGAAGCAATATTATTCATACCAATGAAGGGGTCTAACCTTGAGGAAACAAACAAAATAACTACGTACCTAGAAATGCACACAACATCTATTATAAAATTTAACTTGTATAAAGCTGTACTACATCGTGTCAGCTTGTTTGCCTACCTCATTGCAAGTTGGTCGGAATTCATGTGGCGTCATTCGTTGAGAGAGAGAGAGAGGGGGATTCTAATCGCAAAACTAGCAATGGTAGGTCAGATCGACGGATAGATACATAAATTAATTAAATTAATAAAACTGATTTAACTTTTACCATCTGTTTCAGCAATTGAAATGTCCAAATTCTTTGTCATTTAATTATGTTCATACTTACTGTTTGTGTCAGATGTCGTAATACTAATCTCTGAGAAAGAATATTTAATATTAATATGGGTTTTGGGAGGAATTTTGTATTCGAAACTCTAATCCCGACAGGTTCTCTGTGAAGCTTTATTGAATAAGAAGACGACAATTGTATCCTTATGAGGTCCTCACCGGTATGCATGACTTCTGAGCATTGACTTAGGATTACCTGATAATGTCTAGGCCCGTTTAGATCTATTTTATTGGGCACATAATACTAGACATCATTTCCATCTAACTAAAGAGTGTCTTGAATAAAGCACGATCAATGAAGATGTTTGCAAACAATACTGTCAACTGATATTTTGATATAGACAGTTCATCTCGTGTTAGCAAGTGTGTCTGTGTGTGTGTGTGTGTGTGTGTGTGTGTGATTTAGCATTGCGTTTTAACATTTGTCAACATATCTCTACAATGGCCGCAGTGTGGCACTTTATAGTGATGTTTAATACTGGGAGATCATGCAGCAGACAAGTAGCATTATGTCTCACCCAGTCACATTATCCTGACACCTATACGCCAGGTTATAGCAGTAGCTTTTAATGCTGAGCGCCTTGCGAGGCAGCTGAGAGTACAATTTTAATAAGTATTTGGTGTTACCCGACCTCGGTTTGAACCTGCGACCCTCAGCATCCGAAGCAGTCACTCTAACCACTTAGGGCACGGTAGCGTTGATGACAGAAGAAAGAAAAACTATGTAAATAAAATTTTATACGAGAGATTTCAATGCCCCTATTCATTATGTTCACATGTTGTCCGCGAGAAGTGTTTTAACTTAATAATTATTGCTGACAGCGGAGTATTCCTGATATTAATATAATCTATTTCGGAGTATGGATCGATACAAGGAAAACCCAGACACGGGTTGTATTAATTGTCTTCCCATGAGGCAATGCTTCTCATTCTTTATAAAGGTCACAAGGTTTTGTACTCTGTAGTGAAAATCTGAAAATTTATTTAAGTAGAATCTAGCCATATATGCCATTCTTAGAAAAGGACAAAAAGTCAAAAATAAAAAGGTGTAATTGTTAGGTGTTGGAAATATTGTGCATCAAGCTTCTCAAACTACCTACTATTGTTGTTTAAAATATAGTACTGCTCGTTTATATGAACATGTTTTTGAGGGAAATGGGGCATCCTGTCGACCCCAAGTAAACAAGTCCATGCATAAAAAATTAAAACATAAATCCATTTGATATTATTACTGCATTATCAAATTTAATCGGTTAATATCAGATGTATATAACAATTTGTAATTCATTTCTTTTAATCGGATAACTTGTAACTTTCATCAGCTCAAATTCGGGGAAAGTTATATGACAGTCGGCGACTCTGCGACCAGTCGGCGACTCCGCGATCCAATCGGCGACTCTGTGACCAAGTCGGCGACTGCGACCAGTCGGCGACCCTGTGACCAGTTGGCTACCAAAACTGCAACAGTCGGCGACACTGAGACTAGCTGTGACCAAGTCGGCGACTGCGACCAGTCGGCGACCCTGCAACAGTCGGCGACTCTGAGACAAGTCGGCGACTGCGAGCAGTCGGCGACCCTGTAACCAGTCGGCGACCAAGACTGCGACAGTCGGCGACCCTGCGACTAGCTGTGACCAAGTCGGCGGCACCCAAGAAGCCAGAAATAAGCCGGTATCCCGCTGAGGTGGAAATCTATCACACTCTGGAGTGCCAGTCTTCAGACAGATTCAGCGGTGTATCACTCCAACTATAAGACCTATCATAAAGAACCCGACATAGCGAGACTCGGGGCAGTGTAGCCGAGAGATCAGTTATGCTACAATACGTTATTACCGATGTTTCGCTAACGAGAATTAAGAATGCTTTTTCTTATGTTTTCCTTATGATTTTACGTAATTTTATGACAAGTCAAATTCAAGAGTAGGTGCAATATTTTTTTTTGTTGTTGTTGGGTTAACGCCAGTTTTCAGCACACAATATGCTATATATGGCGGCCAGTATTAATGGTGCAGGAAGAAACCGGGAAATGACCGGAAATAACTACGGACCTACAGGAAGGTACTGGCAAGCTTTCACACATATCTACATTCGACGAATCATAGACTCGAACCCAGGCAGAGGTGATATCGTAATGAACCGTAACGGACAGCACTTTAGACCACTTGGCCACTCGGAGCCCCTAAGTTTTATTTATTTTGTAAGTATGTTGATGGATGGCAACAGATACAATTAGAAGGCTAGTTTGCACCCTGGCATTCTAGTATATAAGGTATAGCCTTTTTTTTCTCGATATTTTATTTTCTATGTTTTAAATGTTCCCTGTAAAGGAAATACATACGTAACCAATAATATTTGAATGCTACATTTTACTTTGTAGATTATCCTGATAAACAAAAAGCAAGCGATACATGAAGTCATACATTTAAATTAAATTCCTTCAAAACCTACGGCAAAAAAAAGTACTCTTACGGTATGCTAGGGTCAGGAAGTTTAGAAATACAGAGAGGTTTTCTGTCCAATGTGAAATAGAATATATTGGTGTCGTTAATGAGATAAATCAATATGCTGAAAATCTAAAATAGTAGATTAAGTTCTTCTTTATATCTTCTACTGGTTACGTATCAATTTATTTTTCTGGGTTTTGACATGTGACGATCTCACCATTTCCACTTTCTATCATAATAGCAGATGCGTTTAATATTATTGGTTTGGGTTATCGTCATTTTTCAGCACATGTCAGGCACTATATAGCGATTAGTATACCGGTAGAGGCAGAATTAGGAAATAGCTTGCTAAGAACCACCGACCCACGGGAAGCTACTGGTTAGGTTCTTTACATACATACAATGGCTGAGCCCGAGACTCAAACACACGCGGAGATAGGTTCGATGGTAGTGATTAGACCACTCTGCCAAAGAGGACCCCACTGTCATATAATAAATAAAACAGTCATTTCTGTAAAAGATAATCATCTTCGTTAACAACATCTTCCATATCACCAAATTCAAATAGTGGTATTCATTTTAATGACAGCGAATATTAGGAATTCTTTCAACCGGACTCTCTGGAACTGTGAAAAAAAGTGTGTGAGATACAACAAGAAACAAATATGTATAAGGACGTTTGTACTGCTGAGCAATATTTTAAACGGAAAGTAAAAATAAAATTTGTCTGGTATTATCCACAACATTTCTTCAGCGGTTATTTCCAAATGTATATTAAACAAAATTTCGTTTCGACAGAGCTATTATATAGAGAGATTAATATACTATTCCCGCTGGTTCATTAGAATAGCATAGTGAAATTAATTAAGTATTCCCGTTTTTATGTTCCTATGTCTGTTGATATTGCATATTTATACAATGATGCCTCAGAACTACAAATATTGTGCTTGACAAACAATTCCTACTTCAATGTAACCTTGAGCAAACTATTAATGTAGCAATTGATTAGCTGTCTCTGTATAAATCATGTACAATTTGAAACTGGGTGCACGGTGCATGATATCAAAATTATATGGACATAATTCAATCAAGATGGCTGCCCACTCGAGTACATTGAATTCAGTTAATACTGATTATCATTGGGGTAGTCACTCAAATAGCGGAGCATCTGTCAAGTAGCGCAGCAAAATTAATTGCAGCACGTAAAAAATACGATGTAAACAAATCCCTAAAAAACGCTTATTATCTTGATAGCTTGTTACATTTTCTTCCGGCTTATATTTCGAATTTGTACCTGTGGAGAATAATTTTGCTATTCTATTTTTACACATAATTATCAATTTGCTTGCCTTATTTACTGAACAATTTGATATTTTAATACAAGTCTATATAATGGCACTTTTTATAATTCAGTTGTATAGTTTTTCCAACAATGACATTCAGACATATCAAGATAGTACCTCGTGACTATTTCTTACATACTTAGAGCCACACTTTGGTGTATAGTTATAATTCGGTGCGGGCTATCATAATACACAGTTTTCTTCAAGTGCGGTGATTTACAAAGGTAAGTCTCTCATCAACAAATGACACATCCATAGATGTAAAAGAACAATGCATCTTGTATGCCATCCTAGAAGACATAATAGTATTCCATTAAATGTAAGAATGTGAATACTTTTGCGTGTTTAAATGCTGTTCAAAATAGAAAATTTAAATGATTATCTTTTCCCATGAACTTCTATGTCTCTTCATCGATTTTGAGTATATGAGTTAATTTCACTTTGTCATTTATCTATTTATTTATTGTCTCGGCTCTATTTACAAAAAAAAAAAACCAAACAAGCGATACATGTTCTTTCCTTTGTCCACTTAAAGTGGTTCCTATTTGATTTTTTTTGAGAAGTTCTACATTATAAAAGCAAGAAAGCTAATTATATAGACAAACTCATTTAGCATTCAAAAAATTTAATTAGGTTATCTACGTGCGAATGAAAATGAGAATATTAATTTCCTTTTCTCTGATTTGAGCGGTGTCTTCTTAATTTTGGTAATATGGCTTTATTTGTTTTTAACAAATATCCAATTCCAAACACATTAACAATGTGCAGTAATTAAAAGTAAAAGGCGACCGTAATACCCGTAGAAACTAATCAGGTGATGTCAACAAAATTTGATTTGGATACCTTGAATGATTCTTGTCTATCATTGCTAAAACTCTTCTCAAGTAAGATAGATGAGCAGAAGGCAACTGTAACACATTTGAATTATTTATATACATATTTAATTTTCTTACCAACTTAAGTCAGAGTAGTATATGCTTTATTGAATCAAGCATAGTTTGTGAAGTTCCTGTCATGTAATAGACTTTTCAGAACTTGTTGACCTTAGTGGACATAATAGATAGAAAGATTTTATTTACTCAATATTTTATGGAGTTTAATCTAATAATTGGAGAAAAAACTTAATATTTTATAAAATTTTATTTATTTGCATTAATGTAACATTAAATTAATAAAAAGAATTGATCCCATTTTTGTTACATAGTCAAAAATAATTCTTAGATATGGACTTAAACATAAAATAATCATGTTCTGGAATAATTTAAGAAGTGTGCATGTGTTTGTGTCTGAGAAAGATGTCACAGAATATGGCTATAAATAACTTGGTTTTGCCTTGAATCTATTTTCACCTTATTCGTTGTACAGGAGTACAACCTTACCTTGGGTAAATCGCTCTGCTCCAGGTAAAATGATTTCGAAATTACACGCAGGCGGAATGTCATGAACATTTGACCATAACTATTATCCATTCCTATGGATTTAGGCTTGATACATTGTGAACTGAGACACAAGTCATTTGGATTTTGTCAGTGATGGGCGTACTTTCCACCATCGTCTCAGGCCATAGTGGTAATTTTCAAATTTTTGTTTTATTTGATTTGTGAAACCTATTTTAGGTTTTATGTTATGTCGGGTGATACAACTTTGTTACACTGCTTGCTTTGTTATTATAATTTTGTTTATAAATAGCCCGGTTTTGTTTTAGCCTATTGTAGCCTGTTGAACGATATTGGGCACTAGTGGACACGTTATGAATTTAGTTGACACTATTGCAGCCAATTGGATAGAGGACATTTTGGAAGCTTAGTGGACACTATGGGAGCTTAATGGATATTAAGGGAGCGTAGTGAACATTATTGGACATTTTAGACATTATTGCGCTGACGGAGTCGTATTGGAACTACCGAGTTGACAATACCTACCCGTGGATAGATTGGATGTAGCTATATGTATTTTAGCAATGCCGTCTACGTCTAGGTGTATGAAGACATGTATGTAGGTAAATGAATACACATAAGGGATTTGTGATGTATATGAACGTGTATCTATAAGAATGGGATCCCGTAAAACTGCAGAGTTCTAGTTTGTATATTGAATAAACTGTAGAGTCACAATCTATCAAGTGAATTTCGTTTACAGCGATGCGTATTCATCTATTTGTGTATTTAGTTGAACGCAGTATTGTTTATTCGAAGCAATAGCAATAACATGAGTTTTGCTCATTTTCCTGTGTTTTGTCTCAAGAGATTTCGTGAATCTCAAAGCTTAATGTGCACAAAAGATTCAGTTTATCTCATTGTTCATTTTACATGATACATAGTATATTTATGCCCCTTATTTTAGGCTAGAGGCGAACGAATCATACTTTTGTATTTTTTTCTTTCTTTAAAATTTCATGAGTATGAAGGATAAAATAAATTGCATCAATTGTATGATAAGAGTGAGAGAATCAGTGTATTTGTTCTATATTCACACACACACACACACATTAAGAAGGAAATTAAATCAATAACATACTGTTCAGTTAAACTAGACATAAGACGGAAAGGGCAAAGAGAATATAAAAATAAATATTTAAATGCAAAAAGACGAGAATATTTAAATAAATGAAAGAGTACAAATCTTTAAAAAATTACAAATTAAGTGTCGCAGAAAAGGGCAGAAAGTGTGTGTCAGAATAAAGTTGACAGCAATTTCCAATTGTTCGTTTGATGTTCCCATTAGTTTCCCGGGTGTTTCCCTCACCATATCTACTGGCTGCCATTTTAGTCTATCATGTGCTGAAAATATTGTTAATCCTGCAACAACAACGACAAGAATAGGACAATTGCAGATCCTAGCATATATTAAAAAAAACCACTACATACAGTAAACAAAGAAGAAATAGAGATGTACCTTTCAGTAAGAAATCATGAAGTTTTTATGCATTGCTACTGGCTAACGCGCGGTAGCATAGTCAAACCGGTGATTAGAATGTATCTGGAACACCGCATGAATTCATTTGGAATATAATACGTTTGGAAATGTGATATAATTTTTAGGACTATTTGGGATTTAATTTACAATTCTGTAAGGTTACTTTTATTCTAAGGAAATACATTATTTGTTGCATTTTACAAAACATGGTGGGTTTTCAGTTGCTTTTTTGTTTTACTTAATTTAAGACCATAGCGTTCTAATAAGACAACATTAAAAGTCGATTAATGAAAATATGACCAGCCAAAATTGTAGCAGTATAGACATTTTACCATGTAATCCACGGATTGTCACCAAAGTATATGAAATATCTTATTCGCTAATTAAAACTATCTTTCCTTTCTTATAATATTTCTAGGTAATTTCCACTATCTGATTTGGAATCACCAATGTGTAACCCTCAATTAAAAATTTAGATGGGAATAGCTTTGTAATTTTATGCTTGTTCTGTAGGTGCAGAGTTCATTTTTTCAGAATAGCCATTCATCGTTTATTTTGAAAATATGTCAAACGTTATGAATTGATAATGGAAATCACCATGATACCAGTGGACTCCATCATGGCAGGCAAAACAAACAAAGGACATGCACTCGAAGCCTGGCCAAGACAAGTAAAACAGATACATGTAGTGGCTAAGTGAGCCAGTAAATATCCTGGATTATTTTAATAATCACACATGTAAGAAACGCGCATGTGTCATTTGAATGATGGGGTTTTAGTATTTAGATATGGGCGTTTATTTAACTGATTACTTTTAATTTATATCAAGAAACATTAACTTGTAGCATTATGTTGTAAAGTATCACAATGCTAAAATGATAGCGCAGGGGGTGCGACTGTAAGCTTGGTCCCGATGAGAACACAGAACACTTTCAACTGTTAAATATATCAAGCAAATTCATTGCACTTTGCAAATCATAAGCTCTGATATGATGGATATTTTGGTCATCTGATTAGCAATGTTTTAATTTAAGACCAACTGGATATCATGCAAAGCAGATGTTGAAAAAAGTCAATATTATTTTCTGTTTAGATATAGCAAATTTATTAAGATTGCTGCCATGGTGGCCATATTGGTTGTATGATTTGAAGCATTTTTTATCTAGGACCAGTTAGATATCTTAAGACCTATTTTGGTGAAGCCTTCATGTTAAGTACATAAAGGACGAGTAGAAATAACAACACTGTAGTGGCCATACGGAATTTAGTATCAGTAACATTTCACTCAAGATGCTTTTTGGTAAAGGCGTCATGTTAATATGACCATCCATCTTGAAGTAGCGATGACAAGACATTCAAGATGTCTAATGTCGTGGCCATATTGGATATAAGATCAGCACCATTTTAGTTATAGCCAACAAGACATTGCCCAAAGTCATTTAGCAAAAATCCCTTGATGATATGGACAACGAATTAGATGCAACAGCAATGATTAGAATTTCATAACATGTGACTCATGATGCAAGTAATTCTGATTGTCACCATTTTATCAAGGACCAAATTGCCAGCAGCAGAATTCTTTTAGCTAATTCCTTATGTTGATATGATCATTCGTTCAGAAGACGTAGCAATAGCAAGAATTTCAAGATGGTCATTGGTAACCATATTTGTGGAACAGTTTTCATTAAGGACCAGCTAGACAAAATGTTACGTTTTTTAGTAAAACAGAACGGTAATATGACCATTCATTTAGGAATAGTGATATCATCTTTAAGATGGCAATTGTGATGGCCATATTTGAGGATGCAGGTGCTTGAAAAGTTTCACGTTAATCCTATAAGTAGCTTAGGAGAGGCAGTGACAACAAACTTGTGTTAACACGCAAACAAACAATGAACTACTGAAGAGGGTCAATAGACCATTTTAAATTTATTCTGGTATATACCAGTATTTTTTAAAAAGAAAATTATCTTCATTTAAACGAAAACAAAATATCCTATTGAAAGCAATACCACCCCTCCCCAATTATTAGCTGGTTCCTTTGTGGCCTGCATATTTAACGATGGTCACAACAGCCAAACCATACCATCATTTATGTATCGAACTAAAATTATGCATCTATATTTTATAGCTAATGATATCATTACTTAGTAAGAGTAGTTGAAATAAAAACAGTGATAATCAAATATTACATGCATTAAGATATACATATTCACAACATATAAAAATAGAGTGTGTGCATATGAAGGTTTGTTTAATTAAATTTCATATTGTAATTGCAAATATATGTAGTCTATCCTGGACATGCGTCATCAATTCTGCAATTCAACTGAAATACCTACTATTAGGCAAGCTTGTTTATATAAATTCTTGCTAAAGGTATACTCATTGATTTGCTAAGCAGCAATGTATCATCACAGGAGTGTGCAGTTTTATCAATAATGTACGACCAAATTTCTGACTACATGAAATCACCTTAACGGTATTATACAATAATAAAGGAACGCAAGTCGACCTCTACCCTCCGCTCGATTCGAATTTTCTTACGCGTCTTTTATCCCTTCAGAATCGCACGAAGACTGAAAAACTACACATATCCATTAAAAAAACAGTAACGTGCCTTCTCATCACTCACGGACGACCATTGCATGAATCCAATCCGGCGAATAAACCTTTATTTTCACCATTACGGTCACAAGCCATGTGAACGTAAGCCATGTCTAGTCTTCTTGGTTTAGACCGCTTGGTTTCAATGTTCTAAGGCGGAATATCCAGTATGATTCCTTTTCCTTCCTGGTTTCGGAACTCCAGCTGTGGTTGTTGGCAATAGCGATAAGTGTTATATCACTGAAAGTGTGGCCAGGGGAGGAGAAGTGTTCAGCGACCGGGCTTCTGAATAGCTTTTTTGTCATCCAATCAGATCGCAGAACACTTCGTGAAATAGAACCCTGATTTTCTGTCATTTTATAAACTTTCCGAAGAATATTTCTTGAGGTTATTATCATGAAAGACCAACTCCATTTTATGCCTATCATGATAGATAGAAAAAGTGGTATACATTGAAAAGACAATTGCTATAACCGTCAGATTGTGCGATTGATATTCATTATTTTGGAGATGATGCTGTTTTATAGAATTTTGGTTCGAGTGACACTTACATTTTACGTTCTTAACTGATGGACCCAAAATATTATTCACTTTGTTTACAGTAAATGACATGATTTTCAGACTTAATAGCATCCTCCCACATAGCAATTTAATTCCAGTAGTTATCATAGTGTTAATGGCCCTTATTACAGGAATATTTGTGGGACAAAACTAAAAAACATTTTAACAATTGCAAATAATTACAGATGTAATTGGTTATACCATTCCGTGTGGATCTTTTAAATACAAATCAATATGCCAGTAGTTGGGTACCATTCTTTATGGTTCGACTTTGATGTCTGTTTCAAACGAAATCATAGCTCTCTACGTTATTGGACTAATTTGCAACAATATTTGTATGCACTGTACAATGTATGTTTAAAATGGAACCTTGCGGAGATATGCATATAATCAAATTAAGCGTTGTCTTGACAATGCATGCTTCCATACAGACTATGCTGATTTTTATCTATGAAACAAAAAGGTGAGAAAGCTGGTCATCAATTTAATTATATGTGATGAAATACGTCATTCCTACTCAGTTTCAATCTTACAAGTTCTTATGAATTACTGCACTAAATTTCAATAACTTCGACAAACTTAACCCCAATAGTATGAAACAATTATAAGAGATTATTATTTTGGGATATGAATTATTGAGACGAACTAATAAACTTGTCAAATAATTGACAATGTTATCCAAACATAATAAGATCTAGTATCCAGCTGACGATGTTTTTAAACGGTTTCCTTCGTGATGTAGAAAAAATTATATTTATCTATTTTTATAATTAATGTCACGTTGAATGATAACAGTGCAGAGGATATTATTTGAAAACAAATTAAAACTGCTCATTACATTTGGCAGTCTACCAGAAGCTGTTTTCTTGAATATGGACACTAAATTGGATTTAAGAGAATTCAGGTAACGTGGGCGTATAACAAAAACGTTACAGAGACGGAGTGGTACTTAAATATAGTTACAGAGAAGTCCATTTTATGTTCAAACTAGAGTTAGCAGACACATTAGAAAAGAAAATTACGTGACTTGATAAGTCACGTGACTGCTGATTACAGTTTTATTTCTTATGAAGTAATGGACAGTCTTAACAGTATTAACACGGTAAATAACGTTTTGATAGATTCACAGAATAGATGTAATATATATATATATATATATATATATATATATATATATATATATATATATATATATATATATATATATATATATATATATATATATATATATATATATTATGGTCTAAAATAGGTAATAAAAAAGAGCGAAAACAGAAAACAATGTGTAAAATTCAACAAATAATTTTTTTTCCTGGAATACAAGTCGAATATTTAGAACGAGCAAATGTAATGCGAATTTAGTCCAAGTAGTCTTGAATGTTTATATCAAGTCCTAATGCATGAAATTCCAAGTGAATTCTAGTTGCATTCCAAAAGATATCGAATAATAAATTTGTTGATCTGACTGAAGTCTCAAATATATCACTGACATTTACTTTGTCGATGTATTAACAGTCATTTCATGTAACGCAAAAATTTAATCAAAATTTTTTCGCCTGAATTCACAATAATTCCAAATTATTTTTCCATTCTAAGCATACTATTAACGATAAATTTGTATTTCTAGTGAATAATAATCGAATAATTTCACCCAAATTAGATGCTGAAGACGAAAATTTGAATAATGACGCTAAATATGTTAAAGAATTAATATTTCAAGCAAATAAGTTTATTTTAAAAATGACTAAGACATAAAAATAGAACCAGTATTAAGTTCAAAAGTTCATTTCTAGAAAATTCCAATTCGTCAATAAAATAAAGACTGTTTCTAAAAGTTTAATTGTGATCAAGACAAACATTAGGCTGACCAGGTTTTTTTTGCCAAATCGTATGTACTGTGCTGCAAAGAGAAAATGCACAGTCTGTATAAAATACGCTTGCAGGAGCCAAAAGCGAATGTAATCGTCATATTTTAAGGTCACCAAATATTTAATGTTTACCAAGATGTGGCTTTCTAATTAGCAAATTCATTTAGTTAGCTACGCTTACGAACAACCCATTATTGTGGGCGTAAGCTCGTTTCTTGTTTGAACTACTTTGATTTGAGCCGCATTTATTTTACAAAAAGGGCATCAATTCTAATTTTCACAAGGGAGAAAGTAATTTTTTTTAATTCCATACATATAAAACTGAGCTGTGGTGTTTTAAATTACAAGTATATTTTCTTCTGTAAGGCAATATAATATTCATATATGTGTTATCAATTGATAATTCTGTTGTGATGAATGATACGAAGTAACCACAACTACTAAATATATACCACACATGGTATTAAATGAAAATGTATCTACCATCAATTTAGCACAAATTGTTTATATAATTTTTATGTGATGTAGATGGAAGTCTAATTATGTTTGAATTACTGGTTCGTTCTATGGTATTCTACTACATGATGAAGAACAGTATGCCATGGATGAAACACGGTTGTTGTTCCGTTACTGTTAGAAGGGTCTTCAAATGCTTATTACGCCTGGATGCTTATTGGAAATGACTATATATAATTTTTAATATTTTAGGATGCTATTGCATCTTTGCATTTATTTTGTATTCATGTATAAAGACATTATACTGTACACATATTTTATTATCATAGTAATGTGATCTTGATTGCTAGGTCATTGCGAGTAAAATACCAAAAGAATCCAAGAATTACACGCACAAGTCCTAATAATTTCAAGACCCCAAAAAATCCAGTAAACGTTCGGAAAAATCTCAAACTGAAATTGATGATAAATCTGTGGTAGTTATTAAAGTATAGATATGTAAACAGTTTTTGTTCAATTACTGAAATATAATTCAGGGTTTGAATATGCTGTAAATTCCAGTTAACATTTCTATCCAAGAATTTTATCACAGCACATTTTTATTAAAAAAAACATAATCACTTGAATTCAATATTTTGAATAAGAAATATTCAGCACAACTGTCACAGCCTATCGCAACTTGAAAGTGCTAAATGTTAAATCATGTATGACCAAATCCTCATAATTGCCAAACAGTTTTCTACTCGACTTCAGATCACAATTATCATTTACTAAAAAACACATTGCCTATGGAAAATAACTTTCTAGAATGATCCTGATGTTTACAAACGATAATCTGGATTAGAAATATTTTACCCATATCAGTCTATTTACCTCTTCTATTAATAAAGATTCTGATATTAAGCCCTGTCACATAGATAATAATTTCGCTATGCATTAGTTGTTTACGAAGAATGAATAAAAAACAAAATCAATTAGGTCAATCATAAGTTAAATTAGTTTTGGACAAATTCATGTCCAGTATACAATGAACCATCACAATAGCTTGTAATTTAATAAAATTTATTTTAAAGCTAACAAGCAGGCAATTAAATTAGATATACATATCAGACTATATATTGTTTTTGTTATAAATTATTTATTCGTTCTGTACAATTTTAGCAGAAAGTTTTCTTATTATTGTGTCCTGTAGCTCATTTGGGCAAGAAATTATTCAAATTATTTAATTCAAATGTTTGTTTTCTGAACTCCAAGCTGCTCATAGATAGCATTTTGGAAATACAGTATAGATTGTTAGTGTAACTTTAAATAAGGATAAAGATGTATTTTTGCATTGTAGTATTGTGATCCAACAAACAATTGTTGGCACATCAACACTGAGCGAACCACCACACAGATACATCAGCACTCCCAACGTTGAATATATTTTGCAGTTCCACTAACATTTATTCAGAGCTTTGATTCTAAAGACTTTTCTTTAAATCGAAGATTATCTTTGATTTAATCGCAGATTATATCTCGAATATTAGATCAATGAAACCAAGCCGTCTAAACCAAAAAGACTAGAAAAAGAGAGCTATGCACTAGTAGAATTATTCTTTGCAGCTGACACATTTTCGTTTCATACTTTTCCAAATCTTATTAGTATTCATTAATTACTACTATAACAATAAATGATCCAGTATACAATCAAATATCCGGAATATAATCTGAGTTACATGAATGTATGCAAAGAAATAATGTCATATGGCTCATATATTTCTAGTTAAATATAAATATTTATCAAAATATAGGCTGTTGAGAATTAATTCATCTATATCCATATAGAGACAACCAAGTTTCACAAACACAACGTTTCTTTATGTTTGTTTGTTTGTTTTGTCCATGTTTTGTATATTCCTTTGAAAAAGACTCATTAAGAGTCGAAAGCGCTGTGGCTATTTAGATACTAGTTTTCTAGTTTTGCAATGTTCGTCGTCAGTTTATTGCATATATACAGAGAGAGAGAGAGAGAGAGAGAGAGAGAGAGAGAGAGAGAGAGAGAGAGAGAGAGAGAGAGAGATATGCGGATAAGGTTTGTTTAGTTTAAATATAACATAAGTTTTGTATGGATATATTTTCTCTGATTCTCAATAGAATCAGTTTGTCCTACTGTCCTAGATGTATCTCGCAAACGGCAGTATAATAATAAAAAGTTTATATAGGTCTCGCCAATCAACGTCTTCTATCAAAAGACAACTCGGCACAAGCAATTATGTCCCTGGGGTGATCACATTTAAGTGTCTGGCATCGTAAAACATTCCCGAGAACTTTCCAAAAAAACTAAATCTTTGCAGCCATTCACCCCATTTTGTACAGTTTTTAAATCGCAAACTGTTACGGTTCTGCATCTGTTTAAATGACGAACACAAGATGACAGTTTCGCTTTCATACGCACTGTGAATCGTCGAAGCATGTTTATTTCGTATGATCTGCCACGTTCTTGGCGAAACCTCATTTGATGTGCATCGTTGTTATGCCACATTATAATGGAATAATTCCGAGTAATTGAGCATTAGTGCGTGCATGAAAAATTGCTAAGTCACATCAAGAGTACAAACACTCCAGTGCGAACTTTGCTGCTCATAGTCACGTTTAATATTTAAATTTCACACACGACTGAGTAATCTGCTGTTTCTATGCAGCAGAAAATGATCGCGATCTTACAAATCTCCTTGCCTTTGCTGCCACCCGCGTTCAATTTGATAGAGGACACTTGTTTGTTCCCTGTTTACCCCGACAGAGCAGGAATGTGGACAGCACGTGTTACTGACGCTATGTCACCCTAGTGATGTGGCCGAGATCGTGAGCGTCTTGATGGTTGGCGTCAATACAAATCGTGGCTCACATACAAGTTTAAAGAGAGTAGGCCTTTCTTGCGCCTCTTGCTATACCTTTCTGAGGGTCTCACGCAAATGACCTCAGCTAAAACACTATGCATTCTTATAATAATTATTTACCAAATTGATTATCAGACAATGATATTATTTGTGAAGTCGTTATAAGTTTTCACGCAAAAATATCCTTTGTGTCCTTTGTCGATGGCGTCTAAATCAGCTATAACAATTAAAGTTTTCCTCAGCAGCATAGTTTATTTTGTTTTCCTCAAAGGTGACAATATTCGCGATGATAAATCTTTGGTGATGCGCTAGATTATACTACCGTACTCCGATTGCAATACGTAACACGAATGTGCGTGATTTAACATATTCATAATGGCATATCCTTATCATTTTGAATCCCTCTCCCATCACAGTTATATATATATATATATATATATATATATATATATATATATATATATATATATATATATATATATATATATATATATACTACTGACATATTTATAACAAATTTCTTATTGATGGTTATCGTAAAGACCCTCGCTGTCTGCACTGTTTTGCCATCCCAGTTGTCTCCTTTGCCTTGGTTAAATATTTTACTCCTTTTGCTGGCTGTGTCACCGTTTTTAATGTTGTTAAGGATCAAATCTATTTAAATTCGTCGACCTTACGTTTTCTAACACATCATGCAATGATGTTTCACACTTCTTCATCTATTCATCCCCGTGTTTTCACCTGCACGCAATCCTTAAACCTGCGGTATAGAAAACAATATAGAAAAGTTTCCTCTAAACTTGCCATCTCTAGCCAAATGTTTGTGGTGTCAAAGTTATAAATCTTTTAGAGTTTGTTTTGGCCAGTGAAGTACCTGTATTCACCATACTAGATACCATAGATAAATGGCAAAATTTCATTGATTTGATAGGATTCATGGCAAGCACAGATTGGGATGCCGATCAGAAAGTTTTGGTCATGGTTCGATTGTGTACGGTTGAACTTGGAAATCTTACCTGCATATGTACCATGCGAGACAGTCATTGGCTTAGATTCAGGAATATTTGGTGTGTCTTCATAAAATCAGTTTCTTTATTCTGTGACAGATAAGGATAGAAAGGCTCGTAAAAGGTCCAATAAAGTTTAGTATCTTTTATAAATATACATATATATGGAGACTAGTTAAGCTACGTTTTCAGAAGCAAAGAAACCAATTCGAATAAGAAGCATAAAAATTGGAAACACGGGGAGAAGCTGAGATCAATTTTTCTGCTCAGGAACTTAACTTGATTTCAATTTCATGACGAAGTTACTATTGCACAATAAAATCTTTTTAAAGAACAATTATGTGGTCTTATTGTTTGAGAAATGCAGCTACGATAGGAAGAAATGTGCTTATTTGCTACAAAAATACATCCTATTGAGACATGAAGTATTGCTTTAACATGCCTAAATCATTGATTTGTCATTTTAATAATATTGATTAGTAGATACGTGATTAGTTATCGTATCAAATAAGCTAAGATTTGTATATCGAGTGATTTGGGTAGATGCCATAACAAAAAGTGGAATAGGTTTCTTCAGTGGCTTACATCGTGTTAATCAGTCACGTGACAAGACTATTACAAATTTAAATTCTCTTTGTTTTATGGATTGCTTCAGTTAAGGTGATTTAAAAACGCTGCCTCTACAATCTATAAAAGAACAACTGTGTTAATACAGCACATACAGTGTACTACAGAAACATATTGCAAGGAAAGATACATAATTCGTTAGATGTTATACCTTTTCTGATACTGTAAAAGTTTGTTGCAATGCTTTTGAACAATATTTTAACGGTTTAAATTGTCGCGTAGGTTTCATATTTCGAAATGCAGGGTCATTAAATATGTCAATGAATGAGATAAATAAAGCCGCTGGAAGAAACCTTGTCCAAAGATGATAAAGTATGGCATTAAATCTGGTTGCATTAAAAAATATTCTTCCTTAAATGTGCTTGAAAAGGCCACATCTAATGATCCGTTATTCGTCAAAGATGACAGAATGGATCATATTGGTATGATAATGTTCTTTAACTGGTGAAGTCTTTATAGGTTTCTGCATTTTTATGGGAATAAATGAACGAATGTAATACTGCACAACCTTGGTAGCGGAGTATATCCATCCAACAAAACTACTTCTTATATTCCTATACAAATACATTAACTTTTTATTATATTCTCATTTCTTATTCTTCCCAAGGCTTAAACATATAAACAAAAATGCATTACAAGAAACAAAGTTACTTAGTGTATGCCGTATTCCAAACTAAATGCATAAGCGTTGATAGATCATTACACAACATTATTAATGAGCGTATAACTCCGCCCAGATAATTTTGATGTTGATCACGCGCTAGACGTAAGTTTCAAAACAAAATGACGCTTTGGTCTACCTAAAATTGAAATTTGTAGTAATATTGTTAATGAATACGCGTTGCAACAACGTTTCCATTGATCTGGAATGAATACGTTTTGGTATTTGTGTCAATTCAGTGCAATATTTTGATCATGGTCAGTATTTCTCTACATAAAGTGACTTGCATCGGATTCCAGCAGCATCTGCCAATTTAAATGTATTAATGTGTTGACATCGGCATGCGCGTTTCATTTCTGTCATTAAATGTTTTAGATGATAATGTGGGAAAATTAGGAAGCCATTGTAAATTATCGAAAAGATGCTGTGGAATTTAATGTTTTTTTCATTATTTACTGCATTAAGGATGATGTAATTGCACTTGAAATATACTCAAAGTTACATTACAATTTCAAAATGTGTACTCAATCTTGAGAAACCATCACATGGCTTATGTAATTCACATTTACAGAACTACGAAAGTATATTTACGAGGAAATTCAGGATGTAAAATTGTAAGTATTTTTTGTCATTTTTATTACCAACTAAAGAAAACGGTTTATGTGTATAACTTGCGTGTTATTGTGAGGACTATATCTAGCCTAGCCTAAATCTAAAACATTACATCAAAAAAGTTAACGCGGAATGTGCCAAAACAGTTTGCATGTGTCTGTATATGAAACATTTGGTAATATGTGGCAATCCATGAAATATCTGCTTTAGATAATTCATAAAAATTTGTTTACGTTACAAAATAGTTCGTTTGAATGGAGCGCGAGGAGTGCAATATGAAAGTGTGCAATATCGGTAAATACTAAACGATTCTGACAATACAAAGTTAACAGAGAAACAAATGAGTATATAATAAGTTGATGTTTTGACTGTTAATCTGAATAAAACAAAAATATGTATACGCGAATAAAACAAACTTAATCAATGTTCATTGGATAGACTTTCAAGGAACTATAAAATAGCGAAAGTTATTGGAATACAAGGAAGAATAAAATGACTAAAGTTACATTACTTTGTTGAAATGCACTTGTATTACTAAACATTGGAATACACTTTTATTACTGAATATTGGAATACACTTGTATTACTGTTTGGTGAAACGTACAATTTGAGATCAGAAATGCGTGTAACCTGTTTGTGTGTACTTCAAAGCATGCTCTTGGAGTTATATCAACATTAATACAAATTTAGATATAATGCAATTTTATCAGATAGGCATCGGACAATCAACATTACACGCTATAGCAACTCTTCCTTTCTGCTTTTAACGTTATGTTGATATATTAGCTTTTCCCTCTCATAGTTTCGTAACAAAATGGTTATGATATTGTCAGGTAAATGTGTATCATCTCATTCTTATTCGTCAAAATGTAGGTCTTATTGTTACATATGTATTTGAAATTCCGAACATAAAGCTATATTAAGGTCATGGTAGGGTTTATTTCTCCTTTGTTCATTTTAAAAACATATAACACGATTATATAATAGATGCATATTACATATATGGAAACATACATCGTAAAGTCTGGTAAATATCAATACCATTGATTGTGTAAAAGTAGTGTATATCAGAGTCAATAACTAGCACTCAACTGCAACAAATTGCTTTAGCAACAGGATCTTCTGAGAAAATTGTGACGAAAGCTGCGATAAAGGACAAGTAACTGATAGATGAGTGAAGAAAAGTGATTCATGAGGATGTACCAACATTGACCATTGCAATCTGATTACGAAAGAAACGTCTTGCTGGACAAACATTACTGTGCATACTATATTACCACGGGGGATAAGTATGAAGAAGAACGATCTGATTTTAATTATAAATTGCTTTATTATATTGTAAAAGATTCCTAACATTTAAATATCTCCCAGGTGAATGTTACGAAGCCTATATTATACTAGTGCATATGGAACTAACGTTTGACTTTCCAAGCTGCCGCCCAACTGCCTATGTAAATCACCTTTCGATAACAGTATCAACTACAAAGCCACACTCTATCCACTTACAGATGCGCTCTACAATCTCACAGATGAGGATATATCTCTCAACACACACCAACACATGCACACACACACACACACACACACACACACACACATATATATATATATATATATATATATATATATATATATATATATATATATATATATATATATATATATATATACATATTAAAGTAGGTTGGTCTAGAATGGCGCATCAATTGCATCTTAGTAAAAATATAATCCTTTACAGAAAGAAATAGAAAAAACCAAAGAAAGAATGAATTTCACTTTGAAAATGTATTATAAGAATAATTATAAGAACAGTTTTTTTACGAAAACGATAAGTGCCATTTATTTTCGTCGTTCCATATTGAGTTATACCACTGAAGATTATTTTGCGTAACATCAGGGAAATTATCCGTCTAACAGTGTGGTAATCGGTCCCTACATGAAGTAAATCGGTATAAACTAACACGTAGTCGATTTTAATGGGTATAACACACGATTCTTCTGCATCTTAAAGTCTGTAAAGAAATATGTGATCCCATTCTAAAACTATAGAATAATCAATCTTACATTCAATTGATTCGCCACGATGTATAATAGTCAGATAATTTGAGTGATATTTTTTACAACGGTCGCGAAAAATTGCATGATACAACGACAATTCTCTCTCTCTCTCTCTTTCTCTCTCTCTCTCTCTCTCTCTCTCTCTCTCTCTCTCTCTCTCTCTCTCTCTCTCTCTCTCTCTCTCTCTCTCTCTCTCTCTCTCTCTCTCTGATTCAAGCCAACAAGCTTTGTACATTATAAAAAAAATATTTTATTTCTTAGAAAATAAAGGAAAATATGAAACAGGGCTTACGGTTTGTAATCCAAGAATTCATAAGCACAAGTCCTATTACTTAACAGTCCTAATTGAATCCAGGTTCTAAGTTCGATGAAGGTCCAATATGGAATTGTATGACGTCAGATGAGGTCGGTGTACTTACGGCAACAGTTCTTCATTGAATCACAATTTATAATGTTCCAGTTTATAAATCGTGAATAAATTTCCACTAAATGTGTTTGTCCCAGAATTTTTATAAAGACATAACTTGTGTTGTTTTCCAGAAAATAGCATTTATTAAATCCAAAAATAGATGAACCTCAAAACAAACTGGCATCAACATCAAAACACCTTGAGCTGTAAAGGTGTACGATACAACTGACTAATTGACTTGAAATAGTCTGTCATAACCCACGATTTTATATCACATAGTGGCTCAAGTGACGGAACTAGGTGAAAACTAATTTGAACAGCGGAGTAAAATAAAAATGCCATTTAACACGTAATCTAGAATAGCCCTATCTAAGAATCAGAGTCTCACGCTGAAAATAAATTAAAAAAAGGCTATTTGCAATTTAACTAACAAGTGGGCCGAACATAATCTTGGTAATAGCCAGTCATTTTCATTCAATGTTTACAAAATCCAAACCAAGATTAAGAACTAGGTAAGCTAAACCTAGACACGAAGGAAACGTTTGCGTTGCACACAGGTAAAAAATATGACTATATTTACTGGAACAAACATATAAAATCCAGTAAAAATAGTATTCTTTCAATAAAAGGCAATGAAAGAAAAACTGCAAAACAACAATCATTTTAATCATATACATGTAAGATATATATATATATATATATATATATATATATATATATATATATATACATATATATATATATATATATATATATATATATATATATATATATATATATATATATACATATATATATATATACAATAGTGATAACAAGAATATAACAAACTTGACCTTCTCGTGCAAAATTGTGTGACGAAGTGAATAATAACTGAAACTATTAGGCCAAGAAGTGCAACAGTCGACGATTCTGTTTTTGGTGGAACTTTGTCAACAATTATAGTTTTAAAAAAAATCGTTTTGAAAAGGAACTATCTTTATATTGACTAAACATTTATGTATACTTTTAAAGAGGATTCATTAGTTCGCTAAAACTTCTAACGATACCATGTCTGCGACTACTCAAATGAACATCAATGACTTACCTTACTGTATTCCTGTGTTATATTGATAAATGTCCTAGTAGGGATATGGTAATTGATGGGGGGGTCGTGAGCCGCAAATAAAACTTTTGAGGAAATTCCAAACAAAACGCTAACACACCAAGAGAAAGAGTCAGCTGTAAGTTTGGTTAGCATTTGGAAACCAAATTATTCTCAACTACCAAGACCATGCATTCATGAAATCAGGTCAACTGACTTAATGCTGATACTCTACTCAAGCACGAAATTATATTGCGTGCAAAAATGGTTTTATTCATTTTCTCCATCAACGAGAAAATCACGGAAAAGTCTCATCTATTTGGGAAACAACAAAGGCATATTAATAGATCGAGACAACGAATGCAGTTTAAGCAGAAACGAATATTGCTGATGTGTCCTTTATTAAGACACTTCTTCCATACACTCAAAATCTGAAGAGAATCTAATATGCAAAGAAAAAATGAAATTGGTGAAATTGATAATCTGGATGAAAGAAAAATATCGTTCAATTGATGAGCTAATTCTACCATAACTTGTCGATCATTTGTAACAATGTTTTATATTTGACTCCAACGTATGCATAGGTAAACTTTCCTGCATGTACAGTTCGTTCATAATACCATAGTTACACCGTTCCTTTTGTTCTTTAGTGTATCTATGGTTAATTTACAGATAATTGTCAGCAAAGATACAACATAAGGCTACACTTTCTATCGTCATCATCGTATCGACTAAATGTGTATAATATTAATGACAATATAACTCTACCTTTTAATAGCACACAATATTTCACTTCATTCTGCTTCAAATCGCTGATTGAAATTAGATGGTGATACATTTATCACTGAACATCTTACAATAACCATACCTAACCATTCATGTAAATGTTTCTTAATATAATGGTACCTGTACAATTCCTGTGTATGCTTTTAAAATGCATCATAAATGACTTTATTAATATGCGATTTCATACAGTGTTTGGCAATTTATCAAAGTTGGAAACGCCATTTACTATTAATGGGTTCTTAGCATTCTCTATCAGAGTTAATCAAAAGCTCTTTAATGTTAACATGTTGCAATAGTGATAGATGTGGTTTGAAGAGGTCTTCATTATAAGAAAACATTTCAATGCCAGATCAATAAAATCTGAGCAACGTGACATATTTAAGCTGTTAAGCTTGGAGACGGCACTCCAGTAATGATCCAATAGTGTAGATAAAGACAGAAAAGCGTGTCTCTTTAGCTGGAGATGATAGCGCATTGTATGACTTTATAGTTTTGCTGTTGGCCAAATCTTGCACATTGACTTTCATTCGATCCATTTGTTTATTGCGACAATGTTTTGTAGCCTAATATATAAATATAAATATCCAACTAGCGACTTACATAGCTAATTAGTTACTAACATGCCAATTTACTAACATTCTGAGGAATATCATCGCAATTAATTCAACAGTTAGAACTCATAAATGATTACCCCCTTTTGATGTTGTTGACACATGTTCCCTAAATTTACTTAAATTAATCATATTAACTATCCAGACATCATTCTATATAAGAAATCAAATTTCTGAATAAATTGTACAACTTATATCCAAAACAGGCATAACTGGTAAAATTTCAATCAAAAAGTTGCATTCGTCGTGGAATATATCCATAATTAGTGGACTATATCCAAACATATGAAGGATTTATCTGGCACTATGCATAATTAGCATAACATATGTTCAAAATATGCGTAATGTATAGAATTTATATCAATATATGCATAAGGTATAGAATTTATACCCAAAATATGCATGTGTGAAAGGTATGTCCGAAATATGCATTTTTTGAAAAATGTATATACAAATTATGCAAATTGTGTAAAATTTAGATCCAAAATTTAAATAGTTTAAAATAGTTTAAATCCAATGAAATTATTCGTGGAGCCTAATATGCATCATTTGTAGAAGTTATATCCAAAAAAATGATTGTAAAATGTACATGCATTGTATGCATAATTCGCTTTATGTATCCAATGAATGCATATCAAAACGAATTTACAGCCAAAATATGCTTAATTCATGGAATGTATCCCCAAAATATGCCTAATTCGAATAAATAAAGTCCAAAATAAGAATAATTCGTAAAAACGTATGGTACACATATGTATAATGTGGATAATTCTTATCGAAAATATGCATAAATTAGTAGAATGTGCTTCAATAATATGAATAATTTTACAAGATATGTATATATACGTATTCATGTAGATGAAAACTATTTTTCAATCAACACAGACACAAGTGTATGTTATCTTATATTATACATAATTCCTTGCATTGTATACTTAGCAGTTAAATATTGAACATTATTGATGATTACTGTTTGCTACGATATTATGTCAACGTTAAAAATATATCGTCATATTATATTCAGTGAGAATAGACGATTCCTCAATATGTAATGCGGTACCTAAATATCTGTTTCGACCTGAGAAAACCGAAAAATTAATCATTTTTGTGCGAGCTAGACCAAACCATAGTAGCTCAATAATATCTCTGAATGACAATAATTGCTTGCCGACTATATGAACCTCGAACGTTAGCATCTCTATGAAGTCTTTATTTTCTGCACAATCTTGTAAAAAAAACAATATTGGTGAAGTGTTTCTGTATGCGATTTGCGTTTTCGGATGTAATTGGTCAAATATATTAAAATTTGTCCGAACTTCAGCGTCATCAAAATTGTAAATACGTCTTAAATACACCATTTTGTTTAATCCTGCGTTTTAGTTATAATTTTTCTTATACTGTTTATTTTGATGTTGGCACACGATGGTTCATGGAGAGGGGTAGAGTTTAAAAGGTCTGTTTTGTCTTCATTGAACCTAAAGAACCACCCAAATTTGTGTGTATATATATATATATATATATATATATATATATATATATATATATATATATATATATATATATATATTATGATATGACAAAAATTATACTTTCTACTCCACTTCTAATATGTCACTCAGTTATTATTACGTCTTTCCTAGCATACCTGTCACTTGAAAAGCAAACCTTATTTAACACGAGCATTAGTATGATTTATAGAAAAGGAATTTATATTTTTATATGATTCACTTCTCAGTAGCAGTAAGATGGTTTTCCATTTATAAAACAATATGCAATGCATGGAATACAAAATACAAAAAAAACATTCCTTATGTCTATTTAAAGATGATCACTAATAATGGAGTACGTTGAGAGTTTGGTTTAGTGCCTAATGAGAAATTGCATTACTGAATGTCTACAAGTACCAGTAAGATAATACATTACATGTCTCTTATTCAACAAATGCATGAAATACCATTTGTGCACATGGTATGGAATTTCTCTTGCTTTTCCTATACAAATACATTAACTTTTAATTATATGTTCAATTCGTATCTTTCCCAAGGCTTACATATATAAACAAAGATACATTACAAGAAACAAAGTAACTTAGTGTATGCTATATTCCAAACTAAATACATAAGCGTTGATGGATCATTACACAACATTATTAATGAGCGCATAACTCCGCACAGATAATTTTAAAGTTAATACATTACAAGTCTTTTATTCAACAAATGCATGAAATACCATTTGTGCACATGGTATGGAATGGCTCTTGCTGTCCTCAATAACAAACAATAGCTCTGTAGATGAAGGATTGTAAGCTGTGCTTTTCTCAGCTAGTCCCAGCAAGTTACTTTATTAATGTACGAGGCACACAAACCTAACGTTACGTGTGGTCTTCAATTTTATAATATATTATTTTTTTAACAGATGGAAAAGAAAATGAGGACTTGGCTTTTAAAAAGATAAACCATAAGCATAAGACTTTCGACTTTGTCACGCATCTGTTGACCAATTTATCTAATTGGAACAATGTGGCGGTCTGAATATGTAAGAGCTACGGGTTCCAAGGAAAAATGAACCTAGCTAATACATACAGCACAAATTATCCACTAAATTATATTTTTGAAATTATATGTATATTGGTAGAAGATTTTAAAATAGGAATGTGCACTATTTTGTTTACTCTTGCAGAAATATGCAGCAACTCATTCGCTCATTATTTCTAACAATACGCCTTTGTTCTCACCACTGAATATGTAACACGCCTAGGAATTGTTAGAACGTATAATGTATATCATTTATTTTTATTAACTTAGGCATGCCAGTTTAATTTACTCATTCTGGATATGGAACAGGAAGAACAACTGACAATATATAGTAATTGATACTTCCAGAATGACTTCATCAGCCGCCATATTTGCGGTAAATTGGCAGATTTATCGTTGACTTTTATATGGTGTTTGAAATTTGAATCTTTGGATACTTTTACGAAAGTTACATAAACAGAACGCAAATCAAGCTTACTGTTAGTGTCTATATTTGTGATTTATACGTTGACTTTGTTACCGTGTGCCTTGCTAAAAATGGTAAATTTTTGGTGATAGCATTTTGGAGAAACTGCTAGGGTGCTCGTCGTTAGGTAAAATGGGCCGAATATCGTCTCCTAGTTACCTTATCGACAAATATCTTAAAATCGTTAAAGGCTGGGTTGATATCCGACAGTCTGTGATACTGTTGTTTTTCTAGAATTAACAAAAAAAACACCACTATTCTCGACACATAATATCATGCATTACTCATATTCGATATATATATATATATATATATATATATATATATATATATATATATATATATATATATATAAAGAATACACATTATTTATATCTTAGTTTCGTAGATGATAATTCAAAAAAATATCAAAGAAAAAAATTAATGTTTTTAAAACAATGACATGCGTACAATTATTATTAGCTGACGTAAATTTACATTTTATCCACATATATCCTGAATTGTTTTTCTCAATTCCGATATATCTAAGCGACGACCCAAGCGTCAGCACAGACAGACTGCTATTCAATACTAATGCATTTGGATCTGACCAGGGGACATAACCTCGAATTATCACATATAACCTACCCAATACCCTTATGTACTCTCCCTGGCCATAAAAAGAAATTAATAATGCCGCTGTCATTGGTCATCGGGTCCATCCATCCATATCTCCTTTACGGATGCATCATTCAATTTGAAAGCTATTGAGATTCCACCATTTAAGTTTGTACGACATACTTTATATGAAAATGTAACTGCTATAAACGCTCATATGGAACTGACACCAAATAAAAAATATCAACTTTCTATCCCCAAAAATACAAGCGATGTAAAGGTGAGAACGTTTGTGCATAAACATCATCTTTTACGTATCTGAGCTTACATGGAATTGTTTGTAAGATCTACTGTTGATGTCTAAAGTTTAACGACCTTTGTGTAAATGGTCTTTCAAGTGAAGATGAACAAACACGCTTTTTCTTAAACCATATGATATAATCAGTTAATAATTCAGTATATGCAAAGAGAACGGAACATGTTTCTTTGTTTAATCAAAATTACATAGTAGCACCGAATATGTATATGGATATCATTCCTGCGCCTTTTTGCTTATATAAATTATGCTTACCTTTGGATTTAAAGATCTTTAATTGCACCTAGTATCACAAGTAATTAAGGGATACTGCAAAAGTGTATGCCTTCATTAAGAGTTTGAGCATAATTGAACAAAACAGGCAAGACTTATGCAGACGGAAATTGGCCGTTCCTTGACCTAAATGATTAGAGCATCATCCTCGGATGCGGGAGGTTACGGATTGGTATCCTGGTGGAGTCATAAGAAAGACTTATTTTACAAAAATTGGATAGCGGTATGACTGGTCTTTCTGGTGACAAGATAATGTGACTATATGAGCCATTATGCTATGTGTCTGTGGCATGATGCCCCAGTGCTATATATAACCATAAACTGCCAAACTGCTGACACTATAGCGACATGATTGAAAAATTATTAAACGTACGTTCAATACCTTAATTACAGACACATAAATTATTATTATAATTATTATTATCGTTTCGCTGACAAATCAATACAGTTCAAATTTATTGTCTTTCGCATTGAGTTTAAGACTGATACATGTAAATATCATGTTAGTAAAAAATAATAACTTTTTATTTGAACGATGCATTCACCTATTTTGAAGTAGACCATTAGTATATCAGTGGACCATTCGTATATAAGTAGACCATTGGTATATCAGTGGACCATTCGTATATAAGTAGACCATTGGTATATCAGTGGACCATTCGTATATAAGTAGACCATTGGTATATCAGTGGACCATTCGTATATAAGTAGACCATTGGTATATCAGTCTGATAGGTAGCAAGTATTACTTCTTTGATTATACAGACGTTAATTGTTTATAGCTGTGAATATTTCGAAACAGGAAATCTGGAAATATATATGCAAAGTCTGATATTTAGATATTTAGAAAAAAAGAATCTGAAAGGTCTAGTACAGAGAGTCATTATGACTTCAAAAGAAGAAAGCATCATCGATTCTTGCTAGAGATCAATTCTTACGCAAGTGAATTTTGCCTTTTATTTTTTCAGAATTTCGTGTCAAGTTTTAACACATGTTACAGTTATTTTCTTATTATTCATCAGATATTTGAAGTACGTGTACTTTCCTCAATGTCACGATGAATTATTTTGGATGAAAACACAAAATCAAAATAAAGCAACAATCATACATTAGACTCTCTTATATATTATGTTTAAGCATTACACAGGCCAGATCTTTAAAATGAGAATACAAATATCTTTTACCTGTCAAATGCTACTTTTAAGTCTTTCCATTATAGAACAACACAGTTCAAAACTTAGTCTTCTCTCGAAATATCATAACGTTCATTCTCCAATAAGCCATGTCCGTTTTAACAACAACATAAGTAATGTAAGTCATAATTTATTTTCAATCACTTTACATCCTGCTTCAAGAACGACGCGATTACTTTTCTGATTCTTCAGCTGAAACAATATGCATTATTCCTGACTGTTACTTTCTATCCAATGATACTTTGTGTAATTAGCAATGGCTAGAGTGACGGACTCATGACCAAATTAGGGCGGGTTCAAATTATGCCACTCAACCAGCTAAAGGTGGCTGCTGTGGTGTTTTATTTGGCAAGGCTGTTTATTCCAGTTGCATTGACGAAAACCTACTTGTGCTGCTTTACAGAAAAGCAGGGAACCAAACCAATTGATAGGACGTCTTTGTTGTGTATGATTTCATCATATACTCAACATCAATATTGAGTTTTAAGTGTCATTAGAAATAACACGTTCTTCATCTAGATTAACAGTAATTTGTGTTTAGGATTAATACTAAAAGAGTTTAATTTCGTATGTAAACATGCGCCATATAGTTATTTTACATGTTAGTTTGAATGAATACTACAATGTATCAAGGCATAAAGCTTACTTATTCGTCTAAAAACCTATATAGCATGAAGATGGGAGGAGACAGATACATCATTGGTGTAACATAACATACGGAATAGCATTTGTTATGAAAGCAAATCTTTAGTAGATTGATCTTTATTCCAATAAAAAAAATATATATATATATATATATATATATATATATATATATATATATATATATATATATATATATATATATATATATATACATATATATATATATATATATATATATATATATATATATATATATATATATATATATATATATATATATATATATATATATATATATACTGCAAAATGTGCATGCAAGTTTTACTTTCGATGACATGAGGTAATGAGATCCCTTAACTTCCTAGTCGGCGAACAAGTATTCTCTTCATAACTGGTGGCTGAAGTGTGATTGCTATATTCTTTTGTCAATATATTGTTATGTATGCACATTTTATAATGTGTCCTTGACTTTTGTTTTTACCTATCTGACCTTTGCCTTGTTATCTCTACCTGAAATTTGTCATGGTTTAGAAGAGGTTAAAGGGATGATCTTTGTGTTAGGTGCTTAGCCACGTTTATGAATCTGTGAAATATTTTCATTATAATGAATTAGTTTACAAGAATAGTCTGTTGCGTAACAGGTCAGGTGAAACTTATCAAGAGATTAAAGTAAACATCTCTTTTGGACTCTTTTAGGTTTACTCTATGGAATAATTTAACATTTTATTTAAGTATAATTTTAGATCAGTCATTTAAATTATTCATTGGAATTATAAATTCCACATTCGCCTTCTACACTGATACTACCATGTGATTATTGCAAATTTATTCAAAGAAATTCAGGATTATATCATTATTGTAGGTCATGATTGTTGATGCCACAACAAGTTCAATATTATTTGTCCATCAACACATTTAGGAATGTTGATACATAATCAAAGGCAAGTCATTCTAATATTCTATTCCTTTGGCCTTGTTACTAAACGTTTAAAAAGATTTGGGATTTAATTCATAATAATGTGTTTATTGTATTTTTTCTTTGTATTCTAAGAAAATAAATTATAGAGTTCCATTAAATTTGATAGCTTGTCTTCTTTTTGTTACATAATTTGAAACCATTTTGTCATTAACCATTCCCTACTATAGGAATTTAAGTAGAAACATGCGGTTGACAACATACCACATCATATATGATTAGCTAAATGATATAATTTTGAGCGAAACGTCTAATTGTTGAAAAAGTACAAAACATCATTTTGGAAATCAAATGCGCACTATGGAAGTGGATTTTGAGTTCGACAAGCAGTTTACAGTATCTCCTTGTCTTTGCAATGCAATCTTTACAAAAGATAAGATTTTAATCTGGTTATTTGTTCCACATTTAAAATCCTAGTGCGACAGGATCTTATTGTTGCCTCTATTTATTCACTGACATATTTCTACATCCATAGAACACTACAGTGCACTATATTTAAGAAATGGTGATACATTCGCTCATCATCCGTTTACCTACTATATTTTGTCTCGTCGTAATTTCGTTAATTACATCTGAAGAGAAATTAAGGTCAGTTAAATTTATCTTGGTCTCTTATACCGTCAGAACATGTATGGAAACTGTTGCAAACGCTTTCTTTTTAAAAGGTCAAACTCACTGGGTATTGGGATTTTTCTCTCAAGGCAGCGAAAATCATATTATGCTTATCTGAAAGTACTAAGAATGGTTCCATTATGTGGGCTTTATTTTCACAAAATGGTTGGAGTGGCTGTTTATGACAGATCCATAATTTTAGCAATGCAGGGTGTCTGCCACTCTGATCATTACATGATACATATATAATTTTCCAATGAAAGGCGTGGCTATTGCTCTCATGATGTCTTTGCTGATAAAGAAAGTATTCATTGAACAAAATATATTTTTTAAAATAAAGACAGTTGCCTAAGAATAAGAAAATTCCGTCAATGTTTTCTGTTCATATGCCTGCCTGTATCCTGCAGGCATTTTAACTAGTATCAATCTAAAAATCATTTCAGTATTTGTAACTATGACGAATTCATTTATGTTTGTAAATTGTATTTTTTCCATATGTCATCTTCAGTAAATTAATTCGTAATGGCATGTTTGTTGTATGTGATTAAAACAC
Source organism: Potamilus streckersoni (assembly GCA_016746295.1). Lineage (NCBI taxonomy): Eukaryota > Metazoa > Mollusca > Bivalvia > Unionida > Unionidae > Potamilus > Potamilus streckersoni. The sequence continues at coordinate 2,108,344 of JAEAOA010000576.1, forward strand.
GCATGCAACAAGTGATATGAAAGGTTTGGAGAGAACCCACAAAAGTAGTGATCATACGCATAACAATATGTTTGTAATGTGGAGAAGAAAATTGCAATTAACTAAACATTATATTTATGTTCATCATTGAATTAAAGTACAATACTCGCAGCTGAGATGTCTCAAAATGTGTATGTGCAGTATGACTGTTTGACAGACAAAATACATGTTCTAAACAATGAAACCTTTTCACAGAACATATTTAGTTTTATTTCGTACAGATTGGCATTTCCATATAACGTTTATTATATTTTATTAATCAGCTGCGTAAAGAACATTAATAATGCCTCCGGAAATTCCTTTGTACTTGAAACATGCCATAATTGATTTCGGGCGTAGTCTTGTGCATAAAACAAGGAACGCCTTGAAATCGTTTAGTTCAGAATTTAGCAGAATCCACGTTATATATGTTCATTAGGTTTCTAATTACTTGAAGACTGATTAAGTTTCTTTGCTGAACGCATCTTGTATCCATGTCTATAGCAAACAACTTCAGTTACCAAGCAAATGAACCATGTAGGATTTAATGACGAAAATCATAATGAAATAGTAACTCGTTATGTAAAGATACCAGCTGCACTGTACATTTGAATAAAATGTTTATATGGTAGAAGACAAATTTCCTTTCTGTTTTATCTGCATAAAGCATAGTGAATAAAATGTTTTTGAAGACAGCATCATCTGTTTGTTGATACCAGAATACATAGTTAACATTTTCCAATAACAGTAGATTGAATATTGAGATTATTATTGATGTAAATAGGTTTATCTTAGTCAAAATCTGGAACATTGGAATTAAATGGTTCACGCACATCAACACCTTCAGCGTTGGCGCTCATTTAATACACCACTAGAATTGAATTAGAACTTTTTTCATTAGGCAGTATAACTTTTTGTACAATTTTGGATTTAACTCGCATTATATAAGTTATTTATAAATTTTCACTTTTCATTAGAGGGAAATAAATAATTTATTGTCTTACAAAACGTGCTGGTGTTTTGTTATTTTCTTTTATTTACTTTCAGAACCTACGGTTGCAATGTGTATGGCTAAGCAAGAAGATACACCTTGCATCCTTATATTATATTGACAAATCTAATATAAAATGCAAACATGAACAAAGGATGAATAGTATGGCTGGACCAAAAAAGCCTACATGAATGATAAATAATAAATTACTAGATAAATCGACTCATTACCTGTATTTCAAGGTGGAAATGTGAATTAAGAGAAAATGTTGATACAAATAAAGTCCTAAACTGGTTGGCGATATTGTAAATAATATAGTAAAATCACATAGCCAGTATACGATCTATTGGCTTTATTTAGTCTAAATGCAATGGACTTTGTTTAAAATAACCTAAATTTGATATAGATTGTGCTTTATTTAATCAAAATGTTACATGTCCTGCAATTATTAGTCTCCATAAAGGCGGAACTGTCTTAGTATTGAGCAATGAATCACGAATTTAATATATATCAAACATAGTGTACCTTTCGAACGGCGTAACGAAACTTTTCATGTTTGATGTACTATTTAGTTTCTATTTCGAGCGGCATGTATACTACATACTCGACTAAGAAATGCACTTATACAATAATCTTTAACCAGGCTGAATGGTTTATGCACAATTTAGAATACACTCCATATATGGTCTCCTATCTATGCAAACATGTCTGGACATGATAATGACACCCTTTTGCCCTTTTTCATATTTGCTTCGAAACCAGTCTATATTATTATCTGATATTTATACTATTGACGTACGAACGTGGAACAATCTCAACGTTCATTCCTCACTTGACCATTGTATAATATAGCAGTAACATTACAAGTCACCAATGTGATGAATACTGCAATTTGTCAAATCAGTTGCCTGCTTCTCATATGCATCTTGTTTCACTTGTAAGATCTAAGAAGGATCCGATAGTTTTGCATGGCTCCATATATACGCAAATGTACTATCGCATTTTATCTCACCTTTCCAATAAAGATGTAAAAATCAGGCATGTGATTGCTATGCAGAAATATCTGATGTTAATCCAACAAGATGTGACATATCAGGCTTGGGATTCATATATAAAATATGAACATATAATCAAACAAAATGTGATATATCAGGCATTTTATCAATATGGGAATCATAAGAACTTAATTGAACAAGATAAAACAATATGGGATGACTATTAAAATAGTTTTGACCCTTAGATGGCACCTATTAAAGGTTTCACTCAACAACACTATAAACAAGATTGATCATAAAACACGTATAATTTGAAACTTTGGTATCACTGAGATCACATATCAGACTATAAGAGCGTTCTAATTTATTCATTTCCATGCTTTGAGAAAGCATGTAGCAATTTTATGCTTTTTGGAACATCAACAATGATGGTATCATACTTTCGAAAATCACGCGAAATATTTATTTATAACTTTGAAATAACTTTGTTACAAGCTGAAAAATGTTGTAACCTATAAAGAAGATTCTAGCATATAAAAACGTGTAGTTTTGTGGATTGGACGCTTTTTTCGCCTCATTATAGGCTATTAACATGGAGGCTCATATTGGGTGAAGGGAAAAGTACTGGTAATTCTTGGGAAGAACCGTTGATTCATGGGAAGCTACTGGTAAACTTTCTCACATATCCACGTTGACTCGTACGCACACGGAACGAGATGTGATCTATATAATCTGTAAAGGAGTTTGCCTTAGACCGCTCAGTACCGACTGAAACATGAGAATATGGGAATACATACGAACGTGCGACGAAAAGTAAATACTTATTCAAAGCTATAGCTGTAAATGAGAATCGCTCTCTCTAAACTAATTACCAAGGGAATATGTACATACTGTTTGTTACTTAGTACAATGAATGCATGCTGCATGGTCCTGTGCTGAGTATAATGTGATCATAATGTATGGTCCTAAACTGAGTATAATGTAACCTTTACGATTACTTCTGTACACACACACATATATATATATATATATATATATATATATATATATATATATATATATATATATATATATATATATATATATATATAACGCATAACTTTATTACAAGCATTGTAACCTATAAAGAAGACATTAGCATATAAAAACGTGAAATGAAAAATCGTGTAGTTATGTGGTTTGGACGCTTTTTCACTTCATTTTAGGCTATTAACATGGAAGCTATTATATTGGGTGAAGGAAAAGTACATGAAATTCTTGGGAAGGACCGTTGAATCATGGGAAGATTCTGGTAAACTTTCTCACATACCCACGTTGACTCGTACCCTCACAGAACGAAATGAGATCTATATGATCTGTAAAGGAGTTCGCCTTAGACCTCTCAGTACCCACCGAAACAAGAGAATATGGAATATATATACAAACATGCGACCAGAATTAGATAATTATTCTAAGTTGTAGCTGTAAATGATCATCCCTGTCTCTAAACTAATTATCAAGGGAATATGTACATACTGTTTGTTACTTAGTATAATAAGTGCATATTGCATGGTCTTGTGCTGTGTATAATGTGATCATATGTATGGTCCTAAACTGAGTATATTGTGTACATTCTGAATGGCTCTATGCTGAGCATAATGTATGAATACTGTATGGGCCGACGCTGAGTATAATCTGTGAATACTGTAAGGTCTTACGCAAAGTATGTGTGAATACTTTATGTTCATATGCTGAGTATAATGAATGCATACTGTATGGTCTTATGCTGAGTATATTATATGCTTACTGTGTGATCAATCCATTATTATCATATGTGCATACTATATGGTCATTCGCTGAGTATAATGTGTGTATAATGTATGGTCCTACGCTAAGTATAATGGGTACATACTTTATGGTCATACACTAAGTATAATGGTTGCATACTGTATGAAAATACGCTGAATATAATGTGTGCATACTGTAAATTATGAGAATGTAATAACATCTTGTTTATATCCATTATCAACGAAATGAAATGATTGCTGATGGGCCCCCTAAACGCGACCAACACACTATGAATTTATAAATTAGGTACACACCACTGTTTTCCAACAGCCTTTTGTCACGTTAAGATTACTGTAATGGCATTAGGTAATCTCACTGTCATCAGCAAAGCATTCTACAACAGAGATCGTCTTCAGTAAACATATATTATCAGTACTAAACAATATTCATTAGAATACGCTCAAATATACAATTAATTAATGTTCTTTCCGTCAGAACAAAATGGTGTTAATAAAATGTCATTTTCAGATGAGGAATGGCTTCTTGCTGAAGGCAAGCTCTGTAGCATAACCCTTTTGGAAGATATTTAAGATGAACCGAATGATGGTCATAACTAACGTGTGACGGGACACGATTATCAAGATACGTTGCTTCTGCATTTAAAATTATAACATTGGACTTTTTATACGCCCGGTCATTCAGTGCATTATTCTTAACAGTAATTATTTTAAAATTCCAATGTAAGGTTCAGTTGTTGAACAAAACAAAATTCAAGTCTCCGAAACTGTCTTTTTAGATTTTATTCTAACAAGTAAAATTTTGATCTGCAGATTGCCAGTCAACATCAGTCATATCAGTTAACGACATCTTATAAAAAAGTTATATTTGTTAATGTGTTGATCTTTGGACCTCTCTGCAAATTAGGATTTACTTGTCGGAGCAGGAAACTCGGACGAATTATGTTTCCAAAATGTTTGGACTTTTGGGATATTTTCCTTATTAATATCTTCGTTAATATTTACGTATATGTCTGAATACTGAGACGGACAATTATACAATCAAAATATCTGTGCTCTCCCTCTCAATCGCCGTCAGCAGCTACATAACAAAATGCTCTATCTTTGATGGTGGACACAAAGTAATCGTAGAGGATCGAATATGAGTATGGAAGTCCTAACTTTAAGCAACAATGTTTGTGTCTTCGTTGAGGTGTTTGGCAAAAGTGGTTTTATTTTTTCTTTTTGACGATGAGGTGGGGGATGGTGGGAGTTAGGAGGTCTTATTTGGCCTTTCCTCGATGAGGAAAGGGACAGTAGGAGTGCTTCTCTTATGAAGATGTAATTCTAAAGTATAACACAACAACAACGACAGTCCTTGGTATTTATGGATTTGTATCGCCGATAGTAGCAAGGAATAATGACATCAAGAATATCTCCCCAGATATTTAACTGCAACCGTCTACATCAGACTTTATAGATCGTGAAACTTTTGGTATAATCAACATTTTTTAACCCCATGCTGCAATTGTAAAAAAACAAAATACAGCAAAGCAATAAAAAGCCACTCAATGTATGGCATTTATCCAAGATCTCCACTACAAATATGCTTCAATAACCATAACAGGCAATAAAATCTACCGTTATATCTTCTTAATTTTATTATTTACGATTCTTTTGTCAGTGATGCAACACTTGGGTTTAATTCACATATATACACGTCTACAGTCATGGTTGCAATAAACTGATACATTTATTCTGCACATACTTCAAATACTAGAAGTTTAATGGGCATGAAGCACATACATATATGCATAAATGGCTCAAGAGTGTATCACAAGCAGTGTATACAAGACTCAGAAACACACACAACCGCGCACCTGACAAAACCCTTTGATACAACGAGTCGTAGTGACCTTTGAAATATCATGGTAAAATTTGTTTGCACAGAGAAAGTCGTAGTGTTAGTTCGGCATGCTCAATCGTCTCCGATACGATGGTCAATCATCTAAACAATTCCAGTCTCTAATGGAGGCAAGCAATGTTGTGCGTTTTCCCCAACCCTCTAGTGCGTGAGTTTTTCTCTGACATGCTGATTATTTCTGTGGCCATGATATCGGCATGATACCGACATCGACATCAGATAATAAAATGATGGTAAGTTCTTCAATTCATATTTTTTCATTTAATAATGAATTCCTATGTCATTTTGTTAATGCCATTCTAATGTTAAAGATATTACTTTATTTTGGACCATTTGAGCCATTATTTCGTCCATATAAACCTTGCTATACATCAACGATGTTAAACATTCAGCACGTTTGAAAGAGGTGTTATACATATCTTATAAGTTTAGCAGACAAGGGACAATCTCTACACGTATTTTATACACATTTCCCAGTGAGATATTGATATAAGTCAGAGGAAGAAATATATTAACAAAGTGGTGATATCACTTTTGGAATTAGCAGATGTTTTCTTAATAAAGTATGTCTTCCCATGTGGGTGTTATTAAGACTTGTTTCCAATTTAGGCCTACTTCATATTTGTCTTTGTCTTTTCTTATATCCCCTCTCTTGCATCAGGTCTTAAAATGCAGATGATTCTACTTATGCAACCAATAACATGAAAACTAAAGGCAAACGCAGAATTGAAACACAACTTTCTAATAATTAGTATTCATCATATATTATGGAGACTATGTGCGTCTGAACTTAAATTAGTTGTTGATATGTGTCAACAATACAGGACTTAATAGCTATAATACTTTACGCTGAATAAAACACATGTGTCAGTCAAAAAGCTCGTGATAAATTACATGAATTCGATCTTTCAAAACACCAGATAACACATCATAATAATGTTTGAAATAAATCGGGCTTGGTTAGTTTTGATTGCAAACGGATATAAAATGACAATCGAAAATTCGATGCAGCACCTGCTACCAAACTCGACTGTATGCTAATAAAGACCACACAAATATAAAGTTTGAATGCAGCAATGAACATGAATATAATGAAGATAGAAAATCCTCACAATTAAACTCGCAGTCATTAATATATTTTGTTTAAAGACGTTAGTTCTTATGTCTGTCTTATGCAACTGCTCCTAGGTATCACAACCAACAAAAGTCTTATGTGCATGTGCATGTGTTCTTTTCTGGTACAAATACAGTCATTATCTTGACCAACTACACAATATTATGGATGATATGTACAAATTTGTAAAACGTTAATGCTCAAACTTATTGTAAACTTTATGATCTTTTTATCGGTGTAATAATGTGGTTCTTAATCACCATTGCATAATGGAAAAATCCCATGCATATATATGACTTTTCCGTTACATGTGACTAATACAATGATTGCTCTAGGTTTCTTTGATTCGATTAATGAAATATTTCATTAATCACTCGTGACAATACAATGTTTAGTTACTTATGTCTGCATATCTATTCAAAAGAAGTAACTATCCTCAAGATATTTACAAGACGTGATGGGGTAAATGTGTGCACACATCTAGTTGCTATGCAAAACAACATTAAGAAAGATACAAATTTTGATAAATCTACTTAAGTCATCTACCAGTTTAATATTTACATTAAACTTGTAACTGTATTGACGTTTACAGTTTACATTTAAATAGGTACCATGTAGCCAGTATTTATTTTGTCACTTCGTGACACACTCTACATGCTTGCTATATACTCAACTACTCAATCACCCGCCTATTTAAGGTCGGCACATACATATAAACAGCTAGTAATGTTCGATATTACGAGCTATTACAAACTATTTGCAACTTTATTAAAAATATAAAATCTATAATGCATATAGACCATGGCATGCTGAAATATTACTAGCATCAATAAGTGAACGAAATTAAAGAGTCTTAGTACACAGTCAAAGCAGCCTATCCATTATCTGTAACATTTAATATCCACAGACACGAACCAACACCATCTGGAACTTTCAAGTCACTGCATAAAAAATTTGTGCCGAATACATCAGCTATTAATGTGGATTTGAGACGGGTTAAAAGTGATAAAATTGCGAGCCTCACTGGACAAAATGTTCCATAGTCTAGTCCCCTTCATACCTTAAAAAATTCTTAACGTACATTGATATCCTTGGTATGCCAGTATGTTTGCATATCAGAAGATCTTAGTTGCATTATACCTAGGTCTTGTAAATGCAAAGGGCTTCTCTTATTTAAAATTTTGAGAGTCTGCAAGGCAATTGTTTTCATCGTTTGAGTTTCAAGGTGGCAGGTTACAGTTTCGTAATTTAGCACCTGGTAAATTGCTTAACCTAAGGCTATGATGTGACTTTTTCCGCAATTATTGTCTACTAATTAAAGATGTGGAAAAATTTGTGAACTACGTGTTTCGGGCTTGTGTTGTTCTTGAAACTGATGTCAGGCATGTACTCTGCAATATGTTGATAGTGAAATACCAATAGTTGGCTAGGAAAAAGAGCTAGTCTCTCATAGCAGTAAACACGTGGGTTTGGGCAAGGAGAATATCTCAAAAACGGCTTGGATGACAACTATTTTCAACTGCATCAGCCTGTTTAGTACACACTGTTTTGCAAAAGTATTATCTAGGAAAAGGGCTTGTGTTTGTACTGTGAGCACCACATGGTGTCAAAAATGACCTTTGGACACGAAAATTGCTGGTATAAATTTGGGGTTGGGGTGCATAGACTTTTTCTGCTATGAACTGCTACTGACTTCTCTGGTCAAGTGCATAATATTTTTATGCTTTGTTTTAATATAGGTATCTCAAAATATGGACATTCTTGACCTCACTTGTGCATTTGAATCTTTATTGATTTTTGTTGTATTAGGTCACTGATTGCGGCATTAAATTTGCACATAAAAACTGTCCCCTGTCCCCTCAAGCGATGGTATACACCAGTGGTCCCCATCCTTTTAGTCGCCGCGGACCGGTCTACGTTTGATAATTTTACCGCGGCCCGCTTGGGGTGTGACGTTAATTGATTATATTTTAGATTGTTCTGATTTAATAATTTTAATTTATTTGTAATAAACATGCCTTCAAAACAAAATACAGTTACACCAAAAATGAATATCAATAAATATAAATATAAATGAATATAAAGTGAATATAAAACAAATAGAAATACACAACAGTAAATAAAATGGAAATAATTTAATGTACGTTCGGCGGTCCGGTACCATTTGATTCACGGGCCGGTACCAGTCCGTGGACTGGGGGATGGGGACCACTGGTATACACTATCAGTCATTATACATTAAACGGTGCTCTCGTTATTGAGTTTTGTTTGTATTCTGCTTACCTCAGAAATGCCAAATTCACTGGCATTAACTGACAATAATAAATGAGTGATAAATTATTAGCTTACATAGTCTGTTCAAATGTTTCATAATCTTTCTAAGCAAATTTAAAGACTCTGTAGTCTTCGTGCATATATTTAATATTTGAGTATTACAATTATGCTTAAAACCAGTAGTAATAGTTAGTAGTTTAATCAGACCACGACATGTCATTACAATACCTTCTAAATTAAATTTCATTTTACTAAGAGTTGTAGTAGCAACAGTGTAAACTTGGGATTTTTCCTGATTAACCTGCACTTTATTTTCAGAACAAGATCTAATTAGGAATTTAATATATTCTTGTTAAAAACACTTGACATGGTTATATCAGACTTATATGATATTTTTGATAAGACGGATGCTCTCTCCACCAAGCCACCGGTACGGTAGATAATGTGTTACCATATGCGTAGTTATAATCCTTGATAAAATATTATTTGGATTTTTAAAGTAGCTTTAATATTTTTCAGTCATATTGCTACAATGTCTGCAGTGCGGCAATATCTACTGATGTCTAGCACTGAGGCACCATAATGATGACATGAAGCATCATATCGCACCCAGTCATATCACATTATTTTGACACCAGGATGACCAATCCTAACAATAACCTCTTAATGTTGAGAGCCTAGCGAGGCAGCTGTTATTAACATTTTTATTAAGTCTTAGGTATAACTCGTCCGGGGTTCAAACTAGCGACCTCTTGCATCCAAAGCGGACGCTCTATCTACTAGGCCACCATGGTAGTAGATAATGTTATCATTTGCATAGTTATAATCCATGATAAAAAGGACAACGTTATTAATACAGCTCTTAAAGGGATTTGGTCTCAAAATGGTTCTCAATGATTGCCTTTGAGCATATATGCCTTTGCTACTACTGCTCTGACCACTTTTGACACAGTTTTCTATCACACAAATAGCTATAGTTTGGTACAGTCTGGTATCAAAGACACACTATCGTAAAATAGTGTGGCACAGTCTTTTATCAAACATTAAAATATTGTGGCACAGTGTGGTATTAAACATACATAATATAAAGATACTGTGACAGTCTGGTACAAAAATGCATCACAATAACAATATTAATATACAAACGTTGATGAGAATAGAAGATTCTTTCAGAAGTACAAAATCTTCTCAGATTTTGATTAGATTTCATTTATGTTGCTGTTTGAGACATATTGTGTCTAAGAAGACAAGGAGAATACCAGATCACTAAAGCAATATATTTCAAATCATTCGACAATGCTTACAGTAATTTGAAAGCAAATTGTAAACAATTAGTAAGAATTTTAAATCGGCATTTTTGGGAATCTTTTGACAAATATAGCACTGGACATTCATTAACCTGATCAATTACAAATCAGCTTTTGTAACGAATTCCTCGACAATGCTAAACGATATTGTCATTTTGGTTGTTTTTTCTTTTGATACGGAGGGATAGACTGGCTTAAAAAAACTGATCGTGTTGCAAAACGGTAGATTTGGAGACAAAAATGTTAACTGAAGTTTGCAAAAATAAAATAAAATTTGCAATAAAATAAATGCAAATTTTAAGACAGCTGAGATTTGAACATAACATAGATTGGTAAAATAGATATTTGATAAAAACTAAAATAATAAGCATGTATAAAATATTTGAAAACAGACCACAATTATTACTTGTGTATAAAACTTTGCAAGAGACACAAAAATGTTACTCGAGAAGTGGGCAATAGCTGTATGAAGCAACAAAACTAGAAAACATTTAAAGATTTCAATAATGTTTAACAAACGAACACATATTGTCAAGCATTAAATAGGCACATTGAGTATTCTATGCTGTTTTACGTAACAACATTTCTACATTGAAAACAGAATACATAAACCAAGAACCTAAACGCTGAAGTAAATATGGATATAAGTGCCACTTAGATTAGTTCTATTGATACACAGTTCATTTAAACGTATTGCGAACTGAACAAAAATGAACAAACGAAACTTTAATAAGCATTTTCAAGATTTCGGTATGCATTTCAGAAAAATGAATGATACGTATTAAACTGAAACAGGAGTGGAAGAAATGTATTGGAATATCAATAATTAGGAACTTTATTCAAGTATACTAATTAGCCCATCATTGTTTTGCATAAATCTGAGAACCAATTCACTTTTTGTTCTGTATGGATCAATAATGATAATGCCTTTAGGTTTAAAGTGGGATATTATACGTACAAATTTTGGGTACTAGCTGATTCGGGAAGATTTAACTTTTTACAGATGTTTTGTCTTCAGACTAGGTTGTAAACTTGTGATACAAGGATGAGAAGTTGGATTGAACAGATTTACAAGTGTTGCTGTATTTTGTCCATGATACTTTCAAAGTCAGTTTTTTAAGACTTATTAACCGTGTGTGGTCCTTACATGAATTAGGTTATGTGTGTAGTTTTATTACCAGTGTGTAATCCTTACATCAATTAGGTTATGTGTGTAGTTTTATTAATCGTGTGTGGTCCTTACATGAATTAGAATATGTGTGTAGCTTAAGTCCAAACTTGTAAGTTCACAGAAGTATTTTATGTTGCAGTTTGATATCATTAGAGAGGATAACCATTTGTTTGGACTGTTCAATAGTAACATAAACTGTTCATTATTTTGACTATAATATTATTATGGAACTATGATAAATAATTGGAAGAAATTTCTGGGCTAAGTCACGGTTCATAAAAAACCAGTATATTTCCTGTTTCGAAATGTATTACGAACTTTTAATTTATTTAGACTTTCATAGACCTTAATAAGGATTTGGATTCACTTCATAATACTTTACGTTCTGCATACACTCTTCATTTACAACTTTGATAATTATATTGTTTAGTTTCCAATTTTGCAAAACATGATGTTTTTTCATTTGCTGTTACTTAGTTTGTGACAATGGAATTGTAACAAAATATATATGTTGGAGCGATACATTTTGGTGCAGTGTTTTTGTCGCCTTTATGTTAGTCAGTCTATTAAACTCGCGCTCATATACTCAGCAATGATGATGTTCCCATCTTACAAGATATGCTGGTCAAGAATATTGATTATTTAATAACAGTGCCTAGAATGATTATGTGATTCACAGGATAGGTACAGTTTTTTTTAGTGAAATCAACAAGGTTTGCACACTTAACTCTGTCGTTTATGCTTTCCATCTAACAATGTTTTGCTCAAATTGATGCTATGCATACCTAGAAATCCTGATTTGCCACATTTGACTGGCCCGAATTGATGTGTTGTCTCCTCCAATCAGACACAAGTTGCATTTATGGAATCCATTAATGGCAGATTTTTGGGAAGACGCTTATGTTCATTTATGATTGCAATCTTACAATCATACCGATCTAGAAAATTGTGTTGAGACATTAACAATCACATTATGCCTCTAACATTCAATTAAAATAAAGTTTTTTATATATATATATATATATATATATATATATATATATATATATATATATATATATATATATATATGAAAATATATGTCTTTTCTAGTGGATGAATTATCATTGCTCAAATAAAATGACCTATATTTCGTTTGTAATAATAAATACCATGAAAGCATAAAATATATTTTCAAATTTTCAAATATTTCCATCTCCTGTTCGAACAGATTGTGGCTTTTTATATAATGAATGAAATTATCCGTGTTTAAAGGTTGTTGAATTACTTGAGGAACTATTTTCGTACGACAAAGAGGATATTTTGTGTATTAGATTGACATGATTGTGTTTTATGCATATCCATAACCTTGCGCTTGTTTGAGATTTGTCCATCGATGTCAGGAGACTTGATCCTTTGATAATGTGGTTAGTTTGTAATACTATCACTTAAGCTACGCTGAGATAAGACTGTGTTTCAAAGAAGCATTATTATCAATAAAAGCCGTAAGACTGTAGTTAAACTTCATGTGTTAAAATTTTAATTATTTTACTTCTTTCTATTTTAGTTTGCATTTTATTTATATCATTAAATATAATTATTGTTATGATGATGAATATGTTCGCCGAGTATGATATTATGTTATAAACAGAGTTTATTTAAAGCGTGATTGTGACTCGTGTAAGCAAGACTTTTACATACGGCTTTGTTATATTAAGCAACGAATCGGAAATAGCTATGTAAATGATTGTGGTCTCAGTCGTTTCGAATTATACGGGTTGACATTCTATACTGCGATGTGGCTACATTTCGACATCGTCATGATTTCTTCATGCTTTTTCATGTGGTGATGTATTAGTTTGCTTTAAATGCTCAGTTACCTGCGACATAGTCAGTCATAGTCTAGAGTTATATTTTAATATCTAAGACAATCACATCATGACATCTCCCTGTGCTGGAACTAGTTGTTCATTCGTACGTGTGAAGAGCAACATTTATTTTTTATTGGTGATAGCTTTATACTTCGTCTACCTTCCTTCATCTACCTTCTAAATCATAATATTTTCCCTGAAGTACTACATAAATGACATTTGGACAGAGACATTTTCTTCAATTAATTCAAAATTGGAAAAGGACAGTACAAAATGTGATTCACAATCACAAACAAAATTCTGGTCATTTTTGTTAACCCTCGTCTTAAGTCATCATCTGCTATCTTGGAACGGAATTGAGATTCTGGCTACGCCAGTTTGAAATGTTCACAGGGTTTATGTGTTTTCACAATTTTAGGACAATATTTTTGGAATTTCTTCGTACATGGGAAGTATTGTTTCAAAGGTGTTACCTTTCCACCGTGTTTTCTAGGGCAATAAACTATTAATTGTTAAACTTTAAAAGCTTGTTGTCTTCAATATTATGTTACATTAAGGGCACTGATAAGTAACAAAACGGATAGAATGCAGTGAGTTTGTGAGACGGTTATGTATCTCTGAGGAGTTTAGAGGTGGAGTGAGGACACAAGAGTCTCACTTAGATGTTAATATATACATATCGCCACGTCTATGGTGAGTTTCAATATATTTGTCTGCAACATTATACATTGCTTGGACTGGAAAACTGGTAGTGAGTTAGATTTTGTCCTTGTAGATTATTCTTATGGATCTGAATTATTTTGGCGTTCAGCTTGCAGTGCTACGTTGTTTTTAGTTCTTTTATGATTCAGATGGAAAAGTTGGTTAGTTTGAACTTTGATTACCAGATGAAACTGTGTCATTAAGAACATATGACGTGTTTGTACAAAGAACATTTTTGATTATGTTGTCATATTCTTTAAAATTAGTTGTTAATAAGAGCTCTAGTCTACACGAAACACGTTTATATCTAACGTTGTCAGTAGGGTGTTATTGCATGTAGTTCTGGCTAAGAAAATAATACGAGTCAAACCTGTACCGTGCACATGTTAATTGCGCATTCTGCAGTCAAACCTCCCCAAACAAAGGTCCTCTGGGAGCAAGTAATTTCCGCTATGGCTTTGTTAAGCAAGTTTATGCAGGTCAATTTTACGATGAGGGACAACTTTAAGGATTCGCTACGTTAGATGAAATTGAAGCTATTATTTTCCTTTGGAATATTTGTCTTATTAAAATATTTAGGCCAATATGTAAATTCGTACTTATGCACGGACACGAATAAGTAAACAAATGCCTGTGTTGAATAAAAATAAATATAACAATTAAAGTGATAATATTTGAATTGTTTTAGAACTATTAATCTAATTATGTCGTAAATTTTAATATTGTCTATCCGAGTCATGTGTGCCGCAAACACCTACGTTCTTATTGAATAAGAAATGTCCTTTAATTACTTTCAAAGTGTAACAAACAGCGCCATTAATAACTACAGTTCAATTCAATTTAATACTGGTGGCAAAAAGTACAAAAGGTTAGTGAGAGGAATTGCATCATCTAAAACTGTCATAAAATGAAATACTTGCGTAGTTAAATGTTTGCTGAATGCTGAATATTTATCACCTGTACTAAGTCTAATCTCTCCCGAGTGAACAAGCAGACGATTTGATTTCAGCAAATATTCTAGAAATGTACTAGAGCGTGGAACGTTTTCGAATAAATAAATAATAATTATCTTATTTAAATTGAAAGGCTGTCAATTAGATGCATTTATTTATGTCTTTATTTGTTAGCACACTTGTTGACTTTGTTATTATGTAGGTATCGTGTTACGCGTGGGACTAAGCTACTATTCACATGCAATATAATTCACAAAGATTTGTTGTTACTGTTGCGTTTTTTATTCTTTATTAATTTGAGCACCTTCTATATATTATTTCGATATAAAATCATATACCCAGAGAAACTAAAAGAATAAAACACTTAAACAAGTGCAAATTCCTACGAATTCCTAATCATTTCTTATTTCGACTTCAATACATTGTACTTTACGTTGGAAAACAGTGCGTAATAAAGTATATAGTTGATTTGCAAATGTGATGTTAAGCATGACACATATAAAGCAAACCAAATGCGAGCCATTCACGAATCGTATATGTTACGATAGTGAAAAGAAATATATCCTCCTATCATGGATAGTGTCAATGAATTTATCGGTTATCTTCAAGGCTCCAAGCAGTTCCGTATGTTTTATTTCATTGATTTCAAAATTATATTAATTTTTTTTCTACCCACCTATTGCAAGAAGTTGACGTACTTACTTGTACAAATTTACTAATGCTTTATGCTAACAGATAATTTTAGTTAGATTCTTTTTATGTGAGATATTATTGTATATGGAAGATAAGCGATCGTACTACTTGCTGTGATTTATAAAATATTTCTTTAGAATTGACTCACTTCTGTATCCTTATAAAAGAGCGTCTGTTCATTGATATTTGAATTGTTAGGTCTTGGTTCACGTCGCATTTAATAAAGCTGTATCAAATCGCGATCGTTGTAATACATTTGTCTGTATATTCTAATATCGATACGTAATTTAAATGTTCTGATATCACACTACTGTCAATAAAGTTTCCTCTGATATGATATTAGAACACTTTCGACAATTGCAAAAAAAAATATTAGGCAAAATGTTAACGGCAACAATATATGATTATTATAACTATTTATATCATATAACTGTTGTGCTATTTACTTTAATAAACCAATTAAAATATTAAATATTAAATCAGACAATTAAAATATTGTGCTTTAGATAGTGTGTATAAACCAATTTCATCATTTCTAGGATATAAAATGTTTCCTAGCGCTTTATTATGTCGCAGCCAATATCATAATAGTATGCGATTGTAACGCATAACGACTGAGGTTTTCGAATGCATCAGTGCACCACACTATTTGCCTAATTGTGCTTTAGATAGTGTGTATAAAACGTGTATTGCAAGTACTAATTTCATGCAATTAAAATATTGTGCTTTAGATAGTGTGTATAAAACGTGTATTGCAAGTACTAAATTCATGCAATTAAAATATTGTGCTTTAGATAAGGTGTATAAAACGTGTATTGCAAGTACTAATTTGTGGCAATTAAAATAATTATATGCCTATGTTAGTACTTAGTATCATAAAGTGCATATATATCACTAATATCAACAATTAGTATCATAAAGTGCATATATATCACTAATATCAACAATTAGTATCATAAAGTGCATATATATCACTAATATCAACAATTAGTATCATAAAGTGCATATATATCACTAATATCAACAATTAGTATCATAAAGTGCATATATATCACTAATATCAACAATTAGTATCATAAAGTGCATATATATCACTAATATCAACAATTAGTATCATAAAGTGCATATATATCACTAATATCAACAATTAGTATCATAAAGTGCATATATATCACTAATATCAACAATTAGTATCATAAAGTGCATTCATAGCACTAATATCAACAATTAGTATCATAAAGTGCATTCATAGCACTAATATCAACAATTAGTATCATAAAGTGCATTCATAGCACTAATATCAACAATTAGTATCATAAAGTGCATTCATAGCACTAATACCAACAATTAGTATCATAAAGTGCATTCATAGCACTAATATCAACAATTAGTATCATAAAGTGCATTCATAGCACTAATATCAACAATTAGTATCATAAAGTGCATTCATAGCACTAATATAAACAATAATTAATATAGATCATAATTTATACATTAATTCTCGCAACTAAAATATAATGTACATTCAAAACAAACTCTACAAAGCATAATAATTTCAAGTACGTTCAAAATTCTAATTGTTGCAACTTTTATACTGCTGTTCAACCTAAACAATAATTGTATTGATTAGAAGTACATATGAAGCAATTAAAACACAAATGTACATTTAAACCACAAACTGTAGTAATCATAACACAAAAATACCTCCATAACACCAACTGGTGTTCCTGGAATATAAACATTCAAAACTTAAATTGTAATACTTAAAACATAAAAGTGCATTCAAAACACAAATGATAGTAATTGGAACAAAGACGTACATTCAAAACAAACAGTAATAAGTAGAACACAAAAGTACATTGAAAACACTGTGTTAAATAGAACACAAACGTACCTTCAAAACAAATTGCAGTAATTAGAACAAAATAACGTACATTCGAAACACGCATTGTATCAGGACTCAAAAGTAACTTCAAATCACAAATTGTAGTAACATTCATTGCAAGCACACATTGTCGTGATTAGAACACAACAGTATATTCAAAGCACTAACTACTTATTAGAAACAAAACACATTAAAAATACTCCTTGTTGTAACTATAACACAAACATACATTGAAAACACAAATTGTAGTATTTAGAAGACAAATGGACATTCCAAACACACATTGTTGTAACAAGGACACACACGTACTTTGAAAACACAAATTGAAGTAACTAGAACACAAAAGTGCATTCAAAACACAAAATGCGGTAATTAGAATATTAAAGTACATTGAAAACACACATTGTAATATTAGAATACTAATGTCTGTCAGTTTTAGTTCCACCTGGACATTGAAACAAGATAATCTCAGTATATTCTCTAAGGACATATAAGGGTTTCACAAACCGGTGTCGCACAGATGAAATATTCCAAAACCAATTATTATATTTAAAATGAGAAGCTGCCAATTAAATGCATTTATTTGTCTTGGTTTCTTTGTTTTCTGTCTTGGTAGATATTTATATAGTCTGTTACTCATTGGAAAAATATATTCATTATACTTAATTTTTACCAAGATAGCATTGTTGCTGTTGTATTGTACTTTTTCCCTTTAAGTAATTCGATTACACATTAAGGTCACCAAATACCAGGGAATGGATTGGCATCATAATGTCTGAAACATTGTATGGAATGTCGATTGTAAAAAGTCGTAAAACAAATGCAGTATATGTTGCACATTATAGTTTGTTCTCATTTTTAAAATTCAGACAAACAATTAAATATTATGGGAATATGTATTAAGGAAAACAATCGTCTATAAAAGGAGAATTTATTGTCCCACTGCACAACTTTGTAGGACTAAAGTGGGTCCTAATGGGCACAAATTTAAAGGATTCCATGATATCAGTGTAACAGATCTAGCTACTTCTGACAAGGATGTTGATGATAATGATAACGTTTTCGATGATAACAAAGGATAGTGGAAAATTCATCATTATCTATGAACGCATTAAAACCAAGGCATAGCAAGTTGTACTAGGGGCGAGAATGTCAACTATAAATATTTTGGTCAGTTTATGTGCTGTTTGCTTTGTCTAACGGAATAATGTGCTATCCTCATATAGGATTTGGTGAAAGGTCCATTTAGCATAAACTTGTTCAATTTCATCAAGCTGCGTAATGGAAAATTATTTTTCTTTTATTTAAGAGGCAACGAAACGAGTTCCCCAGACTAGTACCAAAACCATAGCAAAATTCTGCCAACATACACTTTGCAAATTGCGTTTCAGGGTGAACCATCAACCACCATGAATATGTCTAAGGGTGATATGGTAACAGTTTTACCTCAATGTGTATTCCAAGACGTTTGTAGATGTATTGCATGTGATTTAAAAGCCCAAAACTTTCCAACTTAAGAAAATATATGTACGTTTCATCGTGTCAACCTACAGCTTTTCGGAGCGTTAACGTAGTTACAATATTCCCTGACGTTATGTCTCACCGTAAAAGTATGATAGGCAGCTGCATTTAAATTTTGTTTTTGAAACAACGTTCTGTGAGAACCAGAAAGTTTCCTGTCATCTGTTAAAGACGGGCAAACACTTTAAAAAACCGAAGCGTGCTCTAGACTTTACCTTATATTTAGTGAATATTGTATTATTGTTCCTGTGAGATGAATCGACATTTACATTTTTATACCTGAAATGTATGACAGCCTTGCCTGAAATTAAAATTTAGGTGATAAAAATAGCAAATGAGTAATAAGTTAAAATTAAATTTATAAAACTGGTTGAATAATGTTCAGCTTTTGCGAGCCTAGTCTCAGTGAGTCTGGACAATATTCAGCTCGTTTCATACAAGCAAGATTAAAACATTACCAGTGTGAGATCTTGTATGTTTTAGTATGAAAGTGTAGAACAACGCCTAATATGAAAGTTATTATGTGTAATTTTACCAACATGATCACACTGACACACATTTTAAGCATTTGTGAGACAGATATTTCCAGCTACCAGCCTATGATATATATATATATATATATATATATATATATATATATATATATATATATATATATATATATATATATATATATATATATATATATATATATATATATATATATATCGAATAACTTCAACTCTAAGGAAGCGACTCAGAGGAAATAGTGGGAACTCTTTGCAAATTAGTAAGCTGTCGTCGGGCAAGCATCCGACTAGATGTGCGAAGAGCATTCTTATCACATGAAAGGTCTAAAACACACTCAATGACGTTTCTTATATCAATGGAATAAGTATTCATTTAATCTGAATAGTTCGCCCTATTACCTTATAACGAGCATAATTGAAGAACTGATCGGTTTCAGTTGTTTGTTTCTATTGCATGCGTAGCTATGGAATGGACAAATATATATGTTTTATGATATATACACTAATAAAGAGAATAATTTAGCAATGGTACATTTGCACATTTACTGGATACAGTACTGTGATATGAATGGCGCACATAATGAACGTCTGTTCCTGATAATCGTGTAGGAGCAGATTAATGTATTATTTTGATATATGAATTATTTTTTAAAGCCTGTGTTTAATTAAAAAATATATTGATAACTATTTTTTTATTTACTTGTTCGGAAGATTGCCGATAAATAGTGACAGTAGCGAATTCATTTATAACCTGTTCCAGTAAAGATGTAGGAACCATCAGGTTGGATTACATTGGAAAAAGAGGAAAGTGGAATGAGAGAGACTAAGTGGACATTTTGTGGAGATGAAATTTCACTAAATTATAAGTTAAATGTACAATGACTGCTGTTAAGAAGATCGGTGAAGTTTGCCGTAGCCTGGGTTACAATCTCCCTCGAGTACGCATTAAATATCATTTAGCATGCTAGACAAACAAGTAGGTCTCTGCTTTTTATATCTAAGACCAACCAGTTATTCCAAGTGTATATTGTAGAGATTCTGAAAGACAGCTGACTGTGCTTTGGGTTAGCGCTTGTTTGAATTGTGAACAAAGGTATCTTGTCGAAGCTTTCCATGTAGTGTGAGAGACAACACCCGAGGATTGACACAGGTGGGAGAGAACAGGTGGGAGGTCTGATGTGACGTAAGCAGTTGGGGGCCAAAAGGAAGTGAGGAAGAGATTGCCGGAGGTGTCGGGAGTACGGATCCGAAAGTGCCAAGAGCGCATGGAGTCATGAGTAGCGGTGGAACCAAAAAATATAAACAAGAGGCAGACGGATGTGTAACAGAATCAACACCAAAGAGAAACACTCACACTGAAGACATTAATTTCATACCATGATAATAACTAGTAACATTGATTAGATTATTTTTTTTATTTGTTCAAAAGAAACAGTGATTAAATTTGTCGTGAAATAGATACGTTTGATATATTTTATTAAATTGTTATACCTTTCGCATTGAGCTTTTATACACCTACATCGTAGGCATTATTGACTTGGGATAAAAACTATTTAAATTTTAATTGTCCACATTTTCCGGTGTTAGAACTAGTGCCTTTGGTGGCACGTGACACATGACTTGTGCTTGCTATTAAAGTTTCCAGAAAGGATTTTGATGTTACTGGCAAATACATACATGTTGTTCAATTCCTATGACCAATATATACAGGATGGCAAGATGTAAAGGTAGCAATCAGATCAATTGAGACACTAACAAATGCAGTGAGAAATTTAACACTTTTCAATTCAGAATTACGAGCCTGACAGATTTATAGAAGAGTTACAAATCAGGGTAAACTACTTTCTAAACTGGATATTTTTCTAAAGCGTGATGCCTAGGAAGCAGGTGTAATATTGCAAGTACACGTTCGACATCAGTTACCCCTCTCCAAACAAAGGAAACAAACAAACAAACAGAGAAACAATAACTAAACACTAACTATACAATACCAACACAACACATATAAGGAAACAGTTTCCCAAATTGTCAACTTTATTTATGTTTTCTCAATTTACAGGGTAATTCCCACATAAAGTATTTTTTAAAAAGTAATGTTTTAAAAGGTCATCTTCTTGCAGCAGTCAGCGGTCAGGTATTTCTAGACCCCAATATGATTTCATACTAAGTAAAAATTCTTTTAGGTTTATTGATCGCGTAAACATGCAAACAACTATCATATCGTGCTTAACTAAACTTTACTCTAAATTGCCTCTTACTGTAAATTTAAATTAGCTACTGCCTCCATTGCTATTTTAAGAATTGATAACATCACAATATATGAAATAATAAGTTGCCATATATATTCATGACAAATCGATTGTCATGTATATGCAAACATTTATGTTTCAAGAAAATAATATCGCATGCAGCATTACGGAACTGAAGCTTTCAATAAATATAAGCAGCTAAAACAAAACTGAAGCAAAATATCAAAATATATAGAAAAATATGTAATTTTATTTATCACGTTGTTAGCATGCAAAACATGTTACCACGATTAGCGTAACAGTGCAGTAAAACCCCAAGCTTAAGTTCAAACTCAAGGAGTACCAATGTGCATATCGCATGTGTGCATTTAAAGTGTTTGACAACTTTCTAAAAATCTTTAAGTGAGTCAGTTATATCTGCGTTCTTTCGACCAGTATTTGCAAACATTGTCGTGGCTGAACTAAACATTTTAATCATAATTGTCTGTTTTGGATCTTAATATTTCTACCATATATACTTACCTGAAATACTTACCTGAAAGAATATTTAGAATCTTAAATGTTAATGATCAGAGAGATATGGAGGAACAAATAACATTAAAAATACCAAATACATATGGCATAATTTATTAATAACACTTATGTTGCCTTTTAATTAAAAATATGCATCTTACCTATAACATTGTTGCATTTATACAACTTTACATGATAAACTTGTGGGAAAAAAATATCATTCCAAGAAATGATACTTTAATGAATTTCTCGTATTAAAACATGAGAAGTCGAATACATCCCCCGTTGATATATCAAATGCATATGGTGTGGTTTTTCTTCAATCTATTGTCAAATATAATCCAGCCATTCTCAGTACATGTACAGGCTTAAAATGTAAACGTTATGAATTTCCAGAGTGATTAAACATTTGGAGTTATCATTTATAATTGTAAAGGACTAATAGTTTTTAAAGTATCTCGCCTTTCAAATGTTTTATGTGGCAAGGGTTGTATTTATGTGAATATTATAATTATTCATGTGTAAAGGGATGTGTTTCTATAAATATTGTATTTATTCATGTGACAATGCGATTTTCTCAAGGAAAGAGCGTTGTTATCTACTTGGTAATTAAATAAATTAAAAATTAATAATTAAATAATTAATAATTAAATAATTAATTAAATGCATCTGAAAAACAAATAACAAATAACAGCTTTCTTAATTTTATTCACTCTTAAACACACATTCTCTCTCTCTCTCTCTCTCTCTCTCTCTCTCTCTCTCTCTCTCTCTCTCTCTCTCTCTCTCTCTCTCTCTCAAAACACGTAAGCGGTTGGAAAAACAATTTTATATCTGCAAAAGCATCAATAAACCGAAAGTTAACTTACCAAAGCCGAAAATAATTATAGATTGCAAAGGTTTTTGAAGGCAAAGAGTTTAACTACTGCATGATCAACTAATTACTACCGTACTATCCGTTTGGAAAGGTTCGGTTTTGAGATGATTTGAAAGGAAAGACTGCAGCATGTCTGAAGTGGATACAAATGAGGATGGCAAGTGGTATTGACAGCATGCCACCAAAATGTCAAAATTCCACATTTGAACAAATCAGTGCGATTGGATTCATTTTCTCATCTTGCGAATGAAACCATTGATTCTAAGTCATTCCCAAAACGATTAAATCTAGCAAGAAAAACAAAAGAAATATAATCATTTTGCTAAAATGAGTTATCGACCAGGTCTTGTTCTCATATATCATCCTAACGCTGTACATGCTAACCTTAATTTATCTGTTCCAGAGTGTATAAGCACTCCAGTATCTAAACTCAATATTGAAACGTTTTAGTAACAGTTTCAATTTTATGTGGTTTTCGAAACGCAAAGTTTAAATTTTGGATCGAACTTTGCCTCAGTTATCGTTGTTGACAGGTTTCGGTGTACTGGGCGAAAAAGAGGTAAACATTTTTGGACTTAATATTTCGATTCGGTCTTCAGAGATTCCGGTATGCTTTGGTTCCAGTTGTGAGGAGTATGACAGTATGGTGTGTAAATTTTATTGATGAGGGGCATTTATCTCATTTCCATTATCATTAGCAAGATTGAGAATCTTGATAAAATATGTAAAGTACTTTATTTATTTTATGTCATTGTGTCTTGCTCCAATTAATTATCTTCACTTGTACCCATATTTGTCAATTATAGACGATTTGATTGCCAAAGTTTAGTTCACTTAGTCCCATCATAATATGATCTTATGTAACTAATATAAACCTTATATATATATATATATATATATATATATATATATATATATATATATATATATATATATATGTGTGTGTGTGTGTGTGTGCTTGTGTGTGTGTGCTTGTGTGTGTGAGTGAGTGTGTGTGATAGTACGGGGGTTATCAGTATAAAGGCAGCGTTAGCCTATCCTGTAAGCAATGGTGTAAGATACAAAATAAATATACTCGATATGCTCGATTCATGTGTTGGTGACAATATTTGTGCCCTAAAAAACAAAATAATCCCTAATGAAATATGGTAATCAGAGTAATTTGGATTTCTACTTCACCCATGATTCTATCCTCATACCACGCGCGAGTACACGCGATCGCGAGCGAACAGGACAAGTAAAGATATCCCAGGTGTAATTTTACGTAAAATGACATCTCCGTAAATTTTTCCCACATGGTATCAATACACCGTCAATCTTTTTTCAATTATTGGTTGTTCACTACATATATATGACATAAATTTATTTAGGAAGTTCGTTAGGAAGGCCATATCTAGTTGTTCAAATGTACTTTTCCTCAGAATTAGGCTTTCTTCTCTTCTAAGCTCACCTGGCACCCATTTGGCTATTTTCAGTTTTCTCCAATTTAAGTTGAGTGATTTCAGATTGGTATGTGCGAGGGATGGGGTCTCATGGAAATATCCCACTGAGAATAAAGGCAACAGTAATTAGCCTTTTGTTCAAATATGTTAACTTCTCTGATTTTTCCTCAAGCTCAATCGACTGATATTAAAATCTCCGAGTATAATTTATTTAAAGAGATGATTGAGTACCTTACAGTCACTTATACAGCCTAACTTTAATTTTTTTTCTTCTAATTTTTACAAATGAACGTCATAAAGTAAAGTCAGTGACGCAAATGCCAGAGGTTACAGACACTAAAATGTATGTTTTTGTTGTTTTTCTTGATTTTGTCTTATTTCAAAGAGACATAAATCCAGAATCAAAAAGATAGCTTTACTAGAACAATTATGGCAATTATGTTCATTTATCATTTTAAGACTATGATTGCAATACATTTTCTATCAAAATATGTTTGTTGACGTTTTATGTTCATAGATTATCGGATTTTAAAGACCATATGTTATCTACAGTACTTCTTACATCATATGTATTCTATTATATCTATATTTTGATACCAATGACAGCAATAAAAAAGCATTAAGGCCTATCTATCGAAATAACTTGCATCATGTAAATAATGAAATAAAACATGACTTTAAACTTACATTTTGCACTCACCTACATCTTGCGAATAACATCAATCAAAACAAGCATTAAGGCCTATCTGTTGTTTGACATAAATGAATGCAATCAAAATATGCATTAACCCTTTCTATCGCGTTATCCTACATCATCCCAAAACCTTCTCAGCTGATTAATAATCTCACAGGATCTCTCCGCTTTGACATCATTCGTCCATTGAATCATTTACGTCAAAAACAGGTTATCCATTCTGGCAGTATAATAACAGTAATATAGTTACTCAACAGAGATTTAAAATGAGCTTTGTCTGTCCACTCCTACCATTTCCCTTTTGACGAGTATTGTCTTTTACAAAGGTATCAGTGCATCTCATTATCCTGAAAGTAGTACAATCTACAAAACCTTTAAAGATATATATATATATATATATATATATATATATATATATATATATATATATATATATATATATATATATATATATATATATAGTTTAATACAAATAATACTATCATAAAGGTTAGAGAAATTAAATTCGTACTCTACGGAATTTCGAACCCAGTTCCGCCAGTAAATGACACCTATCGCCTTGCCTGCACCCACCAGCCTATATACCGTCACGACTAAGCACGCACCACCAAAAAAATGATGGCACTGAGTCGGTGTTATATGAGCTTGTGCGTAGCAGGCACATTCGCATAACGACCTGGTATATAATTCTATACACAATCGTTCCAGATTCCTATGAAAGAAATCAAGATATATATATTTTTTTTATTACAAAGATTTATAAATATATACCAGGCAGAAAAGACTGTGCTATCCCTGAATTATGTAGTAGAATCTTGATAATAGTTGGCAGAATGTAATAGTTTAATGCAATTAATACTATCATACAGGTTAGAGAAATTAAATTCGTACTATACGGAGTTTCGAACCCAAGTCCGCGAGTAAATGGCACCCATCGCCTTGTCTGCACCCACCAGTCCATATACCGTCACGACTAAGCACGCATCACCAAAAAATGATGGCACTGAGTCGGTGTTATATGAGCTTGTGCGTAGCAGACACATTCGCATGACGACCTAGTAAATAATTATCATATATATATATATATATATATATATATATATATATATATATATATATATATATATATATATATATATATATATATATATATATATATATATATATATTTATATATATATGTATATATATATATATATGTATATATATATATATATATATATATATATATATATATATATATATATATATATATATATATATATATATATATATACAGTCGTTCCCGATTCCTATGTAAAAGATCAAGGTATATAGACATTTTTTATTAGAAAGAATTATAAATATATACCAGGCAGAACAGACTGTGCCATCCCTAGATTCTGTTGTAGAATGTTGATAATAGATGGCAGAATGTAATAGTTTAATACAAACAATACTATCATACATCTTAAAGAAATTAAATTGGTATTCGAACCCAGGTCCGCACCTTGCCTACATGTGTATGTATGTATATATATGTATATATATATATATATATATATATATATATATATATATATATATATATATATATATATATATATATATATATATATACATATACTATATATGTGTGTGTGTATGTTTGTGTATGTAATCCATATTTCAAAACTCAACATGTTTGAGACAGATTATAAACAGTACTTGTGTGAAATGTTACATGAAAATTTCAAAACGTTTAAATACAATTAAGTTATGAACTTGTTTCAGTCCACGCTCAGCCGCTCTAAGTAAAATGAAATGGTGCAGGTCCAAGTGACCTTCCAGTTAGCCAGTCCACACTTATGTGTGTAATATCTTAAAGGAAATTTAATTCTATTTGCGTTTGCTTTTACGATAGAAACTCGAAGAGTATATAAGAGATATACTGAAACAGTATACAAAACGGTAATAATGATTGATGTTTTGATGTCCCGTGAAAGTTCAAAGCTAATTATATTGAAATTGATAGTATAGGGTAGAATGCTACAGTGAAAACCCATGACAGGATCCATTCAGTGATGCCATAGTTCCTTACGATGCGTACAGTTTCGTATGCTTAAGTTGGATGTATTTGCTATAATGTATTGTTTGATATAAGATACAGAGCATTTGATAAATAATAGCACTGGGAATAACCATATACATTGCGAATACGATGACTACGCGCTGAATAGTCACAATGGGAGTTAATAGATGATTACATTAACAATGGTCTCTAAAACGTTTTTTACATATAATAAATATTGTAAACGTTCTACAACTATGTATACACGATGTGCCTGATCTAAATTAAAGTTTTTCTTTCATTACATATTTCCATCAATAAGTATAGATAACTTAATATCACAACTATTTCCAGGTATTTGAATATATGTACATTATATTGGCCTAGTTTTGCATTGTCATTAGCTATGTTTTTTTATATTCAATTGTTTCACATTTCAAAGTGTCCAATGAAATGGACTACATTACAGCAGCTGCGAGATATGTAGTACTTTTCTTGCATTCCGCTTCATAAAAAGTACACATAAATTGTAATACCTATATTCCTAAATAAGATAAAATGTCTAAGGATTCTTAGATTTCGGCCGCTTCTATACTTCTATGACTAAATGCAACCTGACCAGAAGTTGATACCTGTGCATGCAACACAAAGCTACATTGATGCAATTAAGATATTAGATTAATAATTTGATCATAGACAAAACAAATAAAATTACTAACCGTGCAATAATTGCAGATAACAAATCAATACTAATTTGGTAGATTTTTTTTCTCTTTCCCTGTTAATAATACAGTGTCATGTTGTTTTTTTTTTCTTCCATTTTTCTGCTAATAATATATTGCATGAGGCTCAGTCAAATAAATTACAGTAGAAATCTTCATCATTGACTCTTATCGATTTGTCTCTATTGATAATATTAATAAATGGCTATTTGTTTGTATCAGAGCCGTCTTTGCGTTTCCTGTTGGTAATGCTGTGCGATCTCATACATCTCTTATTTTCATTTTATTGCTCTGACAATTTTTTAAATTTTAAATGAATAAACTGGTTTTTCAAGCATCTCATTTCGTCCATTGTTAGAACTACTATTATTTTCTCAAATGTTGATACTGCAATCTTCTGAACAGTCTATCACCATTTTTCTTCTCTTTTGGAGCAATATAGTTTCTTGAACAAGTTATTATTTTCCGCCTCCGTGGACATGTCTGAATAATTTCAGTAAAGGTCAGTCAATAAATTTCTGTCTGGTTTCTATTTTTGCATTCATCGTAGAGTTCTCGGATTATTTTGGTAGATATATTTGAGTACTGAGACGAACAATATCCCATTATTATTTTCATCATTTTCCTTAGTGTACCATCGCCATATATGTGCTTGGGAAAACGAGGCATGTTATAAATACTGCTGTAAATTTCAAATAACAATTTTAAAAAATGTTCTTATTCTAAAACAGAGTAACAGGTGAGGTATACACTAAAGCATTGTCTAAACTTTCAATGATACTTAAACAGACTTTAGCTTTCAAATAATAGTGCTTGCAGTTGCTATATTAATAGAATATACTACGTCTTAATTGTTAACTGCATATAGCATGATCTATAAAGCAATATGAGCTGGTCAAAAATCAAACAGTTTTAACTATATGATTAATAGAGGAAGACAAAAACTAACGAAGAGCTTTAATGAATTAACCTTCACAAATAATAGTGATAAAATAAAGTTGCAATCGTTATATTTACAACAACTATTTTCGACTAAAATTGGTCTGAAAAAGCCGTACATATGACAAGACCGATTAATACCAAACAGCCTTTGTCTTGAAGATACGGCTTTAATCACCGTTAGTTTTAGTACGTAAATATATTAGAACCGTTGGCTATCTTAACTGTGTGTATTGTAAATCAATGTGGAAGTGATGATTAAATTTGGGACTTTTTGATAATTTTGTACATTATGTTCCCAGTAGAAGGCAACATACCAAAAACTACCACGGATCAAGATAATGGTCAAGTGCGAGGAACGATAAAGCTATCCTCCATTGGTGTATTTCAGTGGAAGATGTGATCATACACATATTCGATAAAATAATTTCCATTAAAAATAATCCTACCATTCTCATGACCTTGAAATCTGCAATCGGTAGTAATGGATAAAATATATCATTGTTCACATAGTCGGTTCACTTTACATATAGCAAGTGCAGTTTAATAGTTTTTACCCAATGACATATCACCTTTTGTGATTCAGATTGGTCCAAATAATTCAATTAGATTATTGTGTTGTATTCTCTCTACCGTTCGGATGCAACAGTAGGATATTTTCTTACCCCGCCTTCTGGAGCTTTTATTGTACCGAAAATATCAACAGTTGAGAAGCCATATTTGAATATATTGCACAATGTCATCGGAAAAATGGTTAAATTGTCTGAATATGACCAAATTGACCACACAGTGGCTCGATCTAAAGCTAATAACACACTTTAGGTGGAAACATGGTCAAACACAATCACATTGAAATAGAGGTATTTGACTTGACTAAACTAAACCGAGTCAACTATGTAACATCCTATGAGCTTCGATGCCGTATGAAGCTCTGTTCAATTGAACGTACAGTGGGTCTTTGAATTATGTATGTTTTAATCTTCTTTTAAATGTTATTGCTCATTATTAAACTAAACTAGCGCAACAAATGAAAGTTATATGGTCTGAGCCAGAATGAAAGAAATTATTTCTTCATTTTTATATCCAAGCTATTTCCAGTAAATAAAAATCCTATGTGATAAACGGAATCTGAAATGGATAATCAATTAACACTAAATTCATGAACCTCGTTGAACAACGTCCAGGTTTTGCTCTCCAGGGCTAGCAAAAGCAGCGGTATGGTGTGACGACCGAGTCATAATAGACATATTTGAAGTCATGATGTTACATTATCATATGGTCAGATAAAACATTTTTTTCGTCAAGTAATAAATATTATAGCTCCACTCATTTTAAAATAAATTTCCCGTTATAAAAACCCTGAATATCCACTTAAACATGCGAATATTGACACAAACAGTTATTAGAAAGTGAATAGCCTTCATAAACTAATTTCCCCTATATATTCAACACTGATTTAATAATAAAATAAAAATAATAATAATAATAATAATAATAATAATAATAATAATAATAATAATAATAATAATAATAATAATAATAAAGAATCATTATAATTGCAGTAACATCAGTAGTAGCTTTAGTTGTTCTTGTTCTAGTTGTTGTTGTACATAATTCATGTTAGGTTCGGATTCATTCTTTCACGTCATTACTCAATATTTAACCCTACTTTGACCGTTCGTGCACGATAGACAATTTGGATATTATCGGTATAATAATTCTTGAATTCAGTCTTCACGAGGAGAACCAATATTTTCAGGCCATGCCTGATTAGAATCATAACAGGTAAATTGAATTCAGTCCTCCAGCCAAAGCCTGTTGAATTGACTTGGTGGTGTTTGGGTGATAAGTTTAGTGGCCCTTTGGCCATCATCTAATAAGCTTGTCGCTCATATAGACAGAACAAGTCGATGTTTGTTACACGGCAACGACGAATGTTTCGTATATACTCATGTAGGGCATATGGGTCTGTCTGAAACAAAAATCAAGTCCGCATTTAATAGCACAAACAAGTAATTCAGTCAGTTTAATTTTTCAGTATACTATTTAATGTTTCATTTGCATTCTCATGTGTTACATTCTTAATTACTTTTATAAAAGGTGCAAATATTTAATCTGCCAGTCCTATGCAGAACTGAATACAATACTGCACAAATTGATCACTGCTGTTTAATACGCCACTGACGGCTGGAACATGAGAAAAAAATAAATACATGTAAGACGGCAGAATATTTT
Source organism: Potamilus streckersoni (assembly GCA_016746295.1). NCBI lineage: Eukaryota > Metazoa > Mollusca > Bivalvia > Unionida > Unionidae > Potamilus > Potamilus streckersoni. Next base: position 2,139,714 of record JAEAOA010000576.1, read on the forward strand.
TAGACTACTGAGGTCATGATTACTTTGTGTGAAAATAATTAATTTAATATTGGTATTGATGGATGGGATTCACATTTTGTCTACAGTACACAGAGTTCATGAAGACATTCATAAAAATATCACTTCGATATATATATATATATATATATATATATATATATATATATATATATATATATATATATATATATATATATATAATACAAGAAACATATTTAAAGAAAAAAAAACAACCTGTGTTAATCAATGGCAGAAAAAAAATCTTTAACATGTAGTGCAAACTCTACAGGTGTCAATCTAGAACGAACGAGATATAATAAGCAAAGAGTACTGTTTTCTTATAGACAAAACAAAATCAACAAGTGCTAACTTTATGTGTTATAACTTTTGTAATCGAAATTTTTAACAAGTTTATATAATAAATAGGAAATGCTTTTAAAATAAACGCATTATATACAAAGCTAAAAAAATAAATAATATGACATAGCATGTCCAAATTATCATTCTTAAAAGTAAAGATTTTCCTACATTAGACATGCAAATATAGTTACATTGGTTTTAACAAATTTAGATAAAAAATAAGTTTTGATTTATTTCGTGTGCAGAGTAGTTCAAGAAATGTGACAATTATTGGTCTAATTTATACATATGTGTCCAGATAACCGTTTATAACATAGGAAAAATGCAGAGATGGGACCACGCAACTCATTCCGTTTATTCTTCCATTCCAAATACCTTACCTTTTGTCTCTTTGTACGATATTTTTCACAATGCCCTTTTCAACAGGTAATTTATTGTTACAAGTCCAAGCCCAAAATACACGGGACCTATGATATAATATAATATAATATAATATAATATGATATGATATGATATGATATGATATGATATGATATGATATGATATGATATGATATGATATGATATGATATGATATGATATGATATGATACGATACGATACGATACGATACGATACGATACGATACGATACGATACGATACAATACAATACAAAACAATACAATACAATACAATACAATACAATACAATACAATACAATACAATACAATACAATACAATACAATACAATACAATACAATACAATACAATATAATATAATATAATATAATATAATATAATATAATATAATATAATATAATATAATATAATATAATATAATATAATATAATATAATATAATATAATATAATATAATATAATATAATATGGACTACTACGTGTTTGAATGGCGGGTGGAATGGACAAAAAACTTAAATAACACACACAGGCACGTACGCACATACATACATACATACATACATACATACATACATACATACATACATACATACATACATACATACATACATACATACATACATACATACATACATACATACATACATACATACATACATACATACATACATACATACATACATACATACATACATATATGTGAAGACAGCCATGTAGAGGTTTACAAACAGAACGTTTTTGTGTTTATTTCTTTGTCGTATATATATTTTGTATTTGCCTTTGAAAAAGACTCATTAAGAGTCGAAAGCGCTTAGGCTAGTTAGTTACTAGTTTCGTACTGTTCGTCGTCAGTTTATTGCATCTATTTTAATTAATCCCTGACACATATGATCCCTTGGTGGATCCAGTACGCTTAAAAGGTTTGTTATTCGCCATATGATTTCTGTTCTTTATATATATATATATATATATATATATATATATATATATATATATATATATATATATATATATATATATATATATATATATATTTGCTGTTATTCAAACACGTAATAAAAGTCATAGGAAGAATAGATGTTCTTTCCAGTGCACTGGATCCAGCAACGGATAGCTTCTCTCAGGGATATATTATGGCATATGCACCACGATGAGTCCGAACAGCTGAAAACAGCCTGAACGCTTTCAACTCCCAAAGTTTTTATCTAAGGCAACTAATGAAAAGACACACCAGACAATAAGCAATCATGCAAGGAAAATTAATATTTTGAAACACGTTATATGATTATATATAACGGAAATATTATTTTAAAATGCTGATATCATTCCGAATATACATTAAGTCCAACGGTACAAATTTGTATCATCGGAGTTAAAACCACTCGTGTACGATCGACTCATATTAGATGTAAAAGCAAGATATTAAGTGGTTTGTATAACATCATACATCGCAATATTCGTCCAATCTTTATCAGGATGAAATCATTAGGGTAAAAAATAGAAGCAACGACAAGTTGATAAGGTATATACTACATATCACCAGACAGTTAAAGTAAATGTGGCATCCGTCCTCATGAGACAAGACAGAACGGGAGGTGAGAAGGAGATAGTCAATAAAGAATCAATACAAGATATCTCTCTTTGCTTGTGAATTTTCTAACATATAATGTTTGCTACAAGATATTTTCCACAACGATGTAAATTCAATAATACAAAATCGTGCTTTTCCGCAAAGTTCCGAAGATTTAGTTCAACAATATATTCTGATAAAGAGAAAAACTAAATATAAATTTTTCACTTAATTTTTATTTTTTTAAAAAAAAATGTAATTCTGAGTAGGAAACTTAACATCCTAAATATCTAAATTCTAATACGATACTATATTTCTTAGCTACTAAATTCAGAGTATGAAATCAAAGTCGTATCAATGAACACAAAGAAACACCTTAAGCCTCTAAACCTGTGTTGGAAACTAGACTTCTCGGATATCTAACGCATAATATGAAACCAAAGTCCTTAAATATCTAAAGCAATGAACCTCTTTAACATCAAAATTTGTGTTCGAAACTAGTCCTTAAATATTTAAATCAGAGTAAAAACCTATCATGCAATATGCACATATACATAACACAGTGAACCAAACTAAATTCTTAAACATTTAACGTTTTAGACATAACTAAACTTCGCAATTATCTAAAAGTGAAAACCTAATCACCCTAAAAATTCTAACTTTTAACACATTAATATTTTTGTTCAAAACAAATTATACAAAAACTTGTTATATGTCATATTAAATTTGAGGAAATAATTTTATTAGCAGTATTTACTTTTGGCTTTTAAAATTTGAGCAAAACATGTGGAAATGATAGAAGAAACATGGTGCTCAACGACTGATAATAACATAAACTAAAGGCTGGAATTAATAAATTCAACTCAGAAACGTTTGTTCTTTGCAGTTCCGTTCAGTTTCTTTTGATCATTTACCGTAGTATTATTTCTATTCCGGTCAATTACATCTATTGCGGTATTTGATCAACTCACCTCAATTTAAGGAAGTGACAATTTTACCAGACAGTTATCAAACACTTACCTAACTTTTGTTTCTACTTGACACGCTTAAACGCTTGTTTGTCACACAGACTACGGGCCATTATGTACTTAATCTTATGTCTCGACTTATATTTTCTTACTCCTCTCGAACGGCCATGCTTAATTACATTCTTTGCAAATCTGAAGTTTGTCCCGTGGAGTGAAATGTTCTTGTTTGTATTATCCATGAGAGTCGTCGTCGTCATGGTGACTCATACTAATGCTACCTTTGAGGAATTGTAATTTAGTACAAATCCCAAGAACGGAAATCCAGTACAGACAGCACAAATCGTCAATTGACCAATGTGCCTCAAATGCGTCGAAAGAATATGTCGAATCATGTTTATACATTTTAGGAGTAATTCAGTATATGTTGTGTTTCTAGTAATGTGTGTGTATGTGTGCTTGAGTGTCGTGTGTGTGCGCTAATAATTTTTAAGAGATTTTAAATATTTCATATAATAATAGATATACGTAAAATAAATTTGATGAATATTAATAATATAATATTCATATATACACCCTATAAATGAAAAAAAATGAAACCTTAATTATTAGTAATTTCATCAAAATGTTATTATGACATCGTCGTTATTTGTATACAAATCTGACATGTAAGTAGCAAACACTTCAGATAGCACAGAGCTGCATCAAACACTGTCCATCTTTGTTTCCATTTAAAAACTAATTGGAAATAATCATTAGGTAGGAAAAAAAATAAATTAGACACGCACTGAGAAAATGTCATATATATTCCACACAAGACAATATGGTTTTCCATAACATGACTGGGTGGTACCACAAATCATCTTAGTGTCACGCGATCTCAAACATTCCTGACTTTGCCTCTCTCATCTCATTGCATCATTTACGTTATAGCGATAATACGCTCTAACTTCGTGATTGTTAGAGGGATAGCTGATATTTAGCTATATACAGTGTACCTACCTACCACAACACATACATACATACATATATACATGCATACATACATACATACATACATACATACATACATACATACATACATACATACATACATACATACATACATACATACATACATACATACATACATACATACATACATACATACATACATACATACATACATACATACATACATACATACATACATACATACATACATACATACATATACACATACATACATACATATATGCATACATACATACATACATACATACATACATACATACATACATACATACATACATACATACATACATACATACATGCATGCATGCATGCATGCATGCATGCATGCATGCATACATACATACATACATACATACATACATACATACATACATACATACATACATACATACATACATACATACATACATACATACATACATACATACATACATACATACATACATATATACATACATACATACATACATACATACATACATACATACATACATACATACATACATACATACATACATACATACATACATACATACATACATATATACATACATACATACATACATACATACATACATACATACATACATACATACATACATACATACATACATACATACATACATACATACATACATACATACATACATACATACATACATACATACATATATGCATACATATTCACCAGTTCACCAGGGTGATGAAAGATGCCGAGCCATCCTCATCTACCGATAAAAGATACCGTGTTACCCAGTTTTGAAGGCTCATTATTTGACGGCAGATCAATGTCTGTGCAATTTGCAGTTGAACTCGACGCACAAGCGAGAAAAGAAGGTACTTCGCAACGTTAAACAAATAAGCTCTTGAATTTCTGTTAGTTTTCTTTGATGCGTTGCTTAGTTTAATAGCTTATACGTAGATGGAAGATAAATTACTTATCTAGGGAAGAACCGAGACAGACGATCCGGATTTTCATGAAAAAGTGTCAAGTCAGAGAACGATGGCGTCGGACGATCTTCCAAATAAAAAATATATGAGCACAGTGTAAGAGGTGTTTTTATAGCAGACTACATACTTCATTTGAAATTGAAATATTGCTCGAGAAATATAACCTTTTATCTAATAAAAATCAATATCAATTTATAAATTAATCTGACTAATTGCTCCTCAAGTTTCATGATGTGTCGATCTTTACATTTCGCGGTCCACATTTTAGTAGTTTATGATTTTTACACGCCAAAATGAACACTGTATGATTATATCACTGAGGGTGATACAAGCATAGAATTTGTAAAAAAAAAAAAGATTAATAAAATATATTTTATCCATAAAAATGATATATTTATTTCTTATTTAACTCACGTGGTGATTCTGAACAAAAATGACTCAAACATGGAATAAATGTATCTCGTAGTGTCCAGTTTACGATCAAGATGTATTTTCAAGAAGCCACTACGCATGCACAGACCTAAAGATCAAATAATGTTTCCTTGCCTTAAATATTTGCAGCATGTTTTCTGTTTTCTAATTTTATAGTGTTTTTTTAAAAAATAAATCAGATATTATATATGTCTAATGTTGTAGAGCACTTAGAGTTTCTTTAGTTCAGGCGCTATAGAAAGTGCACATTTATTATTATTATTATTATTATTAATTATTATTATTATTATTATTATTATTATTATTATTATTATTATTATTATTATTATTATTATTATTATTATTATTATTATTATTATTATTATTAAATATAATATTATCGTCAACACATTTCCCTAATATGTATGTATGTATGTATGTATGTATGTATGTATGTATGTATGTATGTATGTATGTATGTATGTATGTATGTATGTATGTATGTATATATGTATGTATGTATGTATGTATGTATGTATGTATGTATGTATGTATGTATGTATGTATGTATGTATGTATGTATGTATGTATGTATGTATGTATGTATGTATGTATGTATGTATGTATGTATGTATGTATGTATGCATGTATGTGTGTGTGTGTGTGTGTGTGTTTAGGATTTAGCACCACAACAGCTTAATCCTGGTTATATAACCCTGAGCAAAGCCGAGGCAGAAAAAATGGTAAATATATGAAGTTAAACCCATGCAGACTTTAAGGAGATACACACCAAAATACAATAGATAAGGTAAAATTTTCGCAATAACTGTGGCAATCCCTCCCCTCAGACACAGACAAACACGACTTGAAAATAACGACAAAAGTAAATGATTAACTGATGGTAATACACATGGTTATATTTTTAAATTCTACTCCTTAAAAGCTAAATCAAGTTTCGATAATTGCCCCTAGAAGTAAAACCACAGCGAACTCAGTGATCTAAAAATTAACATACGACAATACGTCTCTTAACGTTGAAATAAACCTTTTATATTCCTCTTCTAATCCTACTGTTTTCATCTGTTGTAACTGTATTCTGTACATCAACCGTTCCTCTTCTTCTTCCACTTATTGTGAACACTGTATTGTAGAACAATGTGGCATGTGACTTCTGACCTAATTATAATAATCCAAGTATACTTCTGGCGACCATTATCTGTAACATAAGTCATTTCTAGAATACCTTTTGAGAGTGTGAACAAGTTTTAATATATTATTTATGATTTTGGAGAAGTAATTTCTTCATTAACTTCTATTTCAAGAGAGTGGTAGAATAATAGATTTTGTGACATAACAAAACATTGGACATAATATAAGAACAGCCTTGTTCTTGTGTTGGTGTGTTTTGTTCGAAGTTGATGCGCAGACGTGTTTGTTTGAAGCTGATGTGCAGACGTGTTTGCTCTAAGCTTATTCAAGCATTTGTTGGAAGTTGGGCAGACTTGTGTATTCGACGCTGTGTAGGTGTGTTTGTTTGAAGCTGTGTAAACGTGTTTGTTCGAAGTTGTGTGGAAATGTTTCTTTGAAGTTGTTGTGTAGACGTGTATTTTTTTAAGTTGTTTAGACATGTTTATTCGAAGATGATTTTTAAACAGCATATAATTATGTATTCTTAATTTACTATATTCTCAGCTCAGTTTTCTTCCATGACAAATACCTTCTTTTTTGTATATCTACTTTCCTTTGGTCATGATGTTACTGTACTGAATCACGCTCAACAAGATGATAATGTGCCTAATCACGTTCAATACAAATTCTTACTTCTTTATTCAAAATGTCTTTCCTTGAGTCGTGATGATAATGTACTGAATCACGTTCAACATAACAATTATAAACTCTAATTCAAGAGTCTACAATGTTGAATACGTCCGGAATTTTTTAAGTGTCCTTAATCGATTAAGCCAATTATGGCATTTAGCACTATCTTGTAAATCAAGCAGCTAGCGGAATAAAGAGTCGGAATAGTCGCAGTTTTAATATAACGTTTATATCTGAACTCACCAAATAGACATCTAATGTTTAATTCAAATTTACAAACACACAATTTTATGTTTGCCTTTGATTTGGAACTAAAAAAATAATTTGTTGTGTACATGTTATCGCGGAAAATGAGTGACATAGCCACTTACCCTCATTTCCTATCCCTTTTAGATTTTTTGAAATTACCCAATTACGGGATATGGATCCTCGTCACTGTCCAAAAAGTGCAAATAACTTAGCTTAAGAGTATTTGAAAAATGCTATGATGAGCTCTGATAAAAGATAAATTCATTTTTGTCAGGAACATTCCATCTCAAAGATGACACTAAAGCGCTGCACCGGTTTAGTGTATTTAACTACTACGCTAGTATTAGTGGTACACCGGTTTTGTGTAGTTTACGTAGTAGAAGGTATTACAACTGCTGCATTTGTTTATTACAAAATAAGCCATTATTGTTTTGACTGGTTTATTGTTTTGTTTTTCGATTATGTCTCTCAAGTCAGGTATACCAACAAAATAGAAAGGACTGTAGCCAATGCCTTTGAAGTGAGTCTAATTATAGTGCTTGCGATTTTGATATGTTTCAAAGCAGCTGCAAAATTTTATCAAGTTTTAATGTTAGATCCAGCTTCGTTTGCATTTTGATGTTCGCATTTATGATCGTCATTTCCATTGATAAATAAATACATAATAGTCTAGTGGATTTTGTGCACCCAAGTCTGAGTATTCGATGAACGCTTCTTTGACGTTTGGCCAACAATAAACGTACTGCATTGATGTTCATATTTGCAGTCAATGTACAATAGTACAAGTAATACACTTATTTGTTGATCGTCCTTCAATATACCATGTACGTTTTAATAAGCAGTTAAGCAAATAGCCCATCTATGAAGGAGATATACGAATGTGAGAGTGAACTGATTTTAACTGTAAAGTTCTGAAGGCTAATATGATTTATTAGTTTATTAAACTGTTTATTAGTTTTTCCTATTTCCACCCTTGCCAGAAAAGCCAATATTGAATATTAATGACCTTTAAAGGTTAAATTGTCTCACATTTAACTGTTATGGTGTATAGAATTGCACAAAATTGTATTTAACAGGTTGACTTATGAATTAATTAAAACCTTTACTAGCTTCATTCCACCGTTACCAGTAAATTATTTTAAATTAATGTATATTCTAAGTGACGTGTATCTGTTGTTCAAGTTGAATTATTAAATAGTGGGATACTAGCTTTAGGGCAAATATGTGATATGTTATGCAATATTGATGTTCTAGTACAAGACATCTTTATGCAAATATTCCTAAATATTTTCCTGGTTTTTTTTTAGTGTCGATCCTCCTTTATGTGTCAGGAGTCAAATGTAGTTACATCCTCCTTACTGCACTCAAAATGAAATAAACATTAAATTTATCAGCATCTTTTCGATAATTGCAATAGAAAGACTTCATAATTTTCCCACATTGTGATATGCATCATTCAATGACAGAAAAGAAATACGCATGCCGATGTCACCACAATTCAAAACAGTAAATTGGCAGACGCTGCTGGAAACCGATGCAAGTCACTTCATGTAGATAAATCCAGACCAAAATCAAAAGATTGCGTTGAATCTACAAAACATACCAAAAGGTATTCATTCCAGATCAAATGGAAAAGTTATTGTAATGCGTATTCATTAACAATATTACTCCAAATTTCAATTTTAAGTAGAGCAAGCGCCATTTTTTTTCGAAACTTACGTCTAGCGCGACCAACTTCATATTTATGTGGGCAGAGTTATGTGCTCATTAATAATGTTGTGCAATGATCCATCAATGCTTATGTATTTAGTTCGGAATACGACGTACATTTAGTTACTTTGTTTCTTTCATTGTATTTTTGTTTATATATATTTAAGCCTTGGGAAGAATAAGAAATGAGCATATAATAAAAAGGTTACTGTATTTGTATGGGAAAAATGAACTCGTTTTGTCAGAAGGATATACTGCACTCCAAAGGTCGTGCAGTATATCTATCTGAAAAATTCGTTCATATTTTCCCATACAAATGCAGTAACCTATACTTATTGCAAGTGGTGTGATGATTAAGTAACACTATTCGAAGTGCGGCGTCATTGTTAGTTTAGCTTAAGTGTAGTGTAATGTACTTTATGATTAATTTTATTATTATTATTGTTATTATTATAATCATTATTATATATATAATTATATATATATATATATATATATATATATATATATATATATATATATATATATATATATATATATATATGATTACGGGGGAACACGAGTGACCTTCCTTGACCAATGCTGTGGGCACCCATGTATATTAGTACAAATGTTACACTGCTTTATTATAGCAGTCATTATTACAAATGTTGCATTATTATTATTATTATTATTATTATTATTATTATTATTATTATTATTATTATTATTATTATTATTATTATTTTATTACAATGCTGAACAAGATTAGTGTTACATACATTACATACTCTAGTTAAGGTTGTTGTTGAAGACATGCTGTTTCATGTGGATACATCTCTTAGTGGCAACAGTTCATCCATCACAGAACATTCACTAAATCTAATTTCAGCGTTATTTATGACTTGGTGTTCATGTTATTAGGCCTGCTGGCAAGAGCAAATGCAAACCATTAATTTATTGGATATCTCATGACCCAGTATTTGTATTCGATTTATTTCTCTTTGACGTTAGACCCACATTGAATGCAATATATCGATTTCACATTTTTAGACATTTGCTGCGATACGATTCCTTCAGGTCGCTTAATTTGAAATTGTGTGGCAGTTTAAGTTACAAAAGCCGTTGCAAAGAATCTAATCGACATGTGAGTTTCCTCCCGTCGCGTTTAATAAGATTTTTATTATCTATGAGATAAAATTGTAAGAAATTTAAACACTTTCACCTGCACAAATTTAAGCTTGTTTCAATCGTTACGCTGTCCAAACTGTGTTTTGTTTCTGCTGACGATGAAATAAAACTTAAATTTTCATACATCAGGTTTATTTTTCTAGCTTAAAATATCTTATAACGTAACAAAAACAACAACAAAGTTTATAGTTAATTGAAACCTTCTTTGATTCATGTCGAACAGATAATTTCTATCCAAACAATGCAAAATTCGATGTTCATTGTTAATTTTAATAGATTCCAATACGTATTTTCACCATTGCCGTCTGTAGCACGGTAGCTACGTGCATATATCATATGCTGAAGACAGTTCCTTCATTAAAACTGGCCCTGGAGTTGAAAGATGCATTTCGCCATTTGCAATTCCACGGTGAATCTTACGGGTCACACCTTTAATTTAGTTATTTCTTGGTATCGATTTAAAGGTAATCAATTATTCGTTCTAATAATTGCATTATAATGTGGATGTCTTTGTGCAGATTGGCGAGAGTGTACAGTGAATAATGAGGCATTGATGAGTGCCTGCAATTGAAAATATGTGACCAGTTGCGCGTTGCTTGGATTCTAGTCCAAACCTTTCAAACAAATGTTGGGTAACCTTGACAACACCTTTACCGACAGTTCTTCGTTCAAGGTACTTTAGATTAACGTATGATTTGTTATGATTTGGATACAGTAGAAAGTTCAGTACAGAGAAAGAAATGTAGAGAATATGTTTTTAAAAAAGTCCATATGTGAGACCGGTACTAGTAAATCCACTATTTTAAAATGATGACAGACAAGTTTTTGTCATATGGTTTAACGATGCTAAAATTTGCATATCAAGGCAAGATAAAATTTACAATGTAATGGTTTTGTTACTTGTGAAAAGCAGACATTTGTCCAAACAATAATAATAATAATAATAATAATAATAATAATAATAATAATAATAATAATAATAATAATAATAATAATAATAATAATAACATTCAGTTTTCCAATTTTAAAAATGATTAATTTAACAAACTTTGCATTAATATAGTACATAAAATGTCCAGAATGGATAACACTGGAGAGCCAGATCGGGTAATACTGTACTGTGAAAAGCCAGACTGGTTTTCACTTTACTGCGAACTGCCAGATTGTACATAAATATGTTGTGGTTAGCCAGACTGATAACACTGTACTGTGGGTGGCAGGTTGGATAGGGCAGCAGGATTAGACATCAATGTACTGTAGCTAGACAGATTAGATATCAATGTACTGTGGGCAGCAACTTCGGTGATAACGTTCCGTCATTTGTCAATAGTTTGCCTACTGTGAACGAGATTCATTTCTTTTAGCTTTTTGCATCTTGAATAGTGTATATAGCACCTTTATCACTAGGCTCTAGGCAACTATGACTATATCATCAAACCAGGTGTAAAAATTATGTAGGTTATACGAGCTCAAGACGTAGCTAAATAGGTACATGTTATACCCGTTGTCAATAATTAACGTGAATTCCTTATGTTCTTTTCTTCGAGAAGATAGCTCATCTTGTTCAAATGAAAGAACTTTTGTCTTTAATTTAGATTGCAGCTCTATACCAAATACCCGCATCCATCGTAGACTGTCTGGTAACATCAATTTGTGTTTTCCAATTGAATTTGTTCATCTGGTTCATTCCTACTTGCACGGAAATGAAGTACAACTTTCAGGTGTTAATTTCATAATTGTTTCAGTAGCTTTAATGTAAAGCTTGTGAGTGGACATCACAATATATTGAAAATAAACTCTGTTTGACCACTCATTTATTTGAGTTCATCATGTCATGAATTCAATCCAGGATAGCAGGGTATATCTGTATATTGCACAGGACCTATAAATAGATGCTTACGGTCCATAATATTAATATTATAATAAACCTGCAATGAGTTTGTGGTAATTTCCATTTGATATGTGTATATAAGGACGGAAAATTCACTCTTATATCCTTTGTTCTTGCTTTAATATCAGTCTGCAGATGTGTTTCGATATTATTTGGGAGAAAGCATATATTTACAGCTTCAATGGAATTACGAAGTACTCATTGGGCTAAAATAATATTCGGGAATTACTGTATATAAAGAATTTGGATTATTTGGATTGAATTCGTGATACTTTGTGTTCTTCATAAATTTCATTTTATAATTTGGAAACTTATTTGTTAAATTTTACGTAACATGTTGGTTTTGCCTTCTGTTACTTAAATGATGACCATGGGATCGTAGCAATATGAATACCTTGATCACGTTTACTTAGCTTGTGAAAATGGTCAGCACATTCATTGGGTATTGTACTTCCCACTCATCCATTCTTCCTTTAATAACTTTTGGTCTTTAAATATTGATCAAAACCAGTCATAGTGACCACTCCAGAACATAGGTATATACCAATCATTTAGGCGCATTTTGCAGTCCCTTTCTCTACTGGGGTAAGAAAATTAAAAACAAATTATAACCAATGTCGTAATAACTCATGCAAGTTGCTTTCAATAACTTACTCGTCTCAAAATGTTGTCTTAAATCTTACAGGTTTGCGTAATGACGGACTGGATGATGAGTGGATGTATTTTATATAAGCATACATCACGGTGTGTGAAATAAGTCCCTGTAAAACATTAATTTTGGAATCATTTTTCCACGTAAAATGAAGCGAAACTTAAAATGTAATTAAAGAAATTTTCGTACGTTCCTTACGGAGGTACAGAGACAGTGAAAAAGTACCGCGGTTAAATATGCAATTCAGCAATCTTAAGTTCGGAGTTAATGGATCAAATGATCAAAGAAGGAAGAGACTTATTAAAACTCCAGCCTAGGTCAAAGATTGTAGAGAGTAGGCTCCGGCCCACAAGTACGACGGATATTATCCACCTCCTTTTCCGATTTGTTTTAAATTAAATATTTATCTATTTATATCCCTTTTGTAAACTCTTCATTCGCAATCGTGAACCTCACCTATAATATTTGATCAGGACCCTTGACTGTGGACTACGGAACTCGTTGAAATAAATGGAAATCTGAAATCTTGAATTGGTCAAATTTCACTTAATGTCTAGTCGGCTTCAATTCTCCATTTAATTTAATGTATTACTACGAAACTTAATGAAACATGTCCTAATGTCATATTTTAAACTGCTTTAATATTTGACCTTAATAATTAACTATACAGACTTACATCCTCTATAAATTGTTCGAAGGAAGTCTTACCTACAAATGGCTCAGTTTGCCTAAGGCCTTAAAATAGTGATTACTTGTTTTGTCTCCTCTTCGGTTTGGTATTTTATATATAACTTGGGCCCTGAAGCAGTATATAACACAATATTCTGTACATAACATAATCATGATGAATAAAGCAGTACAGATGTGGACCGTGTGTGATTAATTACCCTGAACTTAAAATTAATGAAATACGTGATTCAATACTGTCTAGACTTTATTATCTGTGCAAAGATATTGCTTCCTTCCTCCTTCAGACAGGGTTTTATTGTAAGCACAGGAGTTTAATATGCGTAGAAGATGTAGAGGACGTTTCCCTTCATCAGTTAAGGTTTCCTAATTCTTTGTCTAAATCTCTTTATGACGAAAGCAATCAATTTATCATGATAATATTAAATGAAAAATATAAAAAACTGGTAATTTATGTTGTCAAAGGGATTATTGTGCTTGTAGCACACCATTTACTAGGAAGTAAATTAGTGTTACATAAAAGGATTTTTGCGATACATAAAGTATGAAATAGTTTGTGTAGCTTAGTCAACACAGTTAATATTCGTTTACACCATTGATAATGCAATGTATGTACACATTGTACACACAGAGATCGTAGCCTGCACAGATTATCTCTAACACAAAGAAACGTGCATATTACCGTGTGAAAAGTACATCCAGATTGTATGCATGATCAATTAATTTTTCATTAACATATACCCGTACATTCAGTTCCTTGTTTTACCATCATGATGCATCTCAAAAGAAAATTACTTCAATTTGTTCAGGTAACTTAATACTGCGGAAAGCAAACGTCATTGATCATTTAAAATATGTATAATCAAGTGCAGTATAATACCAAATTATAGGATCAGAGTAACTTAACCTTGGCACCAAAGATTTTAAAGGGATATAAATTGTACGATAAGTTTTCACGGAATCAGCCACTGTGCTATAAAAGTCATAAAAACACTGCCTTAAACTTCACACTCGTACATGTTGTAGAAAAGCTACGAATAGGAACACACTTCAAATATGTCGTGGCTCAAGTCAACAGTATACGTAAAACACGTCTGTACTTTTTAATTTAGCCTGTGTCTGATTTCCGTTTAACGCCATTTAACAGCACATGGTAGGCTATACATGGCGGTTAGTATAGGTTGAGATTTTTGGAATCATCCATCAACATACACCTAACATTGATCACCGGTTGAAAATTATTGTCATCTTCAACAAATTATTTCCAATGTACGCATGTGTTGGTTTTAAGTAGTAATTGGATATTTCTTTGTATTTATTGATAGGAGATCTTTGTGACAGGAATAATATCGCATCTGAAATCATAGGGTTACATAATTGCTCTGTTGAAGGAATAACAGAAACTTCATTACTAGGATAAACATTCTTCTTGAACTGCAAAACGTTTAGAAATCCATTATTAATTTTGGAATCATTTTTCCAGGTAAAATAAAACGAAACTTAAATTGTAATTAAAGAAATGTCCGTAACTTCCTTAAAGAGGTACAGAGACAGTGAAAAAACATTGCGGTTAAATATACAATTAAACAAATTTAAATTTGGAAATAATGGACTAACTAATCGAAGAAATAAGAGACCTTTTAAAGCTCCAGCCCAAGTCAAAGATAGTAGAGAGTAGACTCCGGACCACAAGTATGACAGGTAATACCGACCCTCTTTCCTCATTTTTGCAAAATTAAATTTTTTAAAATATTTATCTCCCTTTTGTAAACTATTCATTCGCAATCGTGAACCACGCCTCTATTGTTTGATCAGGAACCTTGACTGTGGACTATAGAACGCGTTGTAATTTGAGGAAATCTGAAATCTTGAATCGACCAAAGTGCTATAGGTATATAAAAGAAATGAGCTGGTAACGAAAATAAGATGTGATTATGATTGTGATTATGATTTTTAACGTAGCTTTAACAATTTTCCAGTCATATCGCTACGATGTCTTCAGTGTGGCAGTTTATAGTGATGTCTAGCACTGGGGCATCATGCCGCAGACATGTGGCATGATGTCCCACACAGTCACATTCTCCTGACACCAGGCCGACAAGTCCTAACACTAACCTCTTAATGCTGAGCGTTAAGCGAGGCAGCTTTTAGTACCATTTTTGTAAGTCATTGGCATGGCTCGACCGTAAATCGAACCCACGATCTCCCGCATCCGAGGCGAATGCTCTAACCACTAGGCCAACGGAGCGGTTTACGAACAGAATAAGTAAAATGTAAGTAAATGAGGGTATTAAAAAAAGAATGGAAGAATGTGAGTAAATAAGCTTTGAGTCATTCTTATATATTACTGGGTACCTTACGTGATAGCTATACAAGCTGCACTAAAAGTCGATAACACTGAATAGGCTTCAATACTAAATGTCTGAGCAAAATATTGCACATTCTGTTACAAACCTAGATTGTGTAGTCGTAAAAATGCAATGAAGCATTATGTTAAAATTTCCACATTTTATTTTTGGCGTTCTCCTGAGGACGATATTCATTCCTACTAAGAATGAATTGAGAATCTGGATTCCCTTCTTGAATAGCATATATCAATTGTAATGCTCATGGTGAAACTTTAAAGCCAAATATGATGAATTTCTACATTCGTAGTGTTCGCTTTACTAAGACAATTACGGACAAATGTTATTGGCAAAATAACATAGCGGCCCTAAAGAAATCATTCATGAGCATGGGATTGAATTACAAGTTTTAGCCTCTTGGAAAATCTCATAACTATTTTCTTTTTGGCAAAATGTTTGTTTCAATGCATAAATAATTTTTGCAACATAAGATACTTGTTTGTGGTCCTGTACAGCAAATACTCTGTCCCAGTCACAAGATACGCCATTACTCTCTGTATATCTTCCCATTTACGCCGCATAGACTTATATCTTACCAACTGAGGTTTAAGCCATTATAATATTCCATCACATTAACTCCATAACAAACTAGCGATTTAAATAATAAACTAGTGGTTCTTATAAAAGAGGTCGCAATAAAGCCGTTATGTTAAAAACCATATACAAAGCCTTATTGGTCACCATATGACCATGAAACACATGAAAATGCTAGAGAGTTTAGAGGGATATGGATTCAAAAATGGTGAATGAGGTGCTTAGTGTGTGTAACCAACAAACAATATAAGGATGCCAAGAGAGACTTTTAGCAACTTTCAATCGGATGCTCTCGTTGGACACGAAGAAAGCGTGTTTAATGATGTAGTGACGCAGCAGAGATAGATGTTAGTCTTGTCTGGAAATTATGTCGTAAACAACGAAATATTAGCAGAATTTATAACAGCTTTTTGGAAATAAATGATGATGATTAAACTTTATAAAATACAAACTATAGATACCTTACATATCAGATACTTCTATATACAAACCAGATAATAGTTCATTCTCTTGCCCTACAGCGAATAAAGAAATTATCTTAAAAATACAATTTTAATGAAAATTTTACATTTGTTGAAGCAGCATCTATAAAATAATTTAAGCTTTTTAAAGATGGTTTACACATACTTAGTCCATGGTACAAAGCTAAAATGAACGATGTTCATAATACTCAACAGCATGGCTTCCAGACGAAATGGGATTGAGTTACATAACATCATTTCTGTTTGATTTAAAAAGTTAAGTATATGCCGCATTTTTGAACATATGAAATGAACAGGAAGATGAAATTTTCATATATATATTCCTGAGATATCACTAATACATTTTTCAGTATACAAATGGACTTAACATATGAGGTTCGAGGAGGTCAAAGGTCAAAGATTAAAATATTTTATTGTTCGTCTATCTCAAAAAGATGACAGAAAGCAAATTTACTTTGTCATCATTTATTTATTAATATTTTTCACAAATAAATGAAAATAAGTATTTTCATTTATATTTCTTCTACATAATGCAGCAGTTTCGAATTCAAATTTTAAATTTAAGTTGATTTTATTCATGTGTTCTTAGACTTATCATTTCCACGTAATTAAGGTCATTGCACACACAATATTGTACAAGACATACTGTCTAAGCTAGAGTACAATGCGCATAAATAGCTTATTTTCATGCATAACGTCCATGTTAATCTACCCTTTTCTTGAGAACATGATACGTGATATCAAAAATAAGTAAAATAATTGCAAAACATATCATCTTTGTTTTAAAGACCACATAGTGTTATTTTGTGACTTAATTTTAATTGTATGATTAAAACATTTCAGTCACAAGCATCAAAACAGTCCTTGTGAATATTTCGCTTGATCTCACCCCCTAGAACAGTATTCAGCAGCAGCAAAGTTCCACACAAATCCAGACACCCTCAGGATGAAAAGTGAGCTATTTTAAAATGCACACTTTCCTAAACTTGGCAACCAACCGGGGCAGTCGAGGAAGGGGGGCACCCGTAAATATATCCCTCAGGCTACGGCTCATAAAAGGGGACCGGGTCCAGCGACACTATTAATTTTATGAAAGAAAACTTCTGTTTGAAGAAGAAGCGAGAGAGGCCCGGGGTTTCTTATCCCAGGGCTCGTGATTGCTCTATATGGCCCTGTAACCAACTGATATTATGATGAGAGACCCGAATATGAACCATACCACAATTATTCCTGAGCCATCATTGAAAAGTTTACAGTATGGAAAATGACTGAACAAAGGAGGCTTGTAGAGGTCAAAGGTTAAAATGTTTGCTTATTATTCTAAACCTAGAATACGAGAGAAAGCGAATTCACTTTGTCATGGTTTATTTATTAATTTCATTACAAATGGAAAGAAACATTATCAATGTGTATTTCTTGAACTTAATTCAACAGCTATTAATTTAAGTTGACTTTATTCCAGTGTTCTAAGACTTCCAATTTACCCACAATTAAAGTCAGTGCACACACAATACTGCCATATTGTACTAGCAAGAGCGAATTAGTTTAATTTCATGCATAGCATCAATGTAAATCTACCATTTTGTTGAGAACTTCACACACGATAATATAAAAATAAGAAAAAATATTTGCATAATTTTTTTATTATATTTTTTAAGGTTGTGCTCTACAGTTTCGTATTTTGCATGGGGTTAACGTTTTAAAGAAAATGAATTTTCACGGTTTTCCTCAATGTAATACTGGCTATTTAAAAATATCTTAGGTATTCTTAATATAAATTTTAATTTCTTTTATTTCGATGTATGATTGATTGGTGTAATATATGTTATTAAATATACTGCTTGGCCTTAGTTCAGATGTGAGTTTGTTTTTTATTAAAAAAAAATGCTTTCTTCGCTTGGTCATTTTCACTTACTGGATTTCAGAGGTATATTGTAAAAAAGTGTGAATATATCTTTTTATATTTCATATAGCTAAGTCATTCAATGCTCTTTCAAAAGATAGTATTTTCTAGTCTAGCAAAATTCATTTTCCATGTTTTAATAAGCGCTATATATAGTGAATTTTATCATAATTCAGGCTGAGTTTTGAGAAAATGGGAGTGGTCTTTTTGGTTACTTGCATAGTTAGACCATGTATAATTTCCACAAGGACAATATCCAAGAATTTTTAGCCAGATTACATGAAAGCAATATTTCAACATTCTCCCTCATGTGCATATTGCAAATGCAAACAAATTCACCTTATACATGTCACACTATCGGAAGCTAGAAACACTAATAGAGCGCTTCCAATCAACAGAATATCCCATAAATACAAAGAAAACAATTGTCTGCTCTTAAATCAAAACATTACTAGACTTTTAAAATAATCTCAACAAATAGTTTTGACATTCCCAGCGACGTTCGTATTGATAGAAGACTACCATTACACCCACTGGTTCTTCAAATCTATATCAATTCGTAATTTAAAAATAATTAAATAATTCTAACCTCCCATTACGCACAAAATCAATATAAAAAGATAGAAAACAAAATATTAGTTTATATCGTAAGCCTCAGGAGAATCTATGAAACATTAATTTAGTGTCAAAAAGATTTTACTTATGGGAGAGAATGTTTGAATCGTGAATGCCTTGTTTGTTATAAAGATACTGCTATATGAACGAAGTTATTGTGGAAAAGGTCCGTATCAGCTAATTGCAAACATGTTATTGCAACTGAACAAGTCAACATGCATGATTGTCAGTCCTTATATATATATATATATATATATATATATATATATATATATATATATATATATATATATATATATATATATATTTATATATATATATATATATATATATATATATATATATATATATATATATATATATATATATAATGACAATTGACATACGTGCAAAGAATAGGCACCCAATTTGACAAATAGGTACCTTATTTTCTTGGCAGACAGGTATGTCCTCCAGTGAGTAGCGTAGTGAGGGTCACTGGATCCCAGGGCCGGGATGATCCTCCAATATAGTTTTTGGTGTCTCAAGATCTATGGCACACCGGGCAACCCCCTTCTTCCCAACCCCAACGTTAGTACGCTATTAATGACCTGTAAAGAAAGGGTCATTTTATTTCAAGCTGGCTTCAATTTGCGATTTGATTAGCTTTCTTCACTCTAAGCTTAATTACACATACTGAATTTAACACTATTAGAATATTTCAAAGTAATAATTACCTAGAAAGGTTTCGAACTTAACCAAATCTTTTCAAGGAAGTCTTATCTACAAGTGGCAATTGAGCGACTCAATTTACAAAATGCTTTACAAATTTCTTTTTGCCTTGGCTTCTGCCCTGCACTTCACTTTGATATTTAGTATTTACTGTAAGGCAATATACACAATCGTCTGCTTATTGCTTGGTTCTGATCAAATAAATGACTGACTTTATAGATGTGTTTCTAATTATCCCGAACTTTAAGCACATTAAATATTTGTTTAAATACTGTCTACACGTCATTAATGTATCAGGAAATTGCTTTCCTCCGTCTCTTGACATGTACAGTAGTATTTCTTTCACATGCTGGACATGAATATACGTAGAAGGTTTAGAAGACGATTTCCTTCGTCATTTAAGATTTCCGCTTCCGTTTTCAAATTTTTTCAATGCAATAAAACAGGCATTTCGTACGATACACTTGTCTGACAGATATCAAAAGATGCCAATGAACAATTTACTTGAAAATCTTCTGTTCGTTTTCTTTGTTGGTTGAATTCATATGAATTCTTCGATCAACACACATATAGGAACAAGGAGGGTGAACAATCCAAGTTTATTTGCAAAAATTAAAGCTTCCTACAAGCGTCATCGAGACATCTAACCTGGTTATCGTGCTAAACCAAAGAGGATTCGCATGCGCTCTTGAGAATATGTTTCAAAATTTAATCATACCAATTTCCTCTGGACACCAAGTCTGGTGGAAGTTTCTTAGTGTGTGGATGTCAACACCATTAATGACAATTAGAAGATCAGTTACCTCTGATCACTTTGGGTATTTGCGTATATCACTTAGTAACATATATAACATCTACATTTTTGGATCTTCCTAAGAAAAATGTCTGAGCTTGATTGGATTATTTTTCCAGCATCACATCATCGTATACAACAAGATTATATGATACATCCATCGAGATCATTCACAGATTAAGCACTGTTCAAGTCGGTGATAAAATCAATAATATAATTACCGTCTTCGTACAACAACTTTGCATTTTCTGTAAAATCTCTTTAAGCTCGTTGTAGCATTGCTGATCATCTACAGATGCTGCCACTAATTACAACTTATCCCACTTGATAAATCTAATTATCAGGTTAAGCAATAATTGCGTCTTATCATACCCAGATGGACCTATGATAAGTGCTCTGATATAATTTGGTAGCGCTGGATGATGCTTGATTGGCTCTTTTTTTCGAGTTGCTAAGAAATCAATGATATCCATGTTAAAATAATATAATAAATATATGAATTTATATTGTGTTTGATGCAGAGCACCCACTCACAACAGTGTATTAAAAACAATTACGCCGAGAATAAAAA
The DNA here is from genome assembly GCA_016746295.1 of Potamilus streckersoni. Lineage (NCBI taxonomy): Eukaryota > Metazoa > Mollusca > Bivalvia > Unionida > Unionidae > Potamilus > Potamilus streckersoni. Next base: position 2,161,573 of record JAEAOA010000576.1, read on the forward strand.
GTATCTACGTGCAGACAAGTGTGTGAAAGTTGGTACAAAATGTGCAGATCTATCTCCCATGTAAAAGGCGGAGATATCGCTGCTTCCCTGGGAAAATTACCAGGAGCTCAATGGGCTAAATATCCTAGAGATATGCATTTTCCTGGATATAATTATTGTGGACCTGGTACCGGACTTGATATCCGACTTATCGAGAAAAATCAACCTAGACTTAGAGAGTATCCAGTAAATGCGATCGATAAAGCGTGCCACGTTCATTATATCATATCTATAGCAGTGACATATTGAAGACGCGAAGTTGATACACATACTAACATCTGTAAAAGAAAATAAATCTCTCCGGGAATCTCTTGCTATTTTGTTTTATGACATCTGCGACGAAAGGTAAACTAATGCTATGGACTTGTAATTAGTCGGTCAGTTATTATTATTATTATTATTATTATTATTATTATTATTATTATTATTATTATTATTATTATTATTATTATTATTATTATTATAATGGAATAAATTTAGCATAGCCCAAGGCGATATTGGAGGGGTAGAGTAGCGATTAGTAAGCTTGTTGATGCTGTACAGTGGTTAGCAAAAGAGGCAATATTGCAAATGTTTCTACCACCACCTAAAAAAATTCTATACGCACATTTTGATGTCTACTTTCCCAAAGAAGTTCACCTGTGACTATTAAAACTGGTACGCATCAATCACGCACATACAATTACACCCTGATTGTCGTTGACGTTGCAAGTAGATATAAAGAAGCAGAACCACTATCAACAATGACAGCAATTCAAGTTGTATATGTGTTTGAACGAACTTATCAACGACGACCTTGAGCTGGCCACAGTTGGTATAGGCTAATCCTAGCAAATAAATGCTTGGTGGAGTAACGTAAATAATGAAAGAACATAACGTCTAAATCAGACGAGGACATGCTTCATTTCATCGCAATGAGGGAATCATACAGCGATTTAATCAAACACTTGCTGAGCGATTGTTTGCATATCAATATGCGCAGGAAATATCTCTGAACAACGTTTAGGCAGATAAGAGATCTCGTGAATGGGTTGCAAGACTATCAAGTGTGATAAAAAATTTAATTGCTCGTGGAATTTGTATGACCCCCATCACAGCATTTTCGAAGAAACACATACAACGACGATAATCTTTCTCAAAACAACCTGAACAACAGAATATGACTGTTTGATATTTGTATAAGCCATGGGAGCTTGAAGAACCGATAAAAAAGAGCTACTGACCCAGTATGAATTGTAACAACACATATAATTTCAATTGTGCTAAGATATAGTGAAGGACCTGGAAGCTACACACCAGATTTTCACAAGAACCAACACCTTCACTTTTCTGAATGCAAGGTCTAGCTCCACTATGTCGATTACATTCAAGACAGGCCAGCATCACATTTTCACGTATGCAACTGAGACTACTATTAATTCTATGTACCTTAAATTATCGCGGATCGTTAGGAGAATATTGCCTCAGCAATACTCTGTTAAGTGATTATTTTGCTGTTTCATCGTCATAATAACTTCAGTATCAAGATTAAAGTCGCGTTACGTTTTCTCACACTCCTGATAACCAGCTATTTTAGGTTTGGATAATTCACCTTGAGGTTTGACCCTCCTAGAAGATCTTCTAAAACATATATATCACTGTATATTCAAGAAGACCTGTTTAAAACGTCGATGGATGACTAGACCGTCTTGTGGTATACTTGTGCACAACTTTGAGAGGCGGCATCGTTGACGAGGACACAGTGTCTAGCACAGCAAGTACTTCACGGCCACATAATGGCGGATCAGTTTTAATCTGTGTTGGTAATGTTGGTCAGTGGAATGCTATGTATTCAAAAATCAACATATTTAAAAATTCTTTAGGTGGCAACAATCCATACGAATCAAAATATACAACTCCACGTACAGCAACCGCGTATGCAACCCAATGAGTAAATGGAAAAGAATTTCAATTGAGATGCCGGTTTCAATACGGTTTGATCGTTTTGGTAATTGATCACGCACAAAAACACCTCTGTGATCATATTATTTACTTGTGACTGATCTAAATGCATACCTTTGATCACTGCGGTAATAATCAACGATTTCATCAATAAGGGACAGATAAACATTAATGTCTATGATACCGTCTGTAAATAATCTCGGACAAATATCAACTGCTTCATTGATCATTTCTGGGGATTTATAGCCGGCTCGTTTTTCCTTCAGTCAGAAGTTCTAGTCTATCAACATCGGCATGGAATATATTGGGGCAAAGTTTATCAAGGCCACTTCCTTGAGTGGCAGTACCACTTTCAGTGGCACTGAGGCCAGGACCTGTACAATACCATTTTTCTTCTTCCTTACTTGATGTTTCGTCTGCTGTTTTCATACTTATTCTGGATAATGATTTATTATTTTTTTTTTGCTTAGGTTCTTTAAGTTGCAAACATCATTTCTTTTACTTTTTATTTCTTTCTTGTTTTACTTGTTCAATATATTCATCTACTGCCTGGTTAAAAGTGTTAAACTGATTAACTTCTCCCTCATATCTGATCTGCGGAGTATTAGTAGATTTTAGAGTTTTAACCTAAACGGGGTTTATATACGTATCTCTATTACTATATCCAAATGCACCAATTTTAATTAATTGGTCTGGGATATTGATTATAGCAGTACCTTCCAGCATAAATTTATCTGCAATGTTAGTTCTAAATGCGACGGCATTTGCATTAGTTGTGTTTGAACTTCAGGTTGTGGTTGAACTTCAAGTTGTGATTGAGGAGGTTGCCCGCGTTGTGGTCTAGATGCTCGAAGACGGCCAGAAAAATCAACAGGCAATGTTTCGAGAACTTTTGTGCTGTCTCAGTTGCTGCAACAATTTTCTATGTTGATTCGACAATGGGTTCAAACAATTGTTGTGTACCTTCCGTAAATTCCACCTTTGACTCCTGACGCGCTTGTAATTGTTATTTGATAGAAATCACGGACGGTAAGATATTTCTTAGGTGCCTCTATTCGCTGTCAAGCTAGTTTAGCTGTACGAGATTCCATGGTCCGAGTTATTATATTAAGAATAATTATTTAATTACGCCACCTGACCATTACTTTTTCTACCACACACGGATGCAGACAGGGTGGCGAGCCCCGGTAAATAAACATACAACAATAATCCGATTAGAGGTCTCAGTAACGCTTGTATTTTATTACCCTACATAGGAAGCTTTATTTTCACAGAATCACTTGGTCATTTAGCAACGATCACCAATTGAAATTTACTATTGTCTTCAACTCATTTCCTTCCATGGTATGTATAGGTTTTAACGGCACATAAGCACAGTCCTGACTATATAGTGTCAATCGAAAAGCAAAAATCTTGTCAGACCCAGCTGACAAAAGTTATCCTTGAAAAAAGGCTCGCATGATTTTATATTTATAGTGCATTCTTTTTGTAAACAAAATCATGAACTTTTAATATATTTTCTGACCCTAAGGTATAGCCAGAGCAGATTTAACTTTCTAGAAACTCGTGTATACGACTTATATAGAAAATATATCTCCTCTTGTTTAAATGGACCTTGTAACTTTATGTTGTAATCATCTACAAGTCATAGCTAATAAAGTCTGCCAAACATCAGACTGCTCTCCTACCCAGAGTGTAGATTGTAGATCACATGGCACGTGAGTCCTGACCTAATTACAACGATGAGAACAATGAGCATGTATGTATAACATGTACCATGTGCTGTTGCTATGATGATTTATGGATGTGTAAGCAAGTTATAATGAATTCTGTGAAGTTTCTTTTAGAAGAAAATACTTCATCTTTGACTTCCGTTTCAAGAGAGTGGTATAAGGATAGGATCTTAATGAAAACATCTTGAAATATAAGCCAGTTAATGATCTTAGGACATGTGTGCGTGGTTTGGATTTTAAGGTAGCTAAACAATTTTTCAGTCATATCGCTACGATGTCTGCAGTGTGGCAGTTTATAGTAATGTCTAGCACATGGGCGTCATGCCGCAGACATGTAGCATAATGTCCCACCCAGTCATATTATTCTGACTCCAGGCCGGCCAGTGGGGCAGCTGTTAGTAACATTTTTATATCTGATAATACTATGCCTGGGTTCAAACCCGCGACCTCCTGCATCAGAGGAAGGCGCTTTAAGCTGGTCACCGGAGTGTTGTATTCTTGTTTGAAAATTATTCCCAAACAGCATTTATTTTTGTAATATATTCTTCTCAGCTTAGTTAATTACATGTTGTTAATTCATTTGTTATAATTAATTCATTCGAGAAATAACGATAAAGTACGTCTCCTTGTTCAATTATAAAAAAAATGATTTTTTGTGGGAAAGAGCCTAATTTTCTTTTAAAAAAAAATTCACGGCTAATGGAGTTTTTGATTGAGGAAGTATCGGGAAGATCTGCAGATCCACAAGGAGCTATTGGAAAGCTTTTTCAAATGCCCACATTGCTCAAGCTTTCTCAAATACCCACAATGCTCAAGCTTTCTCAAATAATCCCAATGCTCAAGCTTTCTCAAATACTCACAATGCTAAAGCTTTCTCAAATAACCATATTGGTCATCAAGCTTTCTCAAATGCCCAAATAGTTCACGCTTTCTCAAACAACAATATGGGTCAAGCTTTCTCAAATACTCACAATGCTCAAGCTTTCTCAAATACTCACAATGCTCAAGATTTCTCAAATAACCATATTGGTCGAGATTTCTCAAATGCCCACATAGTTCAAGATTTCTCAAATGCCCACATAGTTCAAACTTTCTCAAATACTCACAATGGTCAAGCTTTCTCAAATACTCACAATGTTCAAGCTTTCTCAAATACTCACAATGCTCAAGCTTTCTCAAAAACCATATTGGTCAAGCTTTCTCAAAAGCCCATATTGGTCAAGCTTTCTCAAATGCCAACATAGCTCAAGCTTCTTCAAATGCCCACATTGCTGAAGCTTTCTCAAATACTTACAATGCTCAAAATTTTTCAAATAACCATATTGGTCAAGCTTTCTCAAATACTCACAATGTTCAAGTTTTCTCAAATACTTACAATGCTCAAGCTTTCTGAAATAACCATATTGGACAAGCTTTCTCAAATGCCCACATAGCTCAAGCTTTCTAAAATAACCATGTTGGTCAAGATTTCTCAAATGCCCACATAGTTCAAGTTTTCTCAAATGCCCACATAGTTCAAACTTTCTCAAATACTTACAATGCTCAAGCTTTCTCAAATACTCACAATGCTCAAGCTCTCGCAAGTACTCACAATGCTCAAGTTTTCTCAAATAACCATATTGGTCAAGCTTTCTCAAATACCCACAATGCTCAAGCTTTCTTAAATGCTCACATAGTCCAATTTTTTAAAATACCCACATTGCTCAAGCTTTCTCAAATACCCACATTGTTCAAGCTTTCTCAAATACCCACATTGATCAAGCTTTCTCAAATACTCACAATGCTCAAGCTTTGTCAAATATCCACAAAGTGCATGCTATCTCAAATGCCCACATAGTTCAAGCTTTCTCAAATACCCACATTTTTCAAGCTTTCTCAAATACCCATATTACTCAAGCTTTCTCAAACACCCACATTGTTCAAACTTTCTCAAATGCCCTCATTGTTCAAGCGTTCTCAAATGCCAACACAGCTCAAGCTTTCTTAAAGATCCACATTACTCACGCTTTCTCAAAAGCCCACATTGATCAAGCTTTCTCAAATTCCCTCATTGGTCAAGCTTTCTCAAATGCCGAAATTGCTCAAGTTTTTCAAATACCCACAGTGTTCAAGCTTTCTCAAAATACCCACATTGGTCAAAAATCTCAAACACACACATTACTCAAGCTTTCTCAAATACCCACATTGCTTTCTCAAATAACCACAGTGTTCAAGCTTTTTCAAATGCCCACATTGTTCAAGCTTTCTCAGATACCCACATTGTTCAAGCTTTCTCAAATACCCACATTGTTCAAGCTTTCTCAAATACCAACATTGTTCAAGCTTTCTCATATGCCCACATATTTCAAGCTTTCTCAAATACCCACATTGTTCAAGCTTTCTCAAATGCCCACATTGTTCAAGCTTTCTCAAATGCCCACACAGTTCAAGCTTTCTCAGATACCCACATTATTCAAGCGTTTTCAAATGCCCACATTAATTAAGCTTTCTCAAATACCTACATTAGTCAAGCTTTCTCAAACGCCCACATTGCTCAAGCTTTCTCAAATACCCACAGTGGTCAAGCTCTCTCAAAATACCCACATTGGTCAAAAATCTCAAATACACACATTAATCAAGCTTTCTCAAATACCCACATTGCTTTCTCAAATACCCACGTTGTTCAAGCTTTCTCAAAAGCCCACATAGTTCAAGCTTTCTCAAATACCCACATTGTTCAAGCTTTCTCAAATACCCACATTGTTCAAGCTTTCTCAAATGCCCACATTGTTCAATCTTTCTCAAATACCCACATTGTTCAAGCTTTCTCAAATGCCCACATAGTTCAAGCTTTCTCAAATACCCACATAGTTCAAGCTTTCTCAAATACCCACATTGTTTAAGCTTTCTCAAATGCCCACAGAGTTCAAGCTTTCTCAAATACCCACATTGTTCAAGCTTTCTCAAATACCCACATTGTTCAAGCTTTCTCAAATGCCCACATTGTTTAAGCTTTCTCAAATGCCCACATTGTTCAAGCTTTCTCAAATCCCCACATTGTTCAAGCTTTCTCAAATGCCCACATAGTTCAAGCTTTCTCAAATACCCACGTTGTTCAAGCTTTCTCAAATGCCCACATTGATCAAGCTTTCTTAAATACTAACAATGCTCAAGCTTTCTCAACTGCCCACATAGTTCAAGCTTTCTCAAATGCCCACATAGTTCAAGCTTTCTCAAATACCCACATTGTTCAAGCTTTCTCAAATACCCACATTGTTCAAGCTTTCTCAAATGCCCACATAGTTCAAGCTTTCTCAAATACCCACATTGTTCAAGCTTTCTCAAATGCCCACATAGTTCAAGCTTTCTCAAATGCCCACATAGTTCAAGTTTTCTCAGATACCCACATTACTCAAGCTTTTTCAAATGCCCACATTGATCAAGCTTTCTCAAATACCCACATTAGTCAAGCTTTCTCAAATGCCCACATTGCTCAAGCTTTCTCAAATACGCACAGTGGTCAAGCTTTCTCAAAATACCCACGTTGGTCAAACATCTCAAATACACACATTAATCTAACTTTCTCAAATAGCCACATTGGTTTCTCAAATACCCACATTGTTTAAGCTTTCTCAAATGCCCACATAGTTCAAGCTTTCTCAAATACCCACATTGTTCAAGCTTTCTCAAATGCCCACATAGTTCAAGCTTTCTCAACTACCCACATTGTTCAAGCTTTCTCAAACACCCACATTGTTCAAGCTTTCTCAAATGCCCACATAGTTCAAGCTTTCTCAAATACCCACATTGTTCAAGCTTTCTCAAATACCCACATAGTTCAAGCTTTCTCAACTACCCACATTGTTCAAGCTTTCTCAAACACCCACATTGTTCAAGCTTTCTCAAATGCCCACATTGTTCAATCTTTCTCAAATACCCACATTGTTCAAGCTTTCTCAAATGCCCACATAGTTCAATCTTTCTCAAATACCCACATTGTTCAAGCTTTCTCAAACGTCCACATTGTTCAAGCTTTTTCAAATGCCCACATAGTTCAAGCTTTCTCAAATACCCACATTGTTCAAGCTTTCTCAAATACCCACATTTTTCAAGCTTTCTCAAATGCCCACATTGTTCAAGCTTTCTCAAATGCCCACATAGTTCAAGCTTTCTCAAATACCTACATTGTTCAAGCTTTCTCAAATACCCACATTGTTCAAGCTTTCTCAAATACCCACATTGCTCAAGCTTTCTCAAATACCCGCAGTGGTCAAGCTTTCTCAAAATACCCACATTGGTCAAAAATCCCAAATACACACATTACTCAAGCTTTCTCAAATACCCACATTGCTTTCTCAAATACCTACATTGTTCAAGCTTTCTCAAATACCTACATGGTTCAAGCTTTCTCAAATGCCCACATAGTTCAAGCTTTCTCAAATACCCACATTGTTCGAGCTTTCTCAAATGCCACATTGTTCAAGCTTTTTCAAATGCCCACATAGTTCAAGCTTTCTCAAATACCCACATTGTTCAAGCTTTCTCAAATTCCCTCATTGTTTAAGCTTTCTCAAATGCCCACATTGTTCTAGCTTTCTCAAATGCCCACATTGTTCAAGCTTTCTCAAATGCCCACATTGGTCAAATTTCTCAAAATACCCACATTGGTGAAATTTCTCAACTACCCACATTGGTCAAGTTAGAACAGATTCATGTTCACGCAGTGATCTATAGAGGCAAGCCTTAAGAATGCTCTTCCTCCAGTGTATCACTAAAATAGGGAATATTGAGATGGTTAAATCTTTTTTATTTCTTTATAAAGATCTATAAGTAGGGTTTTTTATGTTACTTAGAGCTGTTTCATAAAACAAAAGGCTAAATTCAATATTACAGATGAGCATTGTGGGTCTACACTTAATTTGGAACTGCAATGAATTTATTACTCAGGGATTTATTCAATACAAATCATTCTGCCTGCAGTGCAACTGTTATCATGGAAAATTCATGAATAAACAAAGTTTAAAACCCTTAGATTTAATGTGAATGGCAAAGCTTCACACCCTCTAGATTTCGTCAAAATATCCATTTACAGGAGATGTGTCTTCGTCACTAGCAGGAAGTAGAAAATACGGAGCTAAACAGCTTTTGAATATAGTAGTATGGAGTCAGTGACACAACTACGACGGATTTTAATTCTGAATTCAGGTTTCTGTTACGACATGTTACTTCTCCATGATTACAAACTCAGTAACAGAAAAAGCAACAGAAACAAGTTTTGTAAACGTATTAAATAATTTGATTATCAATCTCATCAGCGAAAATGTGAAAGTATCTTACAGTATTATAAAAAAAAACCTAAAAATAATCCTGATAAATATTTATGAAAGTTAAAAGCAAGGAAAAAATCCGTAACAGGAACAAGAATACCAGAAATAATGAAAACTCCAAATTCGAAATGAATCTGATTTCTTAGTTATTATATACACCTTTCATTGCGACTATATCTCACAATATATCCCAAGTGATGAATCTTGATACTCGTTTTTCCTAGAACTTTTCTATGGATTTAGCTTAGTCCGACGAATGGCAAGTTACTGAATTCCTCCTGAACAGTTTACTCCTCATTATGCATTGAAACTAAGCTAAAGTCATCATTAAGAATATTATTAGCACTTGACAACGCATACATAAGGATCTATTTATAGACCCTATGTAATTTTTACGCTCGTAGCAGACTCAGGTACGGTAGACAAAGTCTAACTAAAGATATTCTGTACACGATATTTGGATAAAAAAAATGTCCACCATATGCATATCGAATAAGATGATGATAAAGAATAATTAAAGTAAAAGCACTTTTATTGTTTTAATGATCATTGCGCACGTTCTTTGTTTCAAATATTTTCTTGAGCTTGGTTTCGTGATTAATAAATTTAGTGTCCTTGCTGGACTGATACGACTTAAATGTATCTACATGCATCCAAAGGACTATTTAACATTAGACATATTGTTTGAGTAATTTGTTAAAATAAATACACAATTTCAAAGATATACAATCTATTCTCCTCTGCACTGATTAAATAACACATATACATTTGTATAGACTTTTTAAGATCCCATTTCATAAGTAATATTACAAGTGAAGCAATGGTGTTTCGAGTGGACAAGTTGTCTAAACCTCTCTCAGTTACTGATCACTGCAGTCTCACCTCTGTCTGCGTTGGTTCGAGTCTAAGATTCGGCGAATGTGGATATGTGAGAAAGCTTGCCAGTAGCTTCTCGTGGGTCGTTGGTTCTTTCCTTGGATTTCCAGATTTCTTCCTCTACCATTAAGACCATGTATATCACGTGCTGAAAAATGGCGTTATGCCCCACAACAACAACAACAAAAACAAATGCAGCATCGATTTTATCTTAGTTTACATTATTAAGATTGATGCAACTGTTTACTTAGCAGACGTTATTTGAAGTATTTCACCGATGTAGTGTATTATGTGTTACATGTCTGGTGTATGCCATTACGATTGGTTTAGCTAGTATATACATCATTGCAAGTGCTGCATTTGTTTCTTGTAGCATATATTATTACAAATATTGAACCGCTTTATTGTAGCGTATATTATTACTAGTGCTACACAGCCTTATTGTAGTATATGTTATTACAGTACTGACCGGAATTGACCTTACGCCAGAGGACAAATCGCTCCGCCTACCAAATTACGTGACTTAACCTCCTACAAACATACTGTATTTGGCAAAGAAATATGTTTCAGTTTACGTGATATATTTATTTAATATCATCTTTATATTATATTATATCGCAGTAGACAACATTTATATATGTAGTTCAAGTTGGTACATTAATAATCTAAGTGATTTATTCCAGTAAATAATAACGAACAATTGTAAAGTTGTTTAAGAATTTATTCATATGAAAGGAAATATTCCCACTAAGATGATGATGTATTTAGCATATAATGTTATCCTTGTTAATTTTATCTGACCTATGTTTATGTTGCCTTGGAAGTATATAAATTAAAATTAATAACAAAATCGTAAATAATTACTGTTTAGAAGTATACTGTTGTACATAATAATCTTATGGTCTGCTATGTTAGCAAGATGGAATTTTATCAATGATGTTTGTTGATGTAAACACGTAAATGCATGCTTAACATATCGGAATATAATTATTTAAAAAATTTATTTCTTATTTCTTTTTACACTAATTACATTTTTGTATCACCATCCCACCTTCAACCCAATAGGAATGTAAAGTGTCTGTCTGGTGTCTGAATGATCAAGACGATAAATATTTTTTGGGACAAGCCAACATTAAACCGCAAATTTTCAAAAACTTTAAAATAATTCAGTTTGGATTCGGTGCTTCCTATACAAGAATAAAAAATATATAACAAAGACCAAACGTTAGGTGGTTCTCCACTTATATATTTGAAAAGTTAACTTTTACATACATACATACATACATGCATACATACATACATACATACATACATACATACATACATACATACATACATACATACATACATACATACATACATACATACATACATACATACATACATACATACATACATACATACATACATACATACATACATACATACATACATACATACATACATACATGCTATGTGCTTCCTATACAAGAATAAAAAATATATAGCAAAGTCCGAAAGTTAGGTGGTTCTCCACTTATATATTTGAAAAGTTAATTTTTACATACATACATACATACATACATACATACATACATACATACATACATACATACATACATACATACATACATACATACATACATACATACATACATACATACATACATACACACACACACACACATATATATATATATATATATATATATATATATATATATATATATATATATATATATATATATATATATATATATATGAATTTCAATTTCATGTGGGGTTGGTTTTTTTTGTTTGTTTGTTTGTTTTTTCTCAATCTATCAACGGGACATACTTTTATGCAAATAAACACTTTACGATTGCCATCAATTGTGTCTTTATTCAGTTGATCGGACAAGTGACAGATCGTTATCCATCGAAGTTTCGCATGTGTTTCGGAAAATGAATACATCTACTTCATCCATTTACACGAGTGGCCTAGTATTCTAAAGCGCTGTCCGTTACAGATCACTGCCATCTCACCTCTGTCTGCGTGGGTTCGAGTCTAGGATTCGGCGAATGTGGATATGTGAGAAAGCTTGCCAGTAGCTTCTCGTGGGTCGGTGGTTCTTTCCGGTGATTTACCGGTTTCTTCCTCCACCATTAATACTGGCCGCCATGAATAGCCTATCGTGTGCTGAGAAATGGCGTTAAGCCCAACAACAACAACAACTACACGATCAGGATATTGACTGTCAGAATTACAAGACTTGTTTTCACAGTTATCGATCGAGAAATCAACAAATCATTTCAAAATTGTAAATACCTATCGCGATCAATTCATTATTGCTAAGAGCAACTTGTAGGAGGAACATGGAGGTCTTTACCAATGCCTAAAAGTGTGTCTAACTTACGCTCGCTGATTGGTTAATTAGTCAGAGTGATTGACATTTGTCAACAGGTCAATTAGGGTCATGTAGGTTATGCATGCAAGGTGCGTGTTTGTGTGTGTCTGTGTGATCATTTTATTCTTTTGATAGTTCCATTGTGTTTAATATGGATTGATTAGCCCTTGGCATTTGCGCGTGATACAGAAATATTAGACTGCTAGATCTACGGAAAGGAAGTAGCCGATGTTATTGATGGCCGTCTGATTCGATAGACTGCTAGATCTACGTAAAGGAAGTAGCCGATGTTATTGATGGCCGTCTGATTCGATAGACTGCTAGATCTACGAAAAGGAAGTAGCCGATGTTATTGATGGCCGTCTGATTCGATAGACTGCTAGATCTACGAAATGGAAGTAGCCGATGTTATTGGTGGCCGTCTGATTGGATAGACTGCTAGATCTACGAAAAGGAAGTAGCCGATGTTATTGATGGCCGTCTGATTGGATAGACTGCTAGATCTACGAAAAGAAAGTAGCCGATGTTTTTGATGGCCGTCTGATTCGATAGACTGCTAGATCTACGAAAAGGAAGTAGCCGATGTCATTGATGGCCGTCTGATTCGATAGACTGCTAGATCTACGAAAAGGAAGTAGCCGATGTTATTGATGGCCGTCTGATTGGAGCATTTGCAAGTTTGCATACGTCTGAAAGTAGCAGCAAGAATTCATCGATGGCACAAGACGCACTTCGTCTGCTTCCAGCTTCATTTGGAACTTGATGTCACTGTATCTTATGGTCATTTCCAAGAGGAAATACATAATCGTTATTTATTACATATCACAAAATCCAGTCTGAGTATCTGATTTATGTTTCTTTGCCTTTACACCCATAGTTAATGCAACAACGTGATTTTCACATTTTCCGATAGTTTTAGCGACACAGTTCCTTCAAGTCGCTTCATTTGAAAATTTATTGAGTATCGTCTGGCACAAAAATATAACGTAAATTATGGGTTTATTAAAAAAAGTTAATTAGTTTTTCTCTCCGTGGCCCATCAAGTTGACATTCAATTACTGGGCCATATAAAGCAAGATTTGTCTCATATTAGCTGTCACGGTTTATGGACTTGTAGAAAAAAAACTAAAATGCCAGATAATTATACCACTGATATTATTAATTACCTAAAGTGTTAACATGTTTCTTTTGATCGTCTCTTGTGAAACGAATCCAGCGGGAGAGTGAAGCGGCTACTACAGAAACATTAAACAATATATGGCATATTACGCAACTAATATCTTCTTGTACAAGAAACATCGTTTGGAATTTCCTGCAAGAAGAGACAGCTGCTTGTTTCGTTTATTTTGTAATGTCTTGCTTCCTTGCTTTGGCCATTAAACCTAGGAAGCTGTGACCCTGTTTTCACCGTTTCTTTAACAATTGTAGCATAATACACAATAATTTGTAATGAATTATCACAAATTAAATTACATTGATAGACAATAGAAGTCAAAATTAAACCCTAAGCTATTGATCCACAATGTTTGATCCACATATAGACAACCTAATTTAATATGGAAGTACGGAAACAACGGGCATTTAGTTAAATTGTATGGTCGCCATATAATTAGTATCGACCACAAATCCTAAGAAACATTTACTTAAGGCACTTGCCATCCTTTTGGGTATCTGCTTGTGTGGTTTTTGTTGTTTTCTTTTATAGTTTGTTTCTCTTTTGGCGCTCTTGTTTCGTTGTGTCTGATTAATCGATGTGCTTATGCAAGCAAAAGAACCATGGATTAACCATGGATTATTGACATCGCATACTATATGTCCTCGTTTATAACTCAAATCCATCTGTAAACTACATAAACCAAGATCTGCCGTCCTCTAATGCATCGGCAGGTCTGAGTCCATATAGAAGTAAAATATCATAGTCCTTGGACTGCATTATGTGTTGGAAGATCATGGTCTATGGAGTGGAGATGTACACGAGTATATACGGTATGGCATTATAATTCTGTCAAACAAGATGAATTATATGGTATTCGGATTTATTTCTTCAAACAAATGTCAAAGTGTGTCATTTTGAAAGCTAATCTACATTGTCAGATTACGTTCTAATGAAATCCTTTTAAGAAACTAGCAATTATCCTGAATAAACTTGTCACTGACACTTTTCTGTCATAATTATAAAAAGGTTTCTTGCTGTTATCAGCAATAAAACGTTTAAAACTGTTTGACGTTAGAAACCTACCCTCGACCGACATGAAAAGTGTAACCCTGACTGACGTTAGAAACGCACCCTTGATTGGCGTTAGATATGTGTTCATGACTAACAATACATTTTAGTAATCTTTAATTGCGCATAATGAAAATGTCCAAGTTCATAGACGTAACGATACAGATAAAACTAGATCTGAAAAATAACAATGAGGTTGTGTGTGTTGTAATATTTGACTTTTTATATAAATACAACAATGGATATGATGATATGTTTTTCGTTTGATATTATGCAAGGAGATATCAAAGATTTGTTGATATTAACGCTTTGTCAGTTGATTTTCCTTACATACAAAATGTAATATAAATCAATAGTTTTTCATTAGCAAATATATAAATAAAAACATTAGCACCTACATTTATGATATAAAAGAAGGATGTATAGTTTTATGTAAAATTCCGTTTATGAAAACAAAATTCTAAGAAAAACTGACAATAAAATAATATCACAGTCAAGTACATTTACTGAATATTACTCTTTTTACCTTGTGTGATCTCATTTATTATACTTAAACTTTGCTATAAGCTTGCAATATTAAGAAAAAAATATTATAGAAAAACTTTATAAAAGTAATCAACGCAGTAGTAGTTTGATAAAACAAGATGAGTTTCTTTTTTCTTTTTAACTTTTTTGCGTATCTGTTTAAATATTTTGTCGTTATTCATATTCTTACGATAGAATGAAAATGGAAGACTTTGACAACTTATAGCAACGAACGATATTGGTTGCTATATATACGTATGGGTTCGTTCGATATTTCAATCTCTACATTTCAGGTAGGTGTTTGTACATATTAATGACAACTGAGATGAAAATACGGCTACAGTAGTATATGATCATTACAGATCTGAAAGTAGATTACCTTGCATTTATGGTACAATTTGTACAATTATTTCAGTAGTTTATCAACCAGATAATCTGTCATTTTCCAATCAAATTATTTGATTTAATTCGCCCAAGTGAATTATTGTTAAATAGTTGTAGTGAGCCGTCACTCGTGTATTTACATGCATAAATCACAAAGGAGTTACTTCCCGTGAACAAATCAAGTAACACCGTAGGTGACACGAGGTCGACTGGAATGAGTCTTGGAGTAGTTATAATTCTGTTAATATACACTGAGATCAAGCATGATCTAAATTAGGTGAAACCGGATTTCGACTAGAATTAATTTAATTTTATTCAACGTTTAGATATAAACAAAACGTATTTAGAGTACATGGGCAATCATTTTCTGTTCCTAAAGCAAGAATGTTTTAGATGCTTGACTTAGTACCAAACACATATTAACATTCCCTGCGACTTAGTATCAACAAATTTGGTAACTGCATGGATTTAATTTCAGAAAATAAAACGTCAACCTGTTTGGATGTATGTCTTGTTTATAACCGAAACATTACACTTTGAATGAAATTGTTGCAGATTTTTTTTTATATTATATATATCAGTTTAACCTCTGTCGTAATATATCAGCTGTAATTAGTTGTTGGTTAAATACTTACTGAGTCACACTAAGTTTTGTTATAGTGATAAGATGGGTAGCCACATTGACTAGTTTCCCTGATTAGTTTGTGATCTTTTTTATTAGTAGACAAACTCATTTAACAATTAGCAAAAGGCGTGTTACTGAATAAATTCTTAAATATGATTTCAAATTTGCTTGCTTTTGCTGACCAGACAGTAATACCTGGCTTACTCAGATTTGCGGTATGTTTGAAGAAATACAATGCCCAAAATTTGTCTTATACAATTTGTAGGCATACATGATTGTCTCAGCTTTGGAATACCTCAATCTTATGTGGTAATGTGAGTTGAGATAATTGAGTTTTATTGTCTCTTTCGTTTCCATACTGTAATAATATAACATATTATATATGTTAGCGACGAATTTCAGTGGTGACAGTCCTCTTGACAGGAGTTTCTTTTTCTGGACGGTATAGCAACAGTATGCTTCAGTAACATTTGTTGACTTTAAAGACACTTGGGTCAATGTACAATGATCAAAAATGTATTCTGCAAACATATACGGCCTGCAGAAATTAAAACTCAGATGAATTTTATTTTGTTATAGCTGTAATAGGCTTTTAAAAAACTAAACTATTTGCGAAACTACGTCAGAAGCTATTCAACACATTTATACTTGGCAATAATTTATCAAATGGAGAATAAAGTTGTCAAGGTTCCAAGAGGTCTTGTTTTGAAATCTTGAAACACAGCAGCAGTTGTTAATCAGGTATCATTACTATCAGCTTTAGAAATCATTGCAATATGAGGAATTTGAAATCTCGAAATAAGCCAAAACGTTATCTGTTTAAGTATGGGTGGGTCATAATAAAGTAAAGTTGTAAGTTAGGCTCTCGATTAACTTGATAGGCATGCTTGGCCTCCAGTCTGTACAAGTCTTACGGGCGTTATTTTAAAGCGCTGCCTTGGAACTATTGGGATCAGATTGCTATATATTCTCTATAAAGTAGAACACACACACACACACACACGCACACACACACTCACTCGCGCGCACAAACACACACACACAATAAAAGGAACAAATGATAAAGAAACCTCGTAATGAAAACGTTTACTTTTATGACTTCAATATAGTAATAATTGCAACATCCGTGTATCTTATTTTCAGCAGCTGAGTTGATTGACCTAAATAGTCTTGCAAGGGTAATTTTTCTCAGAAGCAATAACAGATTATATGTAAGCTGTTTACAATGCATTTATATCAGTTACGTAAAAATAAAATTTATACAATGCACAATCAAGCAACTCCCTACTCAACGTACAACAAGTGAACCTTACATTCGGGCTTTACAGAATAGATACGGAATTTATGAATATTTCAACAACAAAAATGGCATATGATTACATGTAGCCTTTCATACATTTCTTATAAAATATGTATTATCACTAAAATCTCGCTGGAAGGAACACTAATCTCTGAAAAAGATATTTGCTTTGGGTCATACTAGCCACTGAGAAAAAGCAAATCAAGACATCGTTCATCATTTAGTTTAATTACTGACCTCATCAACAGATGATTTACTGGCATCATTTTTCAGTTGGATTGATGTTATCGAGGACTAACTTTAACAATGGACCATATGGACAACCCATTATTGAAATCGGGCTGACAAGATTCCATTATAAACCTCGAGAAGAAAACATAAACACTGATCAAAGGGTACAATAAAAACCCTGTCTAAGCTGTTTCAGATGTATGGAAGCTCTACGTAGGTAGAACCTGCCATTAAAATTAGAAAAGTAAAGTATCTCGAAGTTTATCGACTTCTTCTATTCTAAATGTACAAAAAGTTGCGCTAGAACATAAAATTGTAATGCAGATAAGTTACTGACCCCAAAGAAATTGATGTTCATTACAGCTCTGCTACAAAGCTTGCATGTGTGCACGTGACTCTGATACGAAAAATTACTGCCATGTTGTGGGAAAGGTATATGTCTGTTGCAAACAAAACTATGACAAAAAGTGTATTAATAATTATCCAATTATGGATGTTGACGTACAATATTAGGGATTTCAGAAAGCCATCAAATAGTCAATTATTATTTTGCACAAGTAACGGAACAAATATATTTAAAATACAGATATTTGCGTAGCTTCGGGTCTGTAGGCGTGTTTTCGTTTTGAAGAGAGGCGTTCTGTGATCTCATGTACAGTCCGGCTTCGTGGCAGACCACTTAGTAACGGAAGATTCTCTCGGATTTTCACCTCATCGATATGAGGTGGACCATACTTGCACTCCGATGTTCCACCTCTGCTAGCTAACGTAGGTTTGAGCATGCGTTCTACGATGAAGGATACCTCTTCAGGTGGAACATAGGTGTGGTCTGCATAGTCATAATCAAAGGCATCGGGTCCTTCCTCTTCTTTTTTATTTTCGTGATCATAACACAAGTGACAAACATCAACGCTCTTAGCTCTGCTTGCTGTAGTGGGTCGTCGGTATTTAGCGATAACTTTAGTTTTCACCTCATCTGATGATTTTGTGCGAATAATTTTTCCTTGTCTCAGATTATCTTCTTCAACTTTGTTTGGCTCATGCTTTTTCGTCGCGATCTTAAACGTTTCTGTCGGTTTTTGCAATCTTCTTAACAGCATACGCATTTCGTGTTCAGTGAGGCGTTTTTTATTAGCATCGCCAGCACTAAACGTGTCTCTTCTTAGCACAGTTGACTTTCTGCATGAGGATGGCGTTCTTTGCCTTCCGTTTTCTGACAAGAGATGTTCGTAATTACTAGTGTGCCGTTGTTCCTCTGTGGAAATCTGTCTGTTGTACGTTTTCCTACTTACACGTGCTAAAATGTCCGCCAGTTCTTTGGAAGACACCTTTCTGAATCCATAAGTCTCTGGAGGAGGCACCTTCGGGTACACTGGATATACCATTGGACACATTCTGGCATTCACCTGAAAAAGGAAAGTTATTATGAAATCGATGACGAAGATGGGCATCTAAAAATAAAAATCAAAGATTGCAATCAAAATACACAAAAATACTACTTCATAAACCAATCTGAATCCATACAAATCGCATATTATCATATCCAAAAGAAACACCGTGAAAATAAGAGTACACAATTATAATACATTGCAACAGTTTTAAAAGAAAACAAAAAAAAATACATTCCAAAACCGTACTCCGATGCCTTATAGCAATAATTCTTAACCTTTTTGGATGGCGACCATGGTTAGATTTGTACTGTTAGCCTCGCGACCTGTCGAATGCTACAAAAAAAAAAAACAACAAACAAACCACTTGGGTAGGAAATTTCAAATTAGGATGGATAATCTAGAAGACCCACTCAAAACAGCATGACGACCTAGTCTGGGGTTTAAACCCGTTGGTTAAGATCGACTGCTTTATAGGCATACAAAACATAGTCGGATCTTTCACTCACTTTGACTAAATGAATGTCTATGCTGTATATATTTTGACTTGACTTTACCAAGGAAATGTATTGTTGTCATGCAAGATCTTTAAATTACTCTCTATTTAGACATAAAGTAGCTCACATGAGTATTATTCCATTATTGATTTTGTGAGACTAGTTAAATAATTTTCAGATTTTGCGAGCCTTGGAAACTATTGAAAGATTATTTTATAAATTCCATATGTAAGCTTGCCCATCTGAGATTGTGTTATCACGTTGTTTCCATAGTTCTTTTATTAGTGAAAACGTCGAGATGGAAAGAAGAAACAGTATTATTTGTTATTGGCATGCTTTTTAATTTTGGTTCGCGTGGAAAAATAGTTATATTTACGAGTTAACGCAGTATTGCACAATTCGTAACCAAAAACATAATAAATAGCCTTTGTTTACAAATATCAACATCTTTCTAAGTGAATAGAACACCGCAAACATCATTTTGCAACATTGGATATAAGATAGAAATTCCTCTGTTTTATCACAAAGTGTTACATGATATGGAGGATATGTGTATTCATTTGACTGCTCATTAAATAAATTAAAATTGTGCGACCGACTATTTACATTAGTTGATGTTTAGAAGAATTGCATTTGTTGGATAATGTTCTCTCATTTGGAAGACCAGCATGTCTTGGCACTCTTAGAGACTAGAATTTGAACCATGCTTGTCTTGCTGGTGACGTAAAAGATCCATACCGCATGGTAACAGCAATGTAAAGATGTACGAGTTAAAATAGATCGTCGTTTGTTATCATTATAGACAAATTATGTTCGTATTGTGGAGTGTAAGAAATTTCTTCTTTTATCCAACATTCTCGATTTATCCATTTGAACGTTTACTCGTGTTCTACTTTTAGTCTGACATGTGGAACATTCTGTGTAGGATAAATGGGTTTTATTTAAACTACGTAACTAATAATATACGTTGTTTGTGATAATCGCCCGTTCTTCATTTTTCCCAAAGTTCATTTGGTTACCGAGTGGAAAGACGGTAACAAAATTGTTGATAGCTATGGTGAAAGATAAAGTGGTTTCAGAAGGCAGTAAGGTAACAATTTCCATGGTCACAACTAAACAATAAGGTTATTACTGCGCAAAAATTGCGTCGGCTTATTTGTACCAATCAGATCGGAATATAGTTATACGTGAAGGAGTTGACATGTCAAAAGTAATAAAACGCAAAACAGTCTATATAAAGTGTACCATGTTTGTGATACACTTAAGCAACCAAAACAAGGTGAAGCGTTTTAGCTATAATGAATCAAATTATTTCCTCTTATTTTACTCCTATTTCAAATAAAACAAAAACAATGTGACAAACTGAATCTCATATGGGTAATGACTTAATATTAAAGTTATGAAAATCGTTGAATTCAGAATTAAGTCATCACCTACTTAAGATTTTTTATACACGTTAATAACTCATCATGACGTCATAGATCACACCATCAAAATCATAGTAAGGAAATTTGTAAAGACTCATACATCCGAAACTATTTCAGTGTCTTTTCACAACACTATCCTGGGTTTTGGTCAGATAAAATTAGTATCAGTAGTTTACTTTTGTGATCATTTCAAATGAAGGCTCGCAAGTTTTGTACTAGCTTCATAAATTGCAATTTGAAATGAATATTTTTTTAAAGGAATATTATGTGTGTAAACTAATGATTAAGATGCAAGTCCTAAACAATAGAGGCTGTACCCATGTCGAATATATGCATACTATTAGTCATAGGGGCCTGAAACAGGGAATTAGCACATATACAAATATGTAATAACACCTTCGTGGTTGAAATTTGTCATCCTTTAAGAGAAGGCAAAGTGGCAAAGACCCCAGAGCTAAGCAATTCTGACTTAATTATGAATAAAACCTCGATAAATCAGTAGCTTTAAACTGATGATAAATTTGAATTTCTTACCAAAAATGTTTCCAGAAGACAAGAATTTGCTAATTCGGTTGTATACTGAATGCTAATTATTGATTCTGACAACAATAAAAACGATTAAACTCTGTATGAATTTAATGGGAAAACATTTACTTTTTCACAAATAGAACGCTTTCTTGAGCAGTCAGAGAAGAAGATTCACAACGGTAGTGTTTACCCAGTAATGGAAATTGCTTATTGTCTGAACAAATAATTGATCACGCCACCTGTTTAAATTGACTTTCGATACACAAGGACAATAGCAAGCATTTGAAAAAAGTAAATACTCCCAAGCGCTACTTCACGTAATACTTGAGACGTCGGATTTCAAACCAATCGTTCATGACTTCTGTGTGAAGCAGGTGCCCGTGTAAATTTTCTTGGTAGTGATTGCAAAGTGGAATAATCCTCATCATATCGTTTCGTTTCTTACATAGTTTTCACGTGGTTGTCCATATACGATATCTAATGATGTTAAGTCTATTCACTGCTACGAACAATCACCACCTTCCCCTCCCGACTTCTTTGGTTATTTGATATTTCATTTGCAGTTTAGGAGAAATATAACAAATTTTGGCAAAAAAATTAATAAAAGGAGCCCTTCTGTTAACCAAATATATACAATATTATTAAATTTCGAAAGATCTCTGCTTTTCAACAGTCTTAAAATTAAATTTCGCACCAGTGGGTTTTCGTAATAATTAACCTTAGCCCATTCGTGTCCGACATGTGCCTTTGCCAGTGGCAAGAACAAATTAAAGACACGAAGACATGCCTTCAATATAATAGCATTCTGTATATCTAGAAACATTTACTTTCCATTTTGTATCATACCAACAAGTCTAGGCTTAATAATGTGACAATGGTAGCTCTGTGGCAAGTCTGGTAAATAATTAAAAACAGGCTAATGCGTGCAGATAAAAAAAAATCCATTTCCAGAGAATAATAGATTTGCTGTCCATTTCTTTGTTGTGTATATATTAGCAAGCACTGTCCAGTGTTTACAATTCCTTTGCAACGGTAGAGATGAGTACATGAACGAAACGTGTCAGTCAATACAGTTCACTCATGTAACAATTTAAATTATCGTATAATTTAATATAATCGTCTATAAAATGTATGATTTATATGCTTGAGTTTTACTCTGTTAATTTAGTGAGATAGGTAATTACATAGATATTTATTACATAGAAAGGCAGTTATTTAATTAGATGATTAGATATCTGATTCGATTATGACATTGTGAAACTCGTGATATAATAAATATAGGTATGTACTGTAGTTAAAGACATATACCCAGGAAGAACATGTACGAAACTGTCGCTACATATTTCTCCTTACATAACTAACGTAAATGAATGTCCACATTCAAAACGAGTGGTTTTGCATTGCGCATTCCAATCCCTCAGTAAGAATCCGATTTCATACTGGCTTTGTCATCACTACGTGTAGCACTGTGATAACCATGGTCCTTACCTATATAGCACCTATCCACTTTGAAGTCAGTGTCCAGGCAAATGTTCTATTGATTATATACGGTGTATCTAGGCTGAAATAAATTCTTTGAATCTCTAGGTAATATTATCAAACAGACTTAAATAGATATAACATACAAAGTGTTTATTTAATTATCTGTATTAATGATATATGGTCGATGGTACTTCAGGATACACACATGAGATTTTAAAAAATGTCGTGGCTTTATCTAGGAATAACTGCTCAAAAAATTAATTATGGTAACAAATGTTAAACCGGCATAAATATCAGGAATGATATACTGAGAATTGAGTGTGATAAGCAATTCTTTCGAAAACAAGAAAACTGGGGAACCAGACTACAATTTAGAAGAAAACGCTCATTTTTATTTGAGCAAATATGCTAATTGTGTTAGAAGTGTAAAATACTATATATATATATATATATATATATATATATATATATATATATATATATATATATATATATATATATATATATATATATATATATATATATTACATACTTAGTTTATCTTGCGAAATAATTATGGTAATTTACCCAATGCATATAAACAACTGAATCAATATTTACAAACATGTCATCAGTACTCTCCTATGCGGTGCTGTTTTGTAGCATTTTGTATTTTATTTTATTCAAGTTTTATGTTTCATTTTATTTGACTTGTTTGAAAACGTTAAAGTTAAAACTATAAAAATAAAGTTTAAAAATATCTAAATTGCATATAAAAACATATTTTTTCAATTAATTCATAGAAGAAAACAATGTACGACTTAAATATTTAGAAAATGTATGCTTTTGGTAAAACTGTAGTTCTTACTGCTGTTGTTGCCTTAGTTTGCGTAGTCGTTGTTGTGTCTGCAGATGTTCATATATAATTACCCCAATAATTAATGAACTAATTAGCATTCAATATTCCATTTTTTTAATACGCTACTAATCCTTTAGCAGTCTATGTTCTATTGCACTAATAATACAGTAGCACACATTATCCCATATTTCCTACTGCATATATTACTAATTAACACACTATTACCTACTTTCTAATGCAATAGTAATCCATTAGCAGATACCAATTCGTATTTCCACGTGCATTATTTAAGCTATCAGCATACACTATTCGATAGTTTCTGATATAATATTCATCCATTAATTCACACAATTCGATAATTTCTAATGTACCAATAATGCAGTAGCACACACTTTTCCATCTTTCTTCATGCGCTATTAATCCATTAGCACATACCGTTCTATATTTCCTATAATACACTAGTAATCTATTAGCACACACCGTTAATGCAAAGAGAGCGCAGTGGCATATTGGAAAAAAAAACTTTTTCCGCCCGTTTAGATTCATATACATATTATTTGTCCAGGTAAGCACGTATCTATTATTTGTCCGCTACAGTTATGAAAAATGTACCCTATATTTCCGTCTCTATTTATGCTTTCATTTGTATAATTGATTACATAACACTTAATAATTTAAATCTATTAATAATCTCATTGGGAACATGCTACTGAAAACAGCTGAATGCGATAATGTAAACGAACAATGTTGGTTTTATCAATATGCATTTGCTGACTGGTTCAGTGCAGTGCACATTAAATCTCAAAATATGTTGTTAGGATCGTGTGACGATCTGCTCATGTTAGAGATATGTCATGATCTTTTAAGGTATAAATATTACAGTTGTTCACCATTCACGATCCGCTATTCGCAACCTTACAAACGATCTAAACTACAGTACATCATTTGCTCGTTGGTTTCCCTTACCTTTATATGTCCTCGGCTCACTACCTTTATATCTCTCCAAATCTTGTGTCGGTAAGGTTTATAGAAGGTATTAAATATTCGTATACAACTTAAATCGATCGTACATTTTCTATCAATGTTACATTCTCTTTAAGATGAATTTCAAAGATTACATTCTCTCTTATAAATATTATATATATATATATATATATATATATATATATATATATATATATATATATATATATATATATATATATATATATATATATATTTGTTTGCATGGATGCATGCAGGTACCCATTTGTTCAGTCCTATCGATTCGCGTATTAAACTTGTTTCTATTCAGTATAATAATTTCCATATGATGAAGTTTTAAACTTGGTTTTAGATCATAGCTAAAGCCAGAATTTGTCTTAACAAATCTTTACTTAAACGACCTTGAAGGCTAGATAGTCAAAAGCAAAGGACGGACGTGTCCCTGAATGACACATGCCAGCTAATAAAAGAAAAATAAAACTGTTGAAACATAAACAAATTAACTGGTCTTTAAAGCTCAGAGGTAAAAAAAAACAACAGGATATGGAATTATTTTCTTCAGGTAATGTTGCTTATAATTTAATTATTTTACAAAAGAAGATCATGATGTTTCTAAAATGTCTGTAACAATATGGATATATTCCTCATCTGTATAGAAGCATACCGGTAATTTGTGACGTTGTATATCTAAAACTTTTGACTGGACACATAGTCTAAGGTGAGTCAAGAAAAATATTTTGTTAACATACAAACTAAAGACTTCTAAAATAAATGCCCTAAATATCAATCCTATGCTTACATTTGTTAACACAAGTTTACAAGGTACAGCAAAGCACAGAATATATATCTTGTCTCTAGCTGTGTTTTGGTAAATCGTCAATCATACGAAGGTATACAAAATTAATAAAATTCCTTAGCGTCTGACTCAGATTATTTATAATACAATAATTATATAATGAACTATTTCATTTCAATTCAGTATACACATTTTCTCATAGATGAAATGATTCACACGTCTCAATAATCTTGCACAATTAAAATGTAATATGTTCTACCATAGTATAAGTGTGGGGTTTTCCATTGTCGCGCAGTGTCAATGGTAAATATTATCTAATGTGTATTGCTCTTAGTCCGTGGCAAAATAGGACTTCTTTGCTTATGACCCATAAAAGGATTGCTGAATAAAGATAACGTCACCAGCTAAAAGTCTGTTTTTTTACGTATGAATGAGTAATTGTCGTTAACAATTCAGTTTAAAGCTTGCATCTTGACAAGCATGGACATAAATACATGTAGGGGTTTTTACATTAATATGAAAACTAATGCATGGACATAAATGCATGTAGGGGTTTTTACATTAATATGAAAACTAGAGCATGGACATAAATACATGTAGGGGTTATCTACATTAATATGAAAACTAATGCATGGACATAAATACATATAGGGATTATTTACATTAATATGAAAACTAATGCATGGACATAAATACATGTAGGGGTTATTTACATTAATATGAAAACTAGAGCATGGACATAAATACATGTAGGAGTTATTTACATTAAGATGAAAACCAATGCATGGACATAAATACATGTAGGGGTTATTTACATTAATATGAAAACTAGAGCATGGACATAAATACATGTAGGAGTTATTTACATTAATATGAAAACTAGAGCATGGACATAAATACATGTATGGGTTATTTACATTAATACGAAAACAAGAGCAAATTTAACATAATGACAATAAGGCAAATTTAATAAGACAGGCAGTACAATAGAAGTAAGAACAATATAATAATTAATAATACGAATGAATGAAAGTTGTTATGTGCTCAGATTCATGATAATGATGATAAGGATGACGACGATGATGATGACAACAACGACAAAAATTATGACAATGATGTCGACAATGTCGAATACGACGATGATAATTCATATTTCACGCTGTAGCTCCACTGGTAAAGCGTCTGGCTTGTAATGCAATGATAGCAAATTCGACAATGTCGGCACCAAATTAGGTACTTTGCTTCATTGTTCTAGGAAAAGCACGTCATTCTAAATTCTTTAAGATATGTAGCCATTAATGTGTTGAAATTGCCGTTAAATGGAACCAGACCAAAGACAGCTGATCTAAATATTTTCACCGTTAGAATAGAGGTCAATCTGCAGAAAGGACACCACATTTCATGATAATACATATATATGGCTTAACAAACTGAACATACAATGATATAAATTTGTACCGACTCTGACAAATGATGGTTAGATTGCAATCACCCAGACCGGTGTATTTTTCTGACTGGTTTCGCGGCAATCGTTAGAAAGCCTAAATTAATAAGATAGGAAGCTGCGCAAAGGAGTATGTTAACTTAAACATGTAATACATTTGTTAGACGGAGTTAGAATACATGCATTTTAGTAGTCACTGTCTCCCTTGTTCAAGCACAAAGCTAAACTTTGGGATAATATTATTATATGCCAGTAGTGCTTGACTTGCTGGCATAACCATAATTCTAGGCAACGGCACAATATTATCAACAATATTCTGGACCTAACACCACAGTCTTTGGGAATGGGGTGAGGTTGGAGTTGTGGTGGGAGGCGGGGATGGAATTTTCTTTGACACTAGGATATTTTGTTTTCTTTTATCGAAATAATTTCTTTATATTTTTTAATTTCCTAAATGAAGATGGTGTCACTATGGACAAATCTAATCTGGAGTGCTAATCTTTGGAAAGTGTAGCAACTGTATCATTTATTGTATTACTAAGTTTTTTTCTCACAGTGTATAAGAGCCCTTGTTTTGGATGCGTATAAGCCGGAAGTTCCGTAAATTTGGCTTGATGAAAGACAAAGATGAACATCCAAGACTGATCTTATTCTAATACATATATGATGTACATTGTATAGCTAAAAGAGTAATTTTATGACTGCGATTCTTTAGTTTATACCTTGGCAAACATTGCTTACAAACTGCTATATTTTTCTGCCTTGGCAAAAGTTATAACCTAATCACATGTGTACTACTTTTATATATTTGTCACGCACGCAAGACGCTCGGCTTTCTCAATCGTAATGTACACATATTCGCATAAACTGAAATTAAAAGGGCTCCAAACATAAGAAACATGGAATATACATTCAACCCATACAAAAAGACCAATTAAAAGTGCACAGTATAGTTAGATCAACCAACATTACCCGCCTACTATTGTAAGACCGATCACGCCAGTTTTTAAACCATATGTGCAGTACAAAACCTTAATAAAATGAAAAAGCTTTCATTATTATATGCTCGTTATTTTGTTCGTTAACATTACATTGTCAGAATCGTTCAGTTCCAGATATTGAATCATCGCGCTGAATGCAAGTGAATAAAGGAACCACTTTCTATTGTAAACAATGTTTTACTGAATGAACTAAAGCAAATGTTTCATGAACTGCCACATGCCAGCAACTTGGCACATTCCGAGTTCACTTTGTTTGATATAATGTTTCAGATTTAAAATAGAAGCAGAGACCAACAGTGTCCTTACAATAGCATGCAAGCTATAAGACAAAATGTCTTCTTTAGCAAGTAATAAAAATGGCAAAAATATATTTAAAATTTTGCATGCTGAATTTCCTCAAAATGTACTTTCATAGTTCAGTAAATCCGAATTACATGATCCATATCATGAGTTTTCAAGGTTGATTACAAATTTCGAAATTGTACTATAATTTCGATGTTTTCCAAGTGCAGTTATATCCTCCTTACTGCATTCAAAATGAAACAGACATTACATTCACAGGGACGTTTCGATAATTGCAATCGATAGACTTAATATTTCCCCATATTATGATCTGAATCATTTAGTGACAGAAAACAGAATCAATCACACCGATGTCAACACACTTCAATACGATTAAATTGGCAGAAGCTGTTGGAATCAGATGTTAATTCATGTACATAAATCCAGACCGTAATCACGAAATTGCGTCGAATCGACAAAAATACCAAAACGTATTCATTCTAGATCAAATGGATAAGGTGTTGCAATGCGCATTCATTAACAATATTACTTAAAATTTCAATTTTTAGTACACCAAACTCCATTTTCTTTTAAAATTTACGTCTAGTGCACGACCAACTTCAAATCTGTTTGGGTGGAGCTACGTGCTCATTAATAATGCTGTTATGTAATGATGTAGGTACAGCTGTGTATTTAGTTTGGAATACGGCATACATTCAGTTACTTTGTTTCTTGTAGTGTATTTTTGTTTATATATTTAAGCTTTGGGTAGAATAATAAACTTAGCATATAATGAAAAGTTTACTGCAATTGTATGGTAAAATATGAACTCGTTTTATCGGCTGGATAAACTGCACTCCCAAGGTCGTGCAGTATAACCATCCGAAAATCTCGTTCATATTTTACCATACAAATGCAGTAAACTATAATTACAGTACCTTTTCTGTTTGGAGCATACTCAAAGTATCTACTTTATACACACATGCAAACAGATATCAGACAAAGCAAGAAGCTTTTATTGCTTGCTGTAGTTAACGATTTGTGAAACGAAGAAAAAATACAAGAAGAGGTAGAGGAATACAAGCAGATATGGAGGAGACTGTTGAAGTATGTAAAGAAATATGACGATTTTGATGACGATGGCTCTGATGATTTACCGCAATTTGGGGTGGGAATACATTTTCAAAAACCTTCGAAAAAATGTTTAAATTAACTAACTCTGAGCTGATTCAATTTATAACAGCAAAATAGTGTTGATTTTAATTATTAATTAAACTTACAGTTGCATCAGTGCCAGGATATGAGTCTCTTTGCATCGATTCACTTAAGAAAATTAAAACGATGACCTCATCAATACAAAGATATGAGTCTCTTTGTAACGAGTCAATAACACAAATAAAAAAGAAGACCTCCTCATTGCACTGATCAATTGTAATGAATCAAATGTACGACATCCTCATCGTACCAATTCAATGTAAGGAATCCAAGAGAGAACTTAAAAACATAATCAAGTATGCAACAATCATCAAGAATACCTGTAGCTGTCATTTGCAAATTATGGTAGGAGAATTGCAGCTTTTTGCAAACATGTACGCCTTACCTCCCCGCATCGTTGACAAAACTAATCAGATTGTAAAACAGGTGATTTGTTGCACTAATATAAATCCTTGTTCTGTTTGTACGAATCTTCACAAACATTTGAACTTGTTCTGACATAAGTTTGTCCACTCTATTTTATTAAATGTGTGCTTGCGTCATGGGTGTAATAAAATAGCACTAAATTTGGTATTCCATTATCCTAATATTCATTGGACCTTGTTGATTACTCCGTTACTGTAAAACTATTTTAGCTTCGTGCTTGAAATGGGTACTGAGAAAATGAAGTGCATAATAAAAGCCGGTAGAAAAGAAATCCTTCTCTGCTAAAAGCAGTTTCAGTGTCAATATTTAATAGGACGTGCTGTCAATGTGTGCTCTACCTAAAATCATATATACTGACATGTAACCTGTAAAGACCTTTATCTGCATCGTCAGATACACAATAAAGACTGCATCATTTTCATACCAAACCAAGTCTAACAAACACAAATCTATATGCTGTCTACATTCAGTACCATTTGAGTTCGTGCAATCAGCTGCACATTGCATATAAGGTTTTAACTATGACTTACCAAACAATATACAGTATTCTCTCTCTCTCTCTCTCTCTCTCTCTCTCTCTCTCTCTCTCTCTCTCTCTCTCTCTCTCTCTCTCTCTCTCTCTCTCTCTCTCTCTCTCTCTCTCTCAACCATGAAGTAACTCGAACTAGAGCTTTACGAAAATGAAAGGCGTAATTCGGGTCTTACCGTTTACATTGATAACTCTTTATAACTCGAAATGCGGTTCTATCTCTAGTCGTTTACAGACAGTAAGTGGTTTAGGAATTTTTTAACGGTCGGAAGAACGTACCTATATTCAGTCTAGATTTTAATGTGTGTGTGTGAGAGAGAGAGAGAGAGAGAGAGAGAGAGAGAGAGAGAGAGAGAGAGAGAGAGAGAGAGAGAGAGAGAGAGAGAGAGAGAGAGAGAGAGAATGTAGGGTTTTATATTTGCTGTTGGCTCACAAGGAGGATATCGATATTCACGTACATTGTGTAAAACTCACATAAACAGTACAACTGTATAAGTATGATTGCATGATTGCACCATTTTGATTGTTGAGAACTTCGTTTCTTATATATGTGTATTTACACTATTTTGATGATACATGATAAAAGCGAGACTGCGACTAAATGGGTAATTTGGGGATGCGCTCTAAAGTAAACACTTGTATTGATTGTCAATAATGTATTATTATGTTATGGATGTGAACGAATTAACGTGTATAACACACAATTCAACCTTCCTTTATCGCAGTAATGGAAGATGCGATTTGTGTACATGATAGTAAATATGACAGAAGTGGTTGTAGACTGAGAAGAAGTTGATAAATTGAATTCGCGGTAATGTGAAGGATATTTGAGCGGCATAATTATATTACGTCTTTTGTCACACGTGTCTGAATATCGGACGGCAAGAAAATAGCTATTACAATATACGAGTTTTCTTCGATGAACAAAATATATTCCACTTAATTATTTAAGGTATTTCTTATCCCAAAAGTTCAACGCGAAGCCCTCCATGCTGTGATAATTACCGGAGAGAGAGAGAGAGAGAGAGAGAGAGAGAGAGAGAGAGAGAGAGAGAGAGAGAGAGAGAGAGAGAGAGAGAGAGAGAGAGAGAGAGAGAGAGAGAGCGAGAGTTATCCAAATTCATATATTATGTTATGAATACAATTGCTTCTACGACTTTCATATGTAATATAGTGTGTTCAATGCCTAGTTTCTTGTAAAATGCTACAATGGTTCCTCTGACACGGAAGAATATCCGTTTTATTAGTTACATCAACTATAGTTGTAGTGTTAGCAAGCAGCCGTGGTGGAATAGCTAAATTGTACTCTCCGTAAAAGAGGAAAACATATCAGTAGCTAATATTTCCACAGGGAAAAAATTTAAATACTTTGAGCTTAACATTAAAATGGCAACTTTGCTCCAATAAACTTTATAACACTGATTAAAGACTCTAATATAAGGTATTAGGTAAAATGAGCTTTTACTCAGTGAGTGGAAGACATTAGCCGGGTTATGTATGTATGTATGTATGTATGTATGTATGTATGTATGTATGTATGTATGTATGTATGTATGTATGTATGTATGTATGTATGTATGTATGTATGTATGTATGTATGTATGTATGTATGTATACACATACATACATACATACATACATACATACATACATACATACATACATACATACATATATATATATATATATAGCATACTTTATTTTAAAAAAATGTTATCCAACTGCAGTCTGTACACTAATCAACAATCAGTGCATTGATTCCGTAACCCTTTGCACAATTAATGTTTGAGGGAGGGGGGATATAATTTAATGCCAAAGGTTCATTTATCAACGTGTATTTTTTGCCGAGCACTTGCAAAATATATAGCTAAATTTATATCAGGAAATTTATTATATCTTTTTAGACATCCTGATAAACTGAGAGAGAGAGAGAGAGAGAGAGAGAGAGAGAGAGAGAGAGAGAGAGAGAGAGAGAGAGAGAGAGAGAAAGAGAGAGATTTTCAATAATACAGTCTATTCATTCTAGAAACACATCTTTAAAGTGACTAGATAAAGCTCCGTTAACTAAATATGTAGAGCGTCCACCTCCGACGAGGGAGGCCGCGCGTTCGAACCCTTTCCGAGTCATACCAAAGACTTATAAAAATGATACTAACAGCTTCGTCGCTTAGCGCTCAGCATTACGAGGTTAGTGTTATGAATCTTGGGCCTGGAGTCAAGATAATGTGACTGGGTGGGACATCGTGCTACAAGTCTGCGGCATGATGTTTCAGTGCTAGACATCAATATACACACTGCTTACATCGTAGCGATATGACTTTAAAGTTTTAACCGCACACAATCACACACACACACACACACACACACACACACACACTTTACACACAGAGTGACATAGTCATCCAGCAAGAGGAAAATATTATTTGGGCCCTTACCTAATGCGAGCTGTCATTGTGTTGTCATGTCAACAATAAGTATGCCATATCCGTTTGCATGTTTGAGTCATCGTTTTCTACGCATAGTTATAAATATGCTTAAAATCAAATATTACATATTGAGATATCTAGCTGTTGTTTCAGGTAAGATAGAGGAAACATTACTCTTAAAATGTTGGCAATACTAGACATCCTTGTATAATACCATGGATACTTAGTGTTTGTCAAATGTACAACTGCTACCTGGAATATTTTAGATTGACAGGTACGAGAAACCTAAATAAAAGTAATGAACCATATCAGGACGAAAGTATACAACTTACCTATATAATCTCTTCGGAAACCAAAACACCTTTCAAACACAAATATTTCCTACTTTCTCTCTAATCTAGAACTGGCTCCCACTCATATCAGCGTTACTTCAACGTTTTGTGCGACGGGGATAAAAAAAAAAAATGTGCGACAGCGGATCTTCTCGTATTGTTGTTATAATCGACATTGATTTGTCGCTCTCGCTGTCAAGGTACGTACATTATCTTGGCAATCGTGCTATGAGGCCCGTCCTTTTCAGTTCATTGGGCTCTATACAAGTGGGTAAATTCAATCAATAAAAGCAAGTCTTTACCCGTGTACTGTTACAATAAAGGA
Source organism: Potamilus streckersoni (assembly GCA_016746295.1). Taxonomy (NCBI): domain Eukaryota; kingdom Metazoa; phylum Mollusca; class Bivalvia; order Unionida; family Unionidae; genus Potamilus; species Potamilus streckersoni. The sequence continues at coordinate 2,195,043 of JAEAOA010000576.1, forward strand.
ATATATTGTGGGTGAAATTTAAGCGAACATTTGTAAAGTGGGAGGTATCAAAAACACAACTGTTAGCATATATTACATTTCTCTCTCTCATATCCAGTTAGGAAACGACGATAAAAATCTTCAATCAACGGATGGACAAGATCAAATGATCAAGGTGCACCACATGAAATGAGTGGATGCATACAACTCTAGAATGAATTTCCAGTATACGGTAAGATCTATGATGTGACGGTTGTCAGACAGTCTTTAACATCAACATATCGTAGTACTCGAAAATAAGATTATGTCACAACCGCTCACACAAACTTCGTAATTGCATGTTGGCCAGTCCGACGGTTTTCAATTTTTGAAACAGGTCAGTATGTTATGGGAGATGGTTTCCCAGTACTGTTAATGTTCACCGTTGAATTTGTGACTGGCATCTCAGTTCTCAAATAACGTATTAAGCTAACACGAGAAGACGACCAGAAAATTTGGTTTATAGTCAGAATTTCACGAACCCGTATAAAATAGCTTTAGACGAGTGGACACATGCAACTGATGTACTCATGCCAAAGGGATGGTCATGTACAAAGTGTGTACTCAAGCAATAAGAATGGATACGCACAAAGTTATGAACTCAAACTAGAAAAGGAGACACGTACACATTAAGTTCTCAAGCCAGAAGCGTAATGTGTGTGCTTGTGTGTGTGTGTGTGAGTGTGTGATTTAGATGTTTAACGTAGCTTTAAAATAAAAACTGTCATATCGCTACGATGTCTGCAGTATGACAGTTTATAGTGATGTCTATCACTGAAGCATCATGCCGCACTGATGTCCCACTCAGTCACATTATCCTGACACCAGGCCAACCAGTCCTAACACAAACCTCTTAATGATGAGCGCCAAGCGAGGCAGCTGTTAGTACCATTTTTTAAAGTCTTTGGTATGACTCGGCCAGGGCTCGAACCCACGACCTTCGGCATCCGAGACGTGCGCTCTAACCACTTGGCCACCAGAGCGGTTGACACGTACCAGATGATACCAAAATATAGTATAATGGTGAAATACAGATGCTACTTTCCATGACTTTTCATTAATATGGATTAACGGAGTGTCTTCTGGATACATTAATTTATTCTGTATAAATGAATGCTAGCCAATCAAGAAATTATGTGAACGAGTTCATGACTCGTTTTACTGAAATTGAAATACTGACCGATTTCAAATTTAGTGACACAATCAAGAAACAATGTACTTCATAAAATCCTTTGTTGATATGTACCACATTATTACAAAGTTGCTTTTGCCACGGTGTGAATTATCAGTTTGCAACTAAATCATATGATTAAGTAGAGAACAGTTCTATCGTATTCGATTAATCACAGTACGCGCTATGTGATGCCTTCGACATGCGGCGGTACGCGCGATGCAGCATTCCATATCTGGTCATATGTGCCGTATACCTTTCGTGTGCTCAGTTGAATGCCGCATGCATCGTAATCAGATGAATGTGATTCAGTCAAATGTGGAAAACGACCGCTCATGGGCACACAAGAAAATGGTCTTTGTAGATTAGTGGTATCTATAAATAGCTTTATACAATAGATGCATTGTTGTTGCTGCTTTCGGTTTAACACCATTTTCCAACGTGTTAGGCCAGTATATCCGGTGGAGGAAGAACCAAAGACCCACCGTAAGCTACAAGCTTTCTCACACACCTACGGTGGCCTGGTATGAGAATCTAACCAGCGTAGACGGGGGAGATGTCGCGGTCTCACTAACACGGTAATGTACAATAATGAAGAGTAAATGATGGACAGTAATGGAGACGAGATTACTGTAAGCCTACTGTAAGAGAAATTACAGGAATGGAGTGTATTAATGGAACCAGTTTTATAAGATTTATATACAGAAATCATTAAAAGAAAAAGATTCAGAAACGTATTTCCTTTTTGTTCCATCATGATTGTAACTTAAAGTTTTACATTCTAGACCAAAAGAATTAATGTCCCTCTGACTTTATCATTATTTCGTCCCTCTCGTTTTATTCTATGTATGTATGTCAACTATCTTGACCTTTTTCGCGACTTCATGCCTGCGTGTTCATTATGTTTACTGGTAACTTTATCATTTTTAAACAGTAGATATATTGATTAAAACGAAACAATGCCACATGCACTCCGCAATAATAAATGCAGGACATATATAACTATATTTAAGTAAGTAAACGCATAGACTAAACTCAAATTTAGTAATTCTCAGTAATTTTACAGTTGCCTAAAATTACAGATCATTACAATCAAAAAGATATTTGGTCTCTTGAAAAGTTGCAAGAAATTGAAATCGAGGTTATATAATCACAACTCTAATAATAAGACCATTATACATTTTTGGGAGAAACTTAGAAACTTATCGAATAGCCTAGAAAAGAAACAATTAGATCCTTATAAAATAAGATTGGGCTTAAAAAAACTCAAGAGCTTCTGTTGAGCGGGAGGTTTTATTGACTTGAAAAGTACTGTTATTTAGAGTTTGCTGAACATCCCAGTTGACCAAAAGATGAAATTGATACTGACATCTTGTTCCTGTACCATGCCGAGAAAGGAATGCCATTAAGAACAACTGGGGACGGGGACCATTTTTTCAATGCCGTCTCAATCCTTTTGTGTGAATCCAATTTCGTTGAACTGCGCTACAAGACAACTATAATGATGGTACGTCAGCGATATTGGGGCATCCAAATATATCAAGTATTCAGTTGTTGTCGCCAGATTATTCCGATGCCACGTTAAATTGCGCTCAGATTAGTAGTTTTGTCTTAGCGTTGACTATATTGCCCTTGCCATGTTTACGAAGCGTCCGTTATGTAGTGTTTATCCAGCTGTAAACGGGACACAATATTTGACATTTAGGGCCCTAAATAAAACCTTCAACCATGCAGCAGAAGGATCGATTGTTTCAGTGATATGGAGCAATGTAACCAAAACAACTAACACTCTTTTGGTAAAAAAAAGGAAAACATGGACCCCTAACCATTTTGTGGCATTGGTTGAAAATAATGTCAGTGACACACCCATCAATAACAAGACCATCAGTGAACCATCAATCAGTAACCCGACCATCAGTTCTAGGACCGTCAGTGAATCATCGATCAGTAACCCGACCATCAGTTCCAGGACCGTCAGTGAACCATCAATCAGTAACCCGACCATCAGTTCCAGGACCGTCAGTGAACCTCCAACCGTCAGTGAACCACTAAAAGTCAGAGAACCACCAATCGTTAAGCCGACCGTCAACGAAACTCCCGTCAGTATCCCTATCGTTACTGGCCCTCAAAGTAAATTCAGAGAGTTCACTAGTATCCTAGCCATCAATGACTATCTCAGTAATTACACCTGAATGTCACGTTATCATGGAAACGTCCACATCTAAGCGTCAATCAGATAACGGTGACTGGCAGACTCCGAAACATCGCTGTTGCTCCTCGAGGTCATTCAAGAATAATGTTTCAACATACGTCAATTGTTCGAACAGATATACTTGCCTAGTTGACAAAGATGACACCAATGACATCGCACTGGAATCAATAATCACTAGTTAAGAATTCTGGTAAGGTTCCTGTTGCTTGGCTTCACTGAGATTTTGAAGAATGATAGGTTTACAGACATAAGAGAAACTGAAAATTTTAAAACTAAATGAATAGCATAGCATCACCTGGCATAAAGAAAAACGCGCTCTTTAAGTTGAAAATACAATAAATGAGGAGAGAACGAAAACTGGTAAGAGGAGAGAGTTTTGGGATGACTGGCACAGGGTGAAAGGTACTTCTCCCACAAATTACTTTGTTATTCTAATCGAAAAGCTAGTCAGAGTTATAAAGAGAGACGGGCATTATTCCACTGAAAAGCAATTAAACGGTTTGCGTGTCTACCATCCGCTTGAACCAAAACCAGATGCTTTGGACGTGTTATTTGTGCATCGGGCATATACCAAGCAAAAGAATTCTCTAGAATACAAGCGACGTGTTCCTTGGATAGGAAACATGCCACACTCTATAACACTAACTACGTCCGTCTCAGTTGTGGAGTATGTTGGTGCATTTTCCGGGAGGACAATACATGGAAATGTATTAAAACCGGAAGTACACTAAGAATACATAAGAACTACACAACGCGTACAAGTGGTTGCTGCAAGTATGGCTAAACAAGACTTCGCAAAAAATGTGTAAGACAAAATAAACCAATAAACCATGGAGATGTATATGACATTCCCAGAAATATCAGGGTTGCCCAAAACATTAAACACAAATAAAAATAAAAATAAAAGGCAAGAAAGACAACCGGCCAAAGACATTTACAACAGAAAACTTGCCGACCACATTCTACTTGTAGAAAGTAAAGTGTATTCTCAGTATCCTTTCATTACAGTTGTCTGACACGTTGATTCTGGTCCATCTATCATACTGTACACTAACGCAAAAATACAGGATATAAAATGGTTGTTTTACGAAGGAGGAAACGGTATTAAGTGTGGATAAAACATTTAATTTTGGAGAAATTTTCTTTACATTAACAGTGTTCAAAAACAGAGCACTTTTACCAACCGATATCGGTGAGTCTCCTATTTTTTAGGCCCATCTTTTCTACATGATAAATCTGACTTCGACGAAACTTAATACTTTCTTTCAGGTCAAGAAATAGAAAACCTCATTGTCGGCTCAGATGATGAAACTGAAATTCGTAAAAGTTCAAAGTGGTCAAAGTGGTCATTCCCTCGAGCGACACATTGTAAACTTCACTTAAATAAAAATGTCGCTGTCGCTGATTTTTAAAAAATATGATCGACGTCAATGTGCATGATAAACAATCTGTTGTAAACATCCTTTTTAGTGACGACTGAATTTCACATGGCGATAATTCTGTAGTAGTAATATTAACAAGAATAAAACATGCAACAGATGTAATTTCGGAAAAAGTGTATGGTTTCCAGCCATACATTGAAAAGCGAATGTTTCCCATTCTAAAGTATCATGTCAACTTTCCTGCGAGGGTACAAAATGTGGACGCCCACTAGTCAAATAAAAATGCAGTCTGCCAATAATGTCACTGGAAGCCAAAAAAAATAATAATAAAAATATCCGATCTGATAGATGTACTACAATCGATTGTCCGTTCCCAGCATAAAGACTTTGACAGCTAATTGATTAGAAAAGGCAATTTCAAGCTGGTATCCAATTATATGCACCACGGAGTTTCTATTGACGTGTGGTGTCAATAAACAGAAACTGAATGAAAAGCATGATTTAGAAAGTTTCTCAAAGACAAGGGTACAATTAAGCTAACAGTAAGGTCGACGGATGGTGAAATTACTGTAACAAAAACACCTTCCGGAAGAGAAAAAAAAACTCGCCAGAGAAAAAGGATTAGAGCTACGCGGAGTCCGACGAGAAAACACAATTGATGGACAGTCTTCCTTAACAATATATATATATATATATATATATATATATATATATATATATATATATATATATATATATATATATATAGAGAGAGAGAGAGAGAGAGAGAGAGAGAGAGAGAGAGAGAGAGAGACTGTTAAATATTTTCTTAACTAAAGCCTATTAAGCGCTAATAAAATATATAACGACATTTGATAATTATGATTTATGTATTTAAGTCCGTACAGCAAAAATTTTATTTTTAATGCACATTAGTACAATTTCTTTCGCAATATTGTATTTTTTGTTAACATTACCAGATGTTGATCGGGGAGAGAGAGAGAGAGAGAGAGAGAGAGAGAGAGAGAGAGAGAGAGAGAGAGAGAGAGAGAGAGAGAGAGAGAGAGAGAGAGAGAGAGAGAGAGAGAGAGGCACATATCATGGTCGCTGGTTGCATTGAGCGCAGTTAGCTGGTTAATATGTAGAAACACCCTACATTTCAGAGGGGAGGGGATGGGAGAATGGTCTCTATGGGGAGGTGGTCAATAAATCTGGCTTGAATGTTGTTGTTCGAACTATGTTGACTAATATAACCAATTAGTATTTAGCCCGTGCTTGTCAGGTAAAACATGATAAAAGTACAAAGTGCCAACTGACAAATGAATTTTCAGATAGAGGTTACTCTTTAGCACTTCTCATGAAAATCCTTGAGACCAACACTACATTTTTTAAAATAAAAGTAATTTTACTGATTTAAAAATATAAAGATACAAAAAACACCTGAAAAAAGTGCAGTAAAGAATGATTTATAAACAAGATATGTAAATGCTTACCTGACGTACATCATAAAAGATTAACAAAAGAGGAAACCAGTGAGAAAAAAAAAACCACACACAACTTCTCGATAACAAAACTTAAAACTCTAGCTAACAGTAAGAAAAATTTATAATTGTGTATGGTATAAAGTTAGACTCGTACATACTTCAGGATGTTCATAAATCTGGAGAAATATAATGGCATACACTCTGATAGTCTGTAACATTAATCTGATTCAGTACCAAGCAATACAAATTACAGCATTTTCTTACTTAAGACCATCCCTTGCACTGTAAATATTTACTGAAACTGACCAGTTGAACTCCAAGTATTCTAATTTTGGGATTGAGCTTGAGGCATAATTATGTGCTCTTGAGAAAATAAGGCCTGGTCCCACTTTCTGAAGTGCAAAGTCTGGTTCCATATTCTAAAACATAAAGTCTAAAATGCATGGTGTTGTCCTGTTTACATTCATTAGGCTTGGCCACATATTTTATGACAAAAGGGGTGGCCCTGTACCAGTATATTGAAATATAACACCAAACCATGTATTCTCAAATACAACATCTGGCTTGAAACACTAAGCCTTTCCAGTAGTTTTCAAATACACTACCAGCTCTGGTATTCATTCTTTCCTGAAACCATTTGCAAGAAAGTCTGCGAAAATATGGATATTTTATAAAGAAAAATTGTGTGAAATTCATTTAAATTGCTGAGAAAAAGAAACCTCCATTTGACTTGATTCATAAACTTGAACAAAAGCATGCTCTTACATACTGTCTCTCTAGTCCAGGTTGCCTCTATATTCTGAAGTTGTATGTGCCCATTTTTGTCATGACACCATTATTTTATTCACATGATTTCAAATCAGCACAAAAGTTCTACATTGTAATTAACTACATTTGATGAAAGCACTATTATATTGAAATTACAAATAGGCAAAATATTTTCTTGTGATGCTGTAGAAACAAAAACAAATTGCTTGTTGTAGTGGCAGATGATTCAATATTTGTATTGATTCATAATTACAAGAATTTAATCTAGGTACTCATATCAGTTTTAACTAATTACAATGCAGTTAATACTTATCTGAAGTCATATGGCCAAAATATGGTCAAAGGACTAATACAGGCATATATGCCTTAAATACTCTTCTGAACATAACAATGACCATACCCGATTTGTTTAGCTATAGTGTTTCATTCAGTGCATAGTCAATTTTCAACACAAAGTTATAAAAAAAAATTGTATAGATGGACAATTTAGAAAATAGAGAAAAATAAAGGGGAAAAAAGTAGGAAAAACCACAATTGTTGAAAGACTGGTGGCCTGCCTCAGTATTCCTAATGTAAGTCCTGGCTCTGTATTTTCAAATAGAAGACCAGATCCATTATTTTCCAATAGAATGTCTGTCGCTGAATTCTCATATCCAGTGCCTGGCTCCATATGCCTAAACGTTTGAGGACTTAACTCAAGCTTAAATCCTAAATCATTAAGTTATACATGAAGCCTGAACATGTAATATAAATTTAGCTGATGAAGAAACTAAAGTTAAAAATATTCTAAAAGTTGCATAACTCTTATTTCTTGAAATTATATCTACACAATGTAAAGTTTTAAGACCCTCAATTGTTAGCTGCTTGCCAAAAAAGTTTCAAGAATATGGTGTCAAGCTTTGCATCCTTGAAACTCAGAATTCAGAAACTTGAGCTAAAGTCATCGAAATTTAACCAGTATATCATTTTAATTTGCATATATCTCAACAGTATCAGTTTAATTTGTATTAACAAAGAGTCTATTGTTTCAATCTGTATAAATCCTGAATCACAAAACTTTTAGATTTTTAAACATGTTTAGGATCAGCTTTAGTTTCCAGCAGAGTTTGGGGAATATGGGTCTGTTCTCGTATTAATATAACTACTCAACTTGAAGACAAAGTCTTTAGATTACTTTAAACTTATTTTATTTTAATACAATAACTATGTATTAAATAATATTTACTCAAATGAGTCAATTACAATTTTCAAGGATCTTTTAGATTTCAAAGAATTACGGTGAAGAGTTCCATGAATTTGACCCCAGTTTTAGTAACCTTACAACATTTTCATCCACAAATAGAGATTTTGAAATATATAGCCTTTGTTGCTTGCTTATAAAAAATGCTCCCATCAATCAATTAAAAATATATAAAACCCTCTCAAACAGTCTTGTCACATCAGAAAAGAAATCTTAGGAATTTATCAAATCTGAAGCTCTCCTTAACATTTTATAAATATTGAGTGAAATTTTAAAAATATAAAGTTTTTTTTGTCATCTTTTAAGTTATTTTGAACGAGAAAACAAATTCCAATATGATAAAATGTGATATATGCAAAATATCAAAATTTGTGGTCAAATATCTGAAAATAGGTTCTTGACTGACATTTATCTAATTTGGTTAGAAATAAATAAATAAATTTTATTTCCAATTTTCGATACTGAAAGGTGTATCAACATCTTAGTCATTTGTACCATCTGAAAACAGCCTTTTGGTCAGGATGCTTTCAGATCTGGTCATATGGTGATTGGGGTGAGACAATTTAATGTTGAACTTCTTCTATTATGAGATCTCATATTGACTTATGGATAGACATTGTAAAAACTTTAAAAGTTCTGATGCAAGGAAGCTCATTTCAAATCTGGCAAAATTTGGTTAAACTGTTTTCTCCATCATTTTATTACAGGTATATGCATGGTACCCTTTGTGTGCAGGACAATTACAAAAAACACATCAACACTAATATCACAAGATCTGTTTGAAAATTCTGACTAATCAATTTTTGACACAATACACAAATAAAATTTAGTAACAATAGATCAACAAATAAACAAGTCAAGAGTAGCATTTATATTTCAAATGCTTGAAAAAGTCCTCATATACAATGGTACATAAATCTTGTACAGAATGTTGAGTTTTCCTCATTTTTTTTACCATCTGGATCACAAACAGACATCACACTTGGTGGGATATAAAATCATTTTACAATGAAAAACTATACAATGAAATGTTAAACCAATATAAATGTTTTTTTTGTTGTTGCATTTTTACATAATGGTCATAAAATATGAACATCCCATGTATAATTTTATGACAGGATATTTTAGGTTGAATAATTTTTACAAAAGACTACAGACAGGAACAAGAGGCCCATATGGTCCTGATATTGCTCACCTAGCTTAAATAACTTAACAGTTAACCATTTCACTAAACAGGTATATGGAGTATTGTAAGAACACTTCTCCCAAATTGTATACATTCGGATTATACCTATTGTACAATTTCCTGTTAAAATTTCTCATTGAAGATAAAGTTATAACTAATAGTCATAGTCATGGCTAAGATGCTGGTGATATAAACCCATTTACCAAGTTTTTATGGAAACTGAATGAGAAATTTAGTCCTGCCCAAAATCAGACTCATACAACATCTTGACAAGATTAGTCTCTGTAGTAGTTCACAATTCAATTAGATCTTGAAAATATGCATTGGATTTGCTTATAATAAAAATCATCCATCATTTCAGTGATGCAAGCATGTTTACTAAGTCTGATTAAAATTGGGTCAGAAATAGTCACTCCGATAGTGAACTCTTGCCTAATGAATATGCAAAGAACTTGCTCATAATAAAACCCCTTTATATATATTGATGACACAAGCCATTTTATCAAGTTGATAAATTATCAGAAAATGAGATGCTGAAGTGTCAAAAAGCTTAGCCAATTTTATGCAGAAATCACCTAATTAATATGCAATGACCTTGCTCAAAATTGTATTCATGCATCTCAGCCAATCATCTACATGATCACCTCATTATCGTTCATGGATTCTGTGCATTAAAGAACTCATGAGAGCTTGATCACATAAGAACATACGAGATCAAAATCAAATGAAAAGTATGCCTTCAAAAGTGGTATCAAACAGAACCCAAAAAGATGCAAGCTAACCTCATTAATACAAGTGGACCTTGCTCATTATCCAAAATCATTCAAGATCTTGAGGACATAAGGCCACATTCCAAGTTTAATCAAAATCAGATCTGAATTATGACCTTCAGAATTGTAACAAACTCAACCAATTAGATACAAGATTATAATTATGCTTGTACATCTCCCTCATTATCAATCTGGTTCAAGTTCATGATGATATAAAGATATATTCCAAGACTAACCCAAATCAGATAGAAAATATCGATTTCATAGTGGTACGAAACTCAGTCTATCAGATGCAAGATTATGATTTATTTCATTATCAAACTCAACTAAGATCTTGATAAAAGCCCAAATTTCAAGTTTGATAAAAATTTGATCATAAATACGACTTTCAGAGTGGTAAATTGGCTAATTAGATTCACAAAGAGCTCATTATACGTATATGTTGCTCTATACCGAACCCTTCCATAACCTGAATGATAAATGCATATATTCCAATGTCTGATCAAAGTATGTCATCTTCAATGGTAACAAGATAAGCCAATCAGACACAAGACCTCAATGTATGGCTCTTGCTCATTATTGAATTTGTCCAATAATTTTCTGATATTCCAACCTGGATTGAGCCTGGATCAGAAATATGGAGTCCAGAGTCATAAAATGCATTTGTTGACAGATGACAGATGATAGAAGCAGAGCTGCATCATAAGCTCAATTGGCCCTACAGTAAAGGTGAACCAAGCACCTAAACACTCTCTTCAACACATTATCATGAAATGCAACACAAAGCAAAAATACAACATATTAATTTTGAGTCCCAGAAACTCTAAAGGTTATAACACATGAACAAAATATTTTCAGAACATGGCATAAGAGACAGATCATATAACTTTGGTCTATAATTGCGTAAAATTCATGAAATTTGCACATCTCAAACCTTGTTTTAAGTTTTAAGGTAGCTTTAACAATTTTTCAGTTATATCGCTATGATGTTTGCAGCTTGATAATTTACAGTGATGTCTAGCACCGGGGCATCAAGCTGCAGACATATGGCATGATGTTCCACCAAGTCACATTATTCTGACACCAGGCCAACCTGTCCTAACACTAACATCTTAATGCTGAGTGCTAAGCGAGGCAGCTTTTAGTACCATTTTTTAAAGTCTTGGTATGACTCTTGATCCAAGGTACAAATGTGTATAGGACATGATCTTACAGAAAAGGACTGTTGATGCACCCAATTTATTTAAAACATTCTCCAAGGTTACGATGAATTCTTAAACACAACTCCAAGTTGAACTTAAAAAATCTGATACAGAATTCTGAATTGAGCATACATCTAAATATAATTATTCTCTGTCATTTTGTCGACAGTAGTGCATTTCAGGTTGTACAGCAAACAGTATAAATACAGGTTCACACCTAGTGAAGAGTAGTATAAGGTTTGGTTCTGACACTGCTGATATATGCTAATGCATCATATAGCTGCAGCATTTTTACTGTAGCTACAACTGTAAAGAGTCTTTAAAATAACAATATATTGATGTCACTAAATCATGAACAGGAGCCCCGAGTGGCAGAGAGGTCTGAAGCGCTCTGTTATGGATCACTGCCATCTCACCTCTGCGTGGGTTTGAGTCTAAGATTATGCGAATGTGGATATGTGAGAAAGCTTGCCAGTAGCTGCTCATGGGTCGGTGGTTCTTTCCGAGGATTTCCCAGTTTCTTCCTCCACCATTAATACTGGCCGCCATATATAGCCTATCGTGTGCTAAAAAATGACGTCAAGCCCCACAACAACAAATTATGAACATAGGCTACATGGACACAGTATGATTGAATTCCATTAAAATACATCCACATATCAATCTACATGAACGTAGGTGAAACAGGTTCCAAAATATCGGTGTAACAGATTGCTGAGATTTAAAATGCCACTCAAACATGAAACTTTGCTCAAATTTAGTTTTGGTATATTTAAGTACTTTTCTGAACCTGAAAACTCATTCCAATTTTCTTGAGTTATAGTGAAATGGTCCCAGAATTGAAAGTTGAAAACTCAAAAGTCACAAAAAACATGCAAATGTCTAATATAGACATATTATTGTTGAGGGTATAATAAAAAAATTGCTGATATTTTAAACATCTCTGAAGCAAGAAAATTGAAATTTTGAAAAGATAAGCTACTTTCTCAAAGCTACAACCACAATCTAATTTTCATGATTGATGGACAAATATGGACCAAGAAATGAGGTGAAACCAAATTTAAACTGAAAATATAAAACTCACTCAAGCATGAAAATTGGTCACAATCACCTAGTTTTAGTATGGCTGAGAAACTTTATGCAAGGTGTGTCCAAGTACCACAGTTAGATAAGACAGGTTCAAACATATTGTGTAATGAACAGCTGGAAACACAAAAGTTACTCAAACTTACAAATTAAGTCAAATTAACCATGTTCCCATTAAGTTTAGCATATCTTCATACCAGTTTTGATGACAGAAGGTGAAATAGCATAGAGAATATCAAGGTCATAATGAATAAGTAGCTGGAAACACACAAGTCATTCAAGCATCAAACATTTGGTTCCTTTCAATGAGGCACATACATGTATGAAATTTCTTCTGCAGGTGAAACAGCGTCCAAGATACTGAGGGTGCAAAGAAGGGCTCAAATATACAAAGAACCTAAACAGGCAAATTAAGTCACTGTGAGCTAGTTATTGTATGGCCAATTCAAGGTCATTGAGATGTATCAATGTACCAATTTTATGAGTGCAAGTAAAATCTGGTCAATATTATATACTGAATGCATAATGAATAGTTGAAAATACATAACTGTAAATTAGGTCAGTGCCCTAGGTTTGGTATGGTCATATCTCTTACCCTGAGATGGATCCACATACCAACTTTCACAATTGTAGATATAAAAAAAAATGTTCAATAAGTTACTGCAGAGGCAACTGAATACTCAGAGTGCATTCCACACACAAAAAAGAACAATTAAATGGAAAAACACCGCTACCTCTTCCATCTTCATTAGAATATGGAATAACAGAAATCAGCCTGCTAAAACCCTCAAAAACAAACCATGAAAATATACAAACTCAAGATTAATTTAATGTATGTTGTGGAGAAATCTCATCATAGAGAATACAACATACATGAAAAAAAACCCATAAAACCCAAGCACATGTGGAAAAAGTGTAAAAAGAGGGCGGTTGTTTTAGTGAATAAATCAATGTGAGATGAACAAAAAAAATGGATGCTTGAACCGCTACATATTATGCATACAAATATGTACCTAAATAAACTATTGATTATATTTTTATAATTGCTTTAAAGAAAACTAAAACACAGTTCTTGCCCAAAAAAGTGTTAAATATTACAAAATAAACTGAAATATTTCCTAATTCATTTTTCTACGAAATTTATCTTTTAGAGTATGCACATGATATAATATCACTAACTGTACAGTTCATTTACATTTAAATAGAAACATTGCAAATAATATTAAGCCATGCTATGATAAATTACATCAGTAAAGCTATACAACATATAGTAGTTTTTTTGTCAAGTTTTTTTATTTTTTTTTAAATCATGTAAAATAAATTTTGAACACAAGCACATTTACACATTATCACACTTTCTAATTAATTTAGACATAAAAATAACAAAATGCTGTTTTCTTCATTTTACAATCCACTGCATAAATATTAGGTCAGACTTTTATGATACTAAGCATCACATTTTTTAATTTTCTTATGAGTTAAGACCTGTATGTGATGCATTAATAAATTCTGTACTTTCATTGGAACTACAAATAATTTTCAACCAAAACTTTGAAATAAAATACATTTAGTAATATTTTGAGGACTTCATATACAAATGTTTTGATCTCAGTTTAAATCATAGTATTACTGACTGACGAAGTATAAAAGCCATGTTTCACCTGACTTAAACGAATCATAAAAACTATCTAGATAAATAAACAATCCTTTTTCACTTTAATTTTACAAACAGAAAAACTAAAACACTAATTTCATGACTGAGGAAACATTCAAAATTAGACCATTGTGACATGCTTAACTGGTATTGTGTTGACATCATCCAATATAAGTACAGGAATGCCATGTTATCTCTCTACTTGCTAAAAGTTTTGTTTTCATGTTGCAAAATAATATAGACCTTTTCTAAGTATAAACCATTTCTAATTAGGTTTTCATGTTATCGCCTGTGTGCATGCCTGGCCAGACATGCAAAATTTGCATGCCTCGACTAAGCATCTTTGACACCACTGTGCTGCATAACCCTAATATTTGTCCAACATTTGTAGCATTCAGACAGAATCTTCATAATTGTGATTTTCATCAAAATATTTCATTAATCAAAACTTATCACGCTTCTCATCACTCTCTACTCTGGATGAAGGCAAATGAGCTTTTGATGTTGTACATCTGCTTAATCAATCTTCTATGATGGTGTGGGCACTATTTTAAAATATCATTAACTGCATTTTCTTCCTTATGTACTGTATGTTTTCAATTGCAAAGAGATTATATACAACTTAGCTGTGATTTTGTTAAGCTTTTTTGATTTTGTTTTCACCTAAGCATATGCATCTACCTACAAATAATTATAATGGGAATAATTGCTTAATTATACAGATTTTCACTATATGTTATACTATTGATGCACACTTCCCTGACATTAAGTGGGTTGTACCTGTAATTCTAATATTCTTTATGCAAAAGACAAAGCCAAATTATTTAACTACCAAGAACATTTTATTAGAAAATTGATGCATCAACAGATGGAGATTTTAAAATGGGCAAACTGTAAGCACTTCTATCCACTTGTATACAAACTGCCAATAAAAAAGCTATCAAACACTCAAGAACAATGGCAGTATTCTGTACAGATATATTAACAAATTAAATAGCAACAAACATTGAGAAGATCTAAGTGTACATAACAGATTATAAAGATACATTAGAAGAATATGACTTCATAAAATTTATATAGATTTTGAATTCAATGCATTGTAAAATTTGATGTGCATCAAAACATTAAGACATTTTAGTGTGCTTTTCATGATATTTATTTAAAGGATACAATTTTCAACTTGTGAAAACCAGAGGAAAGTGTTTTTATCACAATGGTATATAGGGCACTACAATGGTTTAAATTTTGACATTTGTATAAAATTACCCCTTCCAACTGTGTCACCATACTTTGAAACAGGCAAGAAAATGTAACTACATATCCAAAAAGATCAGGAAATAACTATATCATTTCAAATGACCAAAAGGTCAAAATTTAAAATAAAAAACAAAAACAATTTTGCATGAAGTTTCAGTTAAAAGAACAATGCCCCAAAAAAAAGCCAAGTTAAGTGGCCATCAGAGGAAATATATTTCATTCTCTCTGCCAGAAAATCTTTTGAAAAAACAACTAAAAAATACATCAGAAAGAATAATGTTACACCATGGAATCTCCACTTCATCACAATGCTCTGGATCAAGGAAAGTAACCAACTGCAGGCAAATAAACAGATCTGCTTTCTAAACAACATTTTGTATTTTTAATACAAGGAAATTAGTAAAACTGGTGTAAATCAACAAATAAAGTAAATCTACCCAACAGTAGGAAAATGGATGTCAAAATTTGTTACCAGATAATGACATGAAAACAAAATAAGACAAATCTTGTAAATAATTATAGTTTAAACAGGTAAAATTTACTTTTCAAAATGTAAAAATGCTAAAAAAAAGAACATAAATAAGGAACTGGTGCTCTGAAAACCATACATTCTTGCCTACAAGCCGTTCAATGCCAAGGAAATGGAAGTCAAGTACCTTTCCCAAGGTCACACAGAGGCACCTGACCTAGGCTGGTTTAGGAAGGTATCAAACCCATGACATGTTGATTACAAGTCTGATGGTCTACCTAATGAGCTACTGTAACTTCCAAATAAAGAGTAGACTGTATCTAAATATAACATTTTGTACTAAGTGTTTGAGACACCAGAATCGATAATATTCACTGGAATAGTGACATTACATTTGAAGGCCAGTATTTGTAGCCTGGAATGATATCTTACTGGGTTGTTGCCAGACAAAGAGGGTAGTGTTTTCCTATCCCTACACAATGTGCAGGATCAATTGCTGAAAATTTTTAATAAAAAAAAAGAAAAAGTTGAAAACAAGATTACAAACTAGTGAAACAATATGTTACTTTAAAACAAAAAAAATATCATGCTAACATGTTAGCTTTACAAAGCAAAACTAATACTGTGCATTTTCCAAAGCTGCAATTTAGGTCACTAGAGAAAGCATACATTTTTTTAATTAACTAAAAAGCTTTTGTAATTTAATCAAGATTTAAGTTGTTTTATATTGATGTAAATTGCCTTTCTAAAAGAATACAAGTAAACTTAAGATAATAATGTTAAAAACATGTAATACCTAGTGTCATCAAGTGCATTCATGTGGCACTGACAGATCCCAGTTTTCCCACATTGACAATGTGTCAAACATTGGAGATGTTTCAAACATACAATAAAAAAATGCCAAATCTACATCTCATCATTTCCCTGTTTTTAAATGCAAAAGATAGTCAATCAAAATCATAACACTAGCACTACAAATCAAAGAAAAGCCCTCTACAAACACTGGTCATGGTATTCAAAATCGTCTATCTTATTTCAATTGCTGTGGCCTTGATCTACAACATCAACACCAATAGCCTTCTTTCTTAACCAGTGTGCAAGCTAACACAGACATTGGTGAAAGTAAATAAGTCAAGAAGTGAAATTCATGACCAGAAATCATTTTCAGTTTTTCAGCCAAAGTTACCGTAACCTTTGTCCTTTAGACCCATATATAGTCAGGCCTGTCATTAATCCAAACCATTCAAAAAGTTTACTCTAGGCCAATGATGCAAACTGCCATTATTGTACAGCAACTATTTTTTTCTTTCTGTCGCAAGGACTTGACCTTTGACTTTCTAGCCCCCAAATTAATACACTTCTTTTTTACCCCCGAGTACAAACTATCCACAAGGTTTGGTCCAGGTCTGTAATGAAAAACTAATGTTACAGTGTAGAAACCATTTTTTTTCTTCAGTTCCTGTGATTGTGACCACTGATCTTTGGGTCCCAAAACTGACAAGATTTCATCTGAACCTATGTGCACATAAGACCTATGTTTAAACCATATGTCATGTAGACTAAGGAAACTTGCAGAAACTACTTTTCTTCTTTCAACCACAATGATCTTGAACATAGACCTTTTGAGTAAAAAATCAAGTATTCTTCCTTACCCCAATGCAAAAAGCCATATACTTATTAGGTAACATCCGGCATTGGAGAACTAGAGCTTTTGTGTGGAAATGAAATTGGAAACTTTTGGATGACTATAAAAATAGGTAAAAAAACCGAGGTAAATTCCTTATATTTAGTAACAAAAAAAAATATTTAATAAAAAGGTTGAGTTTTATTTTTTACATGTTCATATTACAGAACTTTAAATTGAGTATTTCCCCATTTGGATGTTACAATTAAAGGTGACACTTTGCTTTCTCATATTTCTATTTATAAGAAAAAAATTTACTGATAAAACCATTGGAATGAACTGCATTTAACACTTAATAAAAGTTGTACAACAATACTACTATATAAGGTTTAATGAGATACAAAGAGTTTGTATTCCAGATTAAAGACCTCCACCGCTTCTTTCCACAGAGATCTGCTTCTGCAGCTCCTCATTCATCTCTGCTGCTCTTGCAAATCGAGAATTTGTCATTGTCCCACTCTTCAAGGCTGACATTAACTGTGCAAAAAAAAATTACAAGTCACAGATAAATCAAGAAATGTCTTTTTAGAAAGTCATAAATGCTCTATGACATTGCCGGGGAAACTTACCTTAACATACAACTTATAAAAATGGACAAATGAATGGACACCTTGTTAGATGGATGCTTCCAATTCCAATCTTCTTTGGAATATACAAATGGGTATGAAAAAGATCACACTTATTGTTATTATGATCAAATGCAGTGAACAAAATCCTTTTGATGGTTCACCATGGCAAATCATGCCATGATGAACTCAAATGAAGTAAAATTTTGTTAAGTGCATAACTGCCAAACCAAGAGTACAAAATACTGACTGCTTATGACAAAACTATTGATTTTCTGAAATCAATACTGGTTTCTAAAACATTAGAGCATATGTAACCATTTACAATATCTAAAATAAGATAATTATTTAATGTCAAAGATGCATGTGTTGCATTCTTGCAGAATCTGAAAGGGCACTCTGTTCCTTCAGAAAATGCAAAATAGACTCAGACACTGGCTATTTATAGGAGCCTTTTCAACACTGATGTGTGTGTGTGTGTGTGTGTGTGTGTAAAATTTGGATTGCCAACATAGCTTTAAATTTTTTTAGTCTTACTGCTATGTCTGCAATTTAGCAGTTTATATTGATGTCTAGCAACTGGGGCATCATGCTGCAGACATGTAGCATGATATACCACCCAGTTACATTATCCTGACACCAGGCCAACCAGTCCTAAAACTAACCTCTTAATTCTAAGCTTCTAGCAAGTCAGCTATTAGTATCATATAAAAAGTCTTTGGTATGACTTGGCCATGGTTCAAACCTGTGACCTACGATTTCTGAGGTGGACACGTTAATCTCTAGACCACTGGAGCAGTCCACCTTGTTTTTTCAATCATTATCAATTCTAATGTACCATCCTTTGTTGATGATCTAAATTCTGTGAATCTTTTTTAACTGAAGCATAAGAGTAATCCTTGTTGATTTTAGTGTCTGGAAAAAGTGTGCGAAATAAATCACCTGCAATATTAGCAACTTTAAAAGGAAGGTTCATTTCCTCAAAAAATTTAGTACAATGAACTTCCGACAAAATTATAACAAGATTCTCTCTGGTATTGTGAGTTCAGGCAGTCATGTTGATGATGAAGCAGCAAGCAATGTTAATTAGCTTTTTCATGCATTTTTTTTGTCATGGGTGCCTCTATGCCCAATAGTAAAATCACAATTAAACAACTTGCAAAAGCACAGTTTTATCCTTTTCTATATGGTTTCACAAATCTAAACAGGATGGCATATTTGTTCCTCCAGTTCTGTCTCCTTTGCTGAAGAAAATTCTGTATTTTCTACTTTCCTTTCTGACATAACTAGAAGCTGAATATCATGGAGATACAATGATAGAAGCAACTGCTTTGTGTGATCCAATAAGATGGCTAAAGACTGGAATGATAGCCCTGATTTTGAGTGAACCAATCATATTTTAGACATCTATATCCCAATATACATGTGGTACAGTTACTCATATTGTAAGCCTTTATATCCCTATATACATGTGGTACAGTTACTCATATTGTAAGCCTTTATATCCCTATATACATGTGGTACAGTTACTCATATTGTAAGCCTTTATATCCCTATATACATGTGGTACAGTTACTCATATTGTAAGCCTTTATATCCCTATATACATGTGGACAGTTACTCTCATAATGGAACTGGAAAACATACACCCATATTTATGTCCAAAATACAGGACAACTATGGGAAAAATGAAACACTTGGCAGCTGCCAATAGTTTTTGAGAAAGTTTGCTGAATATGTTATTTTTTTCAGTAACAATAGATTTAATTAACAGTGGATTATTATAATTTATAAAAAAAAACAGTGCAAGGATTTCATGCCAATCTGTGATATGTTTAGTAAACTTCTGTTCTGCAGTCTCTTCATGACCACAACTTAGCACATGTTTTTGGAAGTAAGTTGTTTGAAAGGTTTTTCTACTTCTGTAACAGTGGCTGAAGATCAGCAGCATTTGCATATACTTAAAAAGTTATTCATTTTTGGATGCTGTCAAAAATTATGCGGTGTATCCTAAGAAGCTGTTAAAAAAAATTCTATATTTAGTAACAGTGGCCACATTCTAATAGCAGCTCTCTCAGCATCATTTTAAAATGCTTTTTTGGCAAAAGGATTGTTTTAAATCTGGTCCATACCTGTTCAATTGATGTAAAATTAAGTCATTTAAAAGTTATTCTATATTTTGAAACACTGGCCACATTTGATAGCAGATCTACATCATATGTACAGATAGGAAAGGTCTTCACGCTTTCTGATTCTTAGTATCATTGGATATATTTGATAGCATAACAACATTGTTTGTACATGGCTATACTTATTGCCATAAGAACATCATTAATATATGCCAGACTTATTCAAATTATAATCAAAAATTTCTTTTAAAGAAGCTGTTTGAAAGTTGTTTAATTTTAGTAATGGCAGCCATATCTGACAGAAGATTGTCTGTGTCAAATTAAAAGGTCTCCATACCAGGATGCTGTTTGCCAAGTCTAACTGAAAATAATTGGTGGCTTTTGAAAACAAGTAGACAGATGATGGATGATACCTCATTGACAAAGAACCATACCAAAATCTCCTATGGCCATCAGCCTGGTGAGCTAAAATGCTAGTGTGACTTCTGATATAGACTTTTGATTTAAACCGGTATAATGTATTTGTGCTCTAAGAGAATCAATTAAACAAACTAAGATTTCACAAATTATTGGCTGGCTGCAGAATTGGTTTAATCCAGAATGAGAGGAAGAGTACAAGCCCACATAAAATATGAAAACTGACCACAAAATTGTTAATTCTACAGACTTCACTCTATTTTAGACTGTGTAACAGCAAGATTCAGGCAAATTTTTAAAATAAAGTACTAAGAAGTAAATTATCTTCACTAAAGTCACATATTATATTTGAAAGCCCTACTTTCATTACTTTCTTGAATACCTAACATATTCAGAAAATTTACCCATTATTTCAAATGAAAATGGACCACCCAACCATTTTTAACTCTAGAATAGACTCTGATGGATGCCTCTTCTCTGTTCCTTTTTGATTATATGAAGTATTCCCCCAAAACACTGTATTTTGTATAAATTTATCAGTTATCTGGACAACTACTTATCCAATAAAATTCACATCTTCCATTAGGGTTGCAGAACTGATCTTTTAGTGGCCTACCATATCACTTGCAATGTTGGTTACCTACAGCATTATCACATCAAGGCTAAATATCTTTACCTGCAATGATGGTTACCTACAGTATTATTACATCAAGGCTAAATATCTTTACCTGCAATGATGGTTACCTACAGTATTATCACATCAAGGCTAAATATCTTTACCTGCAATGATGGTTACCTACAGTATTATCACATCAAGGCTAAATATCTTTACCTGCAATTTGGTTACCTACAGTATTATCACATCAAGGCTAAATATCTTTACCTGCAATGTTGGTTACCTACAGCATTATCACATCAAGGCTAAATATCTTTACCTGCAATGTTGGTTACCTACAGTATTATCACATCAAGACTAAATATCTTTACCTGCAAGAATTCTCCCAGATCAACTTGAGCATTCTTGTTCAGATCCACCTCACTGAGTATATCATGTAACTGATCTTCTGAAACACGCTCACCCATTTTCTGTCAAAAGAAACAAAAAAGAATACATTAATGCAATCTGGGTCATCTAGTGCTAAACTAAAACTAGGTATCAAAAATGGTAAAGGCAAACTTCTTGCCCCATTCTTCTGGAAATATGCATGTAACCACAGCAACACTGTACACAGAGCCTTTCCCCAAAACTCTGGTCTAAATAATTAAATAGCAGGTATCCAGTCTGCAACATTCTGGTCACACTTCCTACACTGGAAACAGCTTGGTCATATTTTCACCAAAAGAAAATATGCACCTTGAGAACAGAGATTAAAGGTAAAGGTATTCCAAAAACTACCTCACCCCCACCAATGGCAAACAAAATACAAAATAAAGGATGATAGGGTCTTATTCTTAAACTACAAGGCCAAAACTTTTTTTTACATAACCCAAATTCTTTTAAAACGTCACACATCTCACAAGATGTATCTCAAGTAGATAGCATTTGCTGGTTGCCTCTTATGATGTATAATTACAATGAAAGCACTGAAAAAGATATATGTAAAAGAAGCCTGGAATCTTATAGGACGTTTCTTCCATGGCTAACTATTTTCATTTAGGAATTTTGCTGTAAAGGTCATTCTAAAAAAAACAACACTTTATTTCTTATATATGTGTTTAATTTATGTTTCAATGATTTAAATACCTTTATTGTACAAATTATTTTAATACTGCTAAAGGTTCTTGAATTTGGCATGTACTTTTATTAATTGTTGGCTTTTTTATCTACTAAACTTTGACAACTGCAAAAGTTGCCTGTAATATGCTTCACGCACAACCACTGTTTAATGTCTATACAAAAACATACAGCGTGTTCAGTATGCTGCAGGACCCAGTCATTTTTTCAAAATTAAGAGAACAATTGTGTATTTAGCACTGTAAAAAATGTGGAAAACAAGACATGGAAATTGAGAACTACAATCACAAGTTTACAGTGCATATACACATTATCATAGAGAGAGAGAGAGAGAGAGAGAGAGAGAGAGAGAGAGAGAGAGAGAGAGAGAGAGAGAGAGAGAGAGAGAGAGAGAGAGAGAGAGAGAGAGACAGAGAGACAGAGAGAGAGAGAGAGAGAGAGAGAGAGAGAGAGAGAGAGACAGATTCACATGCAGTACAGCAATTTATTTTTTTACTAATCTACATCAGTCAAGCAAAATGAATACATTTTTCTTTCAGACTGGCTAAAATGAATATGCAATCCCTTGTGTTGTTCTCCCCCATTAAAATTATAACAAGCATAAACAACAATTACATATCTCTTTCTACCCTTTGTATTCTCCAACAGCCATTGTAAATATTAATCATTGTGCCACAAGCAAGTTCAGACCCAGTGATCCAGACAATGTAAATCTTACTCAAGATCTTTTGGCATTTGTTTTCTCTTTACAAAGACACTAAAATAACAAAAACTTTTTTGTTAAAATTATTGGACATGAATGCAAAATTTTAGCCCCTTCAGCACTATGAAACCCACATCAAACCGTTATCTAGGACCTATGAAGAACAGTTGAGATTCACCGAGCTTGCAGATGTGTATTAGGCGAGATCAAACAGATTGATACTGTTTATATGAGTGCCCAATATTAATAATATTAGTTTGGGAGTTCCCTGCTTTCGTTTCTAATTTTATAATTATTTACTTACCTTGAAATATCTTCTTAGATCATTTATAGTTATGTAGCCTTTGTTGTCTATATCTAAAGAACTGAAGCGTTTTGCATACTGGTTGATTTCCTCCTTTGTAAAGTTGATTTTCACATCCATGGATGCCTTTCCTAGGTCAAGACCCATCTCTCGTCGAAGAAATACTTTGACTCTTTCCATTTCTTGCTAAAAATGTACACATTAGTAAATTAAGAAATTTTATTTTCACAAATTCTAACACATAAGCAACATACTGCAACTGGCTCAAGACTGACATAAGTAGGAAATGATAGGTAAAGAAACTGAAAACCTCACAGGAACTACAATTTTAAATAGGACACCATTTAAAATTTCTAAGTGTAATAATCAACAATGGAATCTTGAGGTTTAAATGCGAAGCATAGGTGTCACCCAAAGAATGGAATATTGAGACCTTAGAGCTGCAGTACAGTTGTACAACAGCTGTGCCTTGACCAAGAATAGACTTTGTACACCATAGTGTGGTGTCAAAGGAGTAAACTAGGTATGTCACAACCAAGAGTGGAATATCGAGACTAGGTGTGAAATGATACACCTGTGCCACGTATCAACATGATACACAATACGCAGACTGTAACACAATACACGTGAATTTGATGCTCTTCCCATCTTTGGAAGGTAGGTGGTGCCCTTTCATGTATGTTGACACACCTGGTTGTATTTTCACTATGCAGACTACAGACAGACATATATTTATCATACATTTATATGCAATTTTCATTGTTGAGAAGATATCAATACTTTCAAATAGACTACCTGTTGGTTGCAGTGACCTTCATCCAACGTTTTAGGTCATTTAATGGTAGGTACACTTAATTCCATTTGTTTTGTACAACATGATTACTTTGAAAACAACCAATTTTATGCCTCAGTTACACTTGGAAGACATTACAATGTTATCTTCAAAACAGAAGAAATACTGCAATTTTCCTGTGCAAAGAAAATTTCATCTACGATAAATTATGGCATGGGAATAAAGCTGAATAACAACATTATCTATCACATTTTATTTCCTGAACATTCAAAAGACTTAAAGCCACAGGCGCTTGTCTTTGTTAGTGCAGAAGGAAAAACAGTGATTAAACCTAGTCCTACAGTACAATTTTCTTTTAACTTAAACAAGGTAATAAACTTGATCAGTTCGAAACCTGCCACATCATTCATTCTATGCTAATTTCATTTATCCCATCAGCACCTACATTTACTGGTTAAATATCTCTGCATAAAAAAGAAATGTTTCCCATGTACAATGGGAGATGATGACAGGGTTTTATCTTAAGGAAAACATCCCTGTTTATCACAGAAAAAAAGGAAGGGTGGAAAAAAATTATCATAGGTCAATATTTATCTAAACTTCTTTCTTCCTGCTCCACTTTCTTATAGATCTATTTAAATCAACATCTTTGACAGATGTCACTTCTTGTTGAATAAGCATTAATCTGTTTCTTTTCTTAGTTTCAATATTGTTCTATGTTTTTTTCAAAAGGGTATTTAGTACATAGCTTGCTTTGTCAGCTTGAATATGGTGTGAAACTGATCTCTGTGACTACTATGTACAAATTTCCAAGATATTTTCTTTTGGATACATCTGATCCAAAATTTGATTTTTCAATAACAAAAACTTCTTTTGTTAAATCATTAGTTTACTGACTACTATGCCAAATTTCTTAACTGTTCCATAATGCTGTATAAGGGTATTTAGTCCATCAATGCATGTGCAGACAGAGGTATTATAAGAAATATCTTGCATTTTAAACCCTTACTTTATTCAGTTTATCTTAACACTGATAAGGATACATGTATTTGTAGAATATGAGCCACAGGGTGAATTGAATTAATTAAATTACTTTTAAATTGTCAGTATTCAACCCTTAGCACATTTAATTTTGAAATATCACTGAAAGGGTTATGCAATCAATTTCTGTCCATCCAGCATGTACACCTGACTCATATTTAACACCATTATTGGCTTAAAATCACTCACTGATGTCTCCATTAACACTTTGTCAGCTCCAATAATCTGATATACTTCATAATTTAAAAATTATTGTTATCATCACTATCATCAATAAGTATTTGCTGAATACAATCGTAATGAACCACACTGGGAATCAGACATTTTGGGTTTACTAGGTAGGCTTCATTTTAAACATGCATTTGCAAAACTTTCTTCATGAATGGTTCAAACTACACCATATTGTTTATTCCTGGGCATGCTGTTCTAATCAAATTTAGTTTCACATATATGTTGTGCTTGAAGAACCCAGATGTGGAACAGTTGCTACCTGAAAAAGAGATGTCGCAACAAAAATGGCTAAATAAAAATTTTATATTTAAACTTAGCACATTTTTATTTATGAAACTTTCAATTAGTCTGCAGGAGTTTTCATGTTTAATTGTTATCCTATCACGCAAATTCATGCAATGGCACACCCTTAACGCTTAAGTACCTCATATATCTAATGACTTTCCCACAAAGACTTTCTCTGCCAATACTTTCTGTTTGTCATGCTGGGAATAAACTACATTGATTTCTGATTGGTGGTTACTGTTTAACCTTGAGTGAAACAAGCAATAACAACAAATGAGAACTCAATGTATGAGTCAAGTACTTCAGTAAACATGCAGAACATATCTGGAACGTCTAGTATATGCTGAAAATACTTATGGTTTAACATAATTAGCATGAAATGGGGTGTGTGTGGGCAGATTACGAACCATGTCACTTTGTGTTAACTTGTAGTTGGCAAAGGGGTAATCTCAAATAATCGTTTTTGTTTTTACTAAATATCATGAGTGCTTGTGACTGCATAAGCTGTTTCAGGTGGATTATAATTTTACAGAATAACAAGGCAACTAATAAAATTATTTGTGACTGGTGAAGACTAAAATAATATGCATATGGAAAGTATCGTTTCGTATCGATTCTTTGTTTTTTGTATCGATGCATTAATATATTGATGAATCGTTTCACCCCTGATAGAGACTCAAAGTGAGGGACAGTTGTAATATCGCAACCAATAATGGAACCTGGATACCTTAAGGGGTAGAAAAATCCACTGCCCAGGAAAAAAATCAGTTAACACCATACACCATCTGGTTATTGTATAGACATGGATAAAGTTTCATTTTAAATGTCTTACCTAGTTCTAAAGTTGCATGTCACAATATTACATTTTCCCTTGCCTTGACCTAGACCTTGATGCAGAAACCACCCCTGACATGATCAAGATAACCAGGTTTGACTGTAGTACCTATTACGACTGATCTCTGCTACCAAAGTGTTGAAAAAGAAAAGAAAGCAGATATCTCAAAGTATAGTTTTCAGGCCAAATGTCAGACTAAGTGGATTATGATACAAAACTTCACTATTACAATAGTTTATGAATATGAACAAAGAATTTGTTTATGTAACAATATATACATTTCGGTGCATTTATATGAAGTTTGCAGCTTCCTTTCATGATAATTAACTCAAGTTTAATTCAGAGGGATTCATTCACTCCAAAAAAGATTGTATATACAAGTTTAAGCAACCAACAATGGCACCAAAATTAATCACAAAGATGGTACATTTTGTTGCCAATTATGAAAAAAAACCCTTGCAACATTGGTGAACCCTAGCAGAATAAAATTTTTATGTATTTTTTTGTACTTTTAAGAAGAAAAATATATGCATTTGAAATTGCAGAAGCCAGGTCATGATTGCCTTATATTATGAATCATAAACTATCTCTAGCCAAAAATGATAAGCTTTTTACATGTACCTTTTCCTACTGATAAAAGAGAAAAAAAGTTATGCATATGAGAAAAATACATGTATATGACATTTCAGGAGCCATGCCAAAATTGTGTTATATCCGAATTGATGTTCTAACGGTGTTTGTTATAGTTGGATCAAATTGTATATCAAAGTCTAAATTCAGACTGCTTAATATCATGTCTATAAATGTGACAAAGATTCATTTTTCATGGAAGATACAGAGCACATGAAAGATTAAAATACATCCACGAAAATCATGAACCTCTCATGATGTCTTTAAAGCAATCCATCAACTCTATAAAGCATGAATGAATTTTTACGTTAATTTTTAAATCCTAAGTTCTTTATAAAGTCCTTTCCCTAATAATGTTTACACACAAGATACTTTTAAAATCTGAATCAGAGAAAATATTTGCAGAAAAGTTGTTAAACTGGAACTGGCTTCCAACTGATTTCTATATATCTACCCAGAGAGATTTCACTAAAACTTCTAAAACTTTTTCATACCATGTGCTCCATACTATAACCATTAATTTGGTAAATATTCAAGTTTATTCTTACCTGCTGTTTAAATTTATTCCATTTTAATTCCTCTGCCATAATTTCTATGATTCTTGGAAGGGCTTCTTCAGCAGCAAGTACGTTACAAAATGCCAGCCGTGTCCGTCTTGCTACAATATCTATTGCTGTGCAGGCATACTCTCGTACGGCATACCTCACCTACAGGAATCAAGGAAAAAGATAAACATGAACACAAAACAATGAACAGAAGTAGATTAAAATTCCCATGTCTTATAACTAAATGAAATACACAATATTTTATAATCTATGGCTGTTATTTTGAATTGTCATAACTTGGTTGACCTTGCTGGAAAAAAAATAGTTTGTAAGAAAAACCACCCAACTGCAACAAAAGGATGCAACTTGACATGGTGGCTACCTATATGTTATTTGATCAAACCAATTTCTTATTTTACTAATTATTTTTTTGAAAACCTGTAAATAACAAACAATCTCAATTTAAAAAATGATGTTTTTGTTTCATTGCTTTTGTATTCTCTTTGATAAATTCAAGATGTTGTAGAAATACCCTTGAAGTTTTTAATAAAAAAAAATTAAAGCTCACAGATGTCAAAATTATTCCAAATGGAAACAGAGTCCTTGTAAGCCAGAACTGTTAGGGTAACCTAAGGTCCCAGTAGGGGTGAAAGCAATGCCACAGTGGAGTGTAGAAAACTGATTTTCAGCCTTTTTTATGAGGTGAATGTGCTGGCATCTGAACAATAACCTTGAATAATTTTCACATAAAGCTCTTCAAATTCTTATGAATCAGCCAATGTAAGATGATGAGCATTGAAATAGTGAGAAACAGCAGAGGATTAAAACAGGTTATAATATAATTCTTTCCCTCTGGTGAACCTTGTATCAGACATAAACACTTGTATGAAATTAACATGCTATGGAAGTGGAGAAATTAATGCATGGAACTGAGCAAAGAGTTTCACCAAGAAAATTGGTGAATCTATACAGAAACAATTTTTTTTGTAATTCAAAGAGTTTTCAATTCAACCTCTCAAATTTAATGATTGTTCAAGTTAAAATCTGAATCAAATAAAATAAACCAATAAGTAAATTCACAGATCAGAAATTCTCCAATTACATTAATGTTTTTATAAGGTGATGTACACACATCATTGTTTCACAAATCTAAACTATACTTTTTAATATATAAGAGCCCATATTTTTTGATACACTCAATTTGCCCCAACAAACAGTACCTGCATTAGTGAAGGCACACACCTAATTCAGTCGAAAACACAATATATTACAGATTATGATATTGGTCTATTTTTGAGAAGGTGCAGATATTACAATTTCCCAGATTTTCTTCAAGCTTTAACCTAATGGATGCCTGACGTTTCATCAAAACTATATAAGTGGAGTCGAAAAAAAACCAAACTTTAATATGTATAATTCTGAATGACTATATTCAACAAAGCAAATTTTAAAAGCAAACTAAGTTTTTTTGATAATACTTACCTGATCAAATTATATTAGGATAACTTTCTCTTTGCCCTCCCATTCATGTCCAAGGGTTCTATATCACTCTTGGGTGATTTGGCTAATCCTATCCCTATTAAAATTTTAAGGGATACAAGAGCTTCTCAGTCTTTTAGTTTCAGGTGTTTTGCCTTCTTTTGAGAAGACCTGTTCTAATAATATTGTTCTCATTTAGGGAGTAGAGTGCAGCTTTGTTAATGTTCCTTTCCATTTTGTTAATTTGTCATCAGACTTAGTTTCAGGCCCTGTGACCATTGGTGTAGTGTTTACTCTACCCGTTGAGGGCGTTCGTTTGTTGCTATGTGGTCAATAAACTTATAACTGACAATGTATGTATGTATGTATGTATGTATGTGTGTGTGTGTGTGTGTGTGTGTATGTAGGTAGGTAGGTAGGTAGGTAGGTAGGTATGTATGTATGTATGTATTACGTATGCACATAGGGTGTTGCTTTTCAAGCACAATTATTTTGCTGAAACTTAATCCAGGTGAACACCTTATCATAAGTAGTAAAGTCCCTATGTCAAAGGTCATGGTCATTAGGAAAAGATAACAAGTATGTATTTAATGAATTCTATGTAAATCTAGGGGATCAAATCTTACATGTCAACTCCACATTTAATTGCCAGGTAATGAATGTGATACTTGAATGTAACTAGTTTTTACTTGAGTGGAAACGTAAAGGTTATTTGTAGTGTGGGGAAGGGTGGGAGGAATAATTTATTATTTGCAGTGTGAACCGATTTGTCAGTGAAACATAATTTGCTAAAAACAAATTTTTTTACTCCATCGAAAAATTACATGATCACATTACATTAGGGGAACAGGTAAGAGGAGGAAGTGCTGAGCATCCTACCTTGACCTGTTTCACCCAGTACTATTAGAAGATTAATTTCTCTTAATGTTAGTTTAACACAAAAAAGACTTTTTTTCTTCAAATGCATGGGAGAATTCTGTGGGATTTTTTTCCAACCATACTGATTTAGTGGACATAATCACCAGAAGAGAGAGAAACAGACCTGAACAGGTATAACTAGAAAACCAGAAGTTTAAAATCGATTTGAGTAGCTAAATTCATGTGGTTTAGTTAACTGTATATCTTTTATTGTCTTCCTTTTGATGTAATTTCTTATTGAAGCTGAGAAAATAATGTTTTACACATCCAAAAAGAGGAACACTTACTCTCATTATTGTTATTATACTTTTCCATTCCAGTCTGTTCTTATGATCTTGTACCCCCACGTAATATTTGTCATATTTATGATATGTATCTAAATTTGTCACTTACATTTCCTACTACTATACTAATTGTTTTTGAATATGCATATCAATATGAATATCAATGTAAAATGCAACAAGGAGACTAAATCCAAGATAGAAAAACTCTACATTTTTGGATGTATTCTTGCTTGGATTCCAGGTTTCTGCAGAAAACTCAAGAGTTAAGGACTCGCTGTACTAATTCAGTTCCCATTGTAAACCTGTGCAAACACCATGATATTAAAATTCAATAACTTAAAATTTTGAGTGCTCATGATCAAATTTATATCTGTATCGACACATTTATGATGACAGCTTTTGTGAAGAAAAAAAACAAAACAACAGCTGCACCATTTTTGGGTCTACACGAATTTGAAATATGTGCTTTCCATACTACACCAAAGAATCAACTGCTCATTTCAGTAACGAGTCTTCCAAACTCAGATCTGTAAAGGGATGGAAATAATGTTAATAAAACAATGCCCTGACTTTTTTTCAGTTACAAGTAGGACAAGTTCTCAAAAGATTCTATTTACTAACATTTTACTTTCATTATCAACCAATTAGGGAGTCAAACCATGTATACTCTATTTTATCTTCACTGATTTATAGTATGGTTCTCATTCTTTCATATCTGTAGTAATGTGAGTCCTTCAACAACTCTCAATGCTTGTATGCCTTTTTTCGTCCTAGCTGACTGGACACACTGTAAGATAATATTGAAGTAAAAGAAATACCATGGGATAACTAGAGACAAAAAAAAATTAAATAAAATGGTTAAGTCAAAGTTATCTCCCCTGCAGGGATGCTGCCAGGATTTTAGAATTTAATCTAAGTTTTGTGTGTATGTAATCTGCAATGGGGAAGTAGAGGTGAGAGGAATAGCTATTGTTAAATATCTCCCAAACACTTAAATATCTGTTACTCTATCTTACTCTTCCACTCTGTTAAAGCTCGGCTGCAATCGAAATACTCAAAGAAATGTCATCTCTAGCTGTATAGTGATTATTACTGTGATGTCATTGGGCATGGTCACGTGGTTGTGGTGGGGTCTTGGTTGGAATGGCAGAAAGACCATAGGCTACTCCTCAATTGACAGTTAATTATGAAGTTGTCAAAAGAATTAAAATTTTTCTAACAATTCAGTTTGACCTGGATTATATACTTGATTCAAAGTCAATGAACAGGTTCTAAGATTGATCTTTTTTTTTGGAGCTATGTTCCTCCATCACATTCAAGATTTGAACATACCAAACGTGAAATTAGACAGTTGTATCATAAATTACTATCATGGCTACTTTAAATGTTATTTAATGTGAGACTGTTATGCCAGAACTCATATATTCAGTGAATTCTGGGTTATAAAATGTGTCAGCACATAATAAACCATTTTACCAAAATGTCAAGGTTGTACCCTAATTAAACAAAACATATATTATTAATAACTGACCCTTATTATCCTCACTCAACTCATGTCGGAGCAAATAAAACTTTACTAACTTTACTGGAATGATGTATAAAGCCTGCTTCTTGTTAAAAGTAATCAAGTTTTAAAACAGCAGAGTGGCATCAAATACTGCTGTTAGGTGAAAGTCTGCAGTATAGTTTTCTGAAAGAAACATCATTTTTATAAGTACTGAAAACTATAGTGGTATGGCAGAATGATGTTATAACTGAAACACAAGATAATCCAAAACCAAATATGACAGATTTCTGGTCTACTTAATAATCAAACATACATATGCTCTCTTATTTGTTACAACAGTTGATACGTCCTTTGTATTTTTTCTTATTAACCCTTTCAAGACTGCAGACGAGTCAAGTCGTCCAAAAATAATAACCCCCTCACAACCACCACATACCGTATGCTGGTCTAACATACACATCTCATTTTGACAACACGTTTTTTATTGGTTAAAATCGGTGATCCCCATTTGTAAATAATGACTTTGTAGCATGATTCATGTGCATAACATTTGTACCTTAAGATCTGTTGTTAAAAACAGACTGTACAACTCTTCAAATGTTTCATTTAACACTTTTTATTGAAATTTACCTTTAATTTGCCTTTTGATTGACCTATATAATCACTTGCATGAGCTTAAACTTAAGCACATTTTCATCCACCTGAGTTTATCTTCTTTACAAGGATACCATATATGTATTACCATTATAAGAAATAAAAATTTTCTATCACTGAAAATATGTTGTCTACATTTATTAGACACCTTTAGTTACTCAGTTCTGTTCTAGCTACTTAGTGAAAGGTTTAATTATAGCTGATATTATTGATGCCAATACCTCTGCTTCTATGTAGGGATATTCCTGATGCAGCCTCTTTCCCATGACTGGCCATCTCTTCCCAGTCAGTGCTGCCATTCTGGCCACCTTGAAAGCCTTGTCCCCATAGGTACTAGCCAGATGCTGAGCAACCTGAAGAACAGATCAGACTTAATTTTTACTGTCCCCATTTATAATGATTTTAAAGGACGCACTGAAATGGCGGTCTATTTGCCATGATCTTCTTGAACCTCCAGATCTACATCACAAAGATGATACAAATTCACTTTGCCATTCTTGCAGTGTGAAAGCAGAGTTTTCAACATAAAATTGAAGAGGGTAATGATATGAGAACCATTTTAAAAATGGTGGGAGAGAAGAGCAATTGTACAGAAAGTAGGGGAAATAGGGAATCTGACAAATATGAAAAAGTTGGAAAAATAGGAAAAACTAGGTCTGCTTGAGACAGAAGGAAAAGTGAGAATCTGCTTTAAAGAAAAGAAATCAAGCTATAGCAAAAGTGAGTTGATAAAAAAAACAACAACAGATGAAGCAGTCAAAAACTGATTGCTTGGACTATTAAAAGAACAAATTAAAGAACATGTAAAGGAAAGTTTGATATTTCTGTTTTAAAATCATTTGCTTAACATATTCCAACACAATAAAATACAAATACTGATATATGTCCTCCAGCCCTGTCTCTATGTACTGTTTCTGCTCTAAATCAACCCACTGATAGAAAAACCTTACCATGCATACAAAACTATAGTCTTTTATTAAGTTAACATATATGTATAACTGCTGGTTTGGGCCTGAGAATAGTTTTATATTAAAATTAAAAAATTTCAGGATGAAAGCGAGGAAAATAAATGACTCATCTAAATAACTTCTGAAGAAGTTAAACCTTTTAATTATTTCATATGACACAAAACTGGTTTTACTAATGACAAACAAATACTGCTATATTATCAGTTGTTTTTAATAGTGTACCAGTTAGATTTATAGTTTGGATCTAAAACTCGGCTTGATTACAAATAAAACTGTTAACACAAAATATGTATACAAATGTGGTTGGTCAGAGTTTAATATTTAGTACTATGAAACAGTATGTTTATAAATAACAACTATGAACCAAGTCTATTTCCAAAACAGTCTCAAAAATAGAGTCAATATATTTCCCAAACAGAGTTGAATCTTGCAGAAATTACACCAAAATAAAGTCTTCAGCACTGACAACAGACTCAGAAGTGGATTTAAAAGCAGATATTTTGGTGAATGCTATGGTATTACACGTACACAGTGCTAATCAGTACTGACTTTTTTATGTAAATTTTCAATGTTATTAGTGTTTTGAATTGAAACAAGTCTAACATACTTTGTAACATATCATTGTGTACCAACATAAACATATATATAACTTTTATTTTCTTTCTAGAGGGTGAGAAAGATATAGATGTCATTCGTCATGGAAACATGACATTATAACTGATCATAAGTGTCAACAGTTTCAATTAGAAAAGTAAATTATTTCATTGAATATGCAGGTTAATACATTATAATATCACTTTCTACAGGAATAAGTCCATCATACTGTAACATGTTAGTTTCGACATCATTAGAGACTGAATAGAAATTATAATTTTGCTGGATAGTTTATAAATATTCAGCTGAGACAATTAAAACGGTGCAGTCAATGATGAAATCCAAAGAAAAGCTGAGGTTTCAGTGACTGGTTTCCAAATCAACTATGATAATTTGCATTTGATTAGTTTAAATTGTGCAAGCCAAGATTTTTTTAATCACATGGGTTTCTGGCTTAACTCTGTTGGTTTCTTTTCGTCCCATATGTATCTGCTGCTCCTAAGGGCTGTTCCATTTAAACATACATGGTAAAAAAATATAAGCCAGGAAATATTATTTTAACAGTGTTCATATTAAAATAAGAAATTTTAAATTACATCTATGGGTGGATACCCCACTTTAAAAGTACCTTCCCTGGGTCCCATATACTTTTTAATGTAACAGCCCTGACTGGATTTATCATCTGAATATTAGAATTTTTCTTCACTGACATCAATTTTGTAGAAATAAAACATGCATGCATATTGAATTAAAAATAATATTAAATACGCCACAAACATACTCACACTGATAATATGTAATATATTATTGTTAGAGTTAGAAAAAAAATAAATTAATAACGTAATTTTCAAATTTAATAATACCAATTTAATCTATTTGATTTTTCAAAATAAACAAGGTTTGGTCTGATGAAATTTTTGGAAAGCAACACAATATAAACAGATAGTGTGGACATCATTATGAATAAAACTAGAAGGATTTACAGCTGATAGTGCATCAAATATGCTGGGTTAGTAACAGTTCTGAAACTGAAGAAGATATGATAATGAAATGGAGATGACAGAAGAGCTTAATTCAATGATATATTGTTTGAATAAAGAATAAATAATAAAATTGTAATGCTTTTTTCATTTTTAATGCAATATATATTTCGTTAAAGTCAGTCAAAGATTATGATGAGAAAATGGTAAGCTTAATATAATAATCATTGGACACTGAAATTTAATCAAGGTCTGTGCAATATAGAATGGAATGACAACCTCTGCATGTGTGTATGCTTTAGGGTAGTCAACAAACACATCAAGTTATGTTCAGTTTAAAAGGATATGCAGAAATGAAATGTATGCCTGCCATGGTTGACATTTTTACATTAGGGCATCATAGACATCTTTTGTTATTGTGTCAAATAATATTCTTCAGTGGGTACTTAAATCTCCATAATCTCTCCTGCATCTATGACCACAACAACATGCACAATTTGAAACTCATGATGCAAGTACTGTATTTTATGGAACTTTATCAACAACAATGCTCCAACACCTAAAAGAACAACTTAAAACCCATGATCCATGTACTACTGTACTTTATCAAACAACACTGCTCCAACACCTAAAAGAACAACTTACCAAAACATACTGAGTGAATATTACAAGACTAGCACTAAATGCTGTGCTCACATTCATAGTGGGAAATAAAGAAAAGAAATAAAATTTAATCCCTCACCTCATTTTCCAGCCCAAAATCTTGAACCAGCCTAATGAACATGGTGGGGGACCAGCCATGAGCCCCATCTAACTGCAGTCCCTTGGTTCTGCAGGGTGAGGTAGGTTTCAGATCACATTCCTTCACAGCTCTGTCAAGAGTCTCTTCAGCCATTTGTCTGTAGGTTGTCCACTTTCCTCCTGTTAACAATTGTCTTTAAAATAACATTTGGTTGAAAATTGGGGTAGGAGGATTGGTAGGCAGGATTAACCTAATTTTGTCCCACTCCCATATTGCCTGAAAACAAATTCTTTGAAAGACTTTATGCCATTCTGGTTCAGGAGAATTTAGGGGAGATAAGACCATTTCTTTTATTGACTTCCGAGTGCTGAAACCAACTTAATAATTCATTAGTGATAATAAGATTTTCCAGTGGATTACAGTAATGGCCAGATGGTATGTAAGAGCAGCACCAGTTTAGGACCAACAAGACATCACAAGAAATATCTTAGCAAATATCCTATGCCAATATGAACAGATGTTAAGATCTGCACCACTTTTTCCTCGGACAAACTAGATGTAATAAGAAGTCTTTTCGTGAATGCCCAATACTGATGTGACCATCCATTTAGGACAAGTAGTGATAACAAGATTTTCAAGTTGGCGATTGTTTCAGCCATAAAAGATGTAAGATTGGCACCATTTTCATTTATGACCAACTAAACAAAATAATATGTTTTGATGAAAATCCAAATTAAATATGACCACCAAAACATTATAATAAGATTCTGAAGATGGCAGTTGGCAGCCATGTTGGAAACAAAAATTGTAGCCATTTTTATTCAGAACCAACCTGACTATCTAATATTTATTTTTGGTGAAATTCTCCTGATAAAGAGTGGTGACAACAAGTTTTTTAATGTGGCTATCATGATGGCTACAGTGGATGTCAGATTGGCAGCATCTTCATTTAGGAATAACTGGTCAAAATAAAATGTATTCTGGTAGCAATATATAGTGATGACATTTGTTAAGGAGTCAAGATTTTCATAATGGCCGCCATATTGACCATGTGGAATTATCAGTCTTTAAGTAAAAACCCCATGTAGCTGTTCAGGTGGATCAGCATCAACAATATTTGCATGAAAGCCACAGTGGCAGTTGTATTACTGGAGGTCTGAGTGGTGCCATTTACATTGAGTACCACCTAAACATTGGCATGTGTGTAAAGTTTCACAGCAATGTTTTAGTTAGTTTACAAGAAATAGCAATAAGTTCTGTTAAGAGATTAACCGAAAGTGGAAGATTGACAATAGGTCTATAACCTCTTCTTGTGCATGATCAGTAGAGCTAAAAACTGCCAATATGGCCTGAAAATCTATGTAATCAATTTAGGAAAAAATGATAATGTTATGTAAATTCAGTTGTCTCTTAAGTAAAATGGTAATTATGCCAGCATGCTAAAATAAATTCAAAAATACAGATGCGCAGATGTAGAGACATATTGCTGTACTGATATGCAAGCAGAAAATCAGAAAGCCCCTTTAAGATGATGTTAGGGGCACAAAAAGCACAAGCTGGCCATTCCTCTTGAATTTAATAATGTTCCTACTCTACAAGTCATAATGGTTGGAAGGAACTAACATTTAGGGAGAATCCATCAAAAGTCATTTGACTTGTATACATTAAATCCTAGACAAAATTCTTGACTCTGGCAAAAGTTTGTTACCAAAGCTATAACAAGAAACACCCTGTCAAAATTATCAACAGCCCTTTTGTGCTATTAAAAATGTCATACTCTTACACCATAAGAAAATGTTAACTGTACCTACCAGCAATAGTTATGAGTTTATTTGGTGATACTTCTATGATGTGATTTCTGGCTACAGATTGTGTGTCCTTCTTGTTTGGATCCATCACAAGGGGTCGAATTCCACACCATGCTGACAAAACATCACCTCGCCTCACTGAAATATATACAAAAAATTGTCTTTTCAACAACAGCCAAGTAATTTTGTTAATTTCATACAATTTTCATCTCATTCTATAACCAACTTAAAGGATAAAAAAGGACAAAATAACCTTCACCATTAAGGGATAAAACCATAATATTGTGTTTAACATGATGAATGGTGTGGACTGTTACTATTTTAACATACAAACATATACATCTGACAAACAAATACTTCTTTCAGACCAGTTTTTACAAACAGATTCTATCAGCAATTTCCAAATATTAAACCCATTATTTCTATCTGCTCATATTTTCTTATACAAAAAGTTGACAGCTGGTCTAACAATAACAGTTTTGAGGAAATACACTTGAGCATAAGTGCAGCTAGATCTAGGGTCACTGATCCTGATAACCACCATCATTCTATATCAACATAAATAAGTTAATAATTCCCAGTGTGTGCCTTCGTCTCATTTGTTATTCTGAATAATTATAAATCACATTGCTTTAATGTATTTGTTGCCTGTTCATCACATCGTCATGCTCATGAAAATTGCACGTAACTGACTTGCTTATAATCAAAGCAGATGCACTTAAATGATAGAGCCATTGAACAGAACTGGCATGCAGCACCTTCACCAAGAAAGAATATGCCCACAAATCAATACTCTGAATCATGGTTCATAGTTTGTGAAAGATTCCATATAACTATGGCAAAATGATAACAGTAAACTGCTCTAATCTTTCACAATTTGTTGAACAGATTTGTAACCTATATAAATTTAAACTTAAGCTTAAAGTCTGTTATAATTTTAATTTTTGGTGTAAAGTTGCGCTATCTCCATTAATTAGTGCTGTGTTCAAAAAATTGAAATGGCACATGTTAGTACTACTACCAGCTTGGAGCATATCATTAGAGTACACCCAGTGGAAGTGCACCAGTCAATTTTATTTACACTTACACTGCATGATTTGAATACATTACTTAAGGACAATCGGCAGAACTGCACCAGTAAATTTAATCTAAGCCTTACACTACCTGATTTGAATATAGAACTTCAGAATGCTCAGCAAAGAGAACAAGACAATTTAATTTAACACTACCACATATAAATGCTTTTGGATGCTTCCACTACATAGAAGCAGGTTTGGATGCCTCTGCACCATCTGCATGGAATCATGTTTTGATGCATACAGTAATAGCAGCCATTTTGAGTTGGTTTTTATAACACCATCTTCTTGGAAAATCCCCTATTAGAAACTAAAAGCGTTCAGGTCCTGAACCATTACTTAATATCTTGTGGTCGATATTTAAGATAGTCATAATCTGCCATTCACAGTAATGGGGTCAGATTCTCTTCTCTCCGAAATGGAAGATGCCCATTTCATAAATGCCAAAACCTACAGAGGTACAGATCTTGGAAATGCTTAATTATGCATATTTGGATGCAAATTTTTTATTTGGAATGCGGAAAATCACCCACACGGGAGTCCTCTGTATGCACGTTTTTTTGCAAGGAGAAAATTTTTGTGGCAAAATAAATATGTTCTAATCACTACGAAAATTGAAACAATGCTTTTCTTTTAGTTTGTTGCTGACTTCTTTGATCATAGGTCAACGGCCTGCTTTGATGAAGGTGCATGTGTTATTGAAAGTGCCGCTAAAGGCTTCCTTTGAAGGGTAAAACAAATACCCATTTGTTATTGCTGCAGCAACATAAAATGAATTGTAGAACACTGACACATTTTTAAAATTTTTCCTTAGTATATATCAATGCTTCAGTGGTAATCAGTTTTCATTTTAGTTGCAGTAAAACTACTTGTTCTGGGTTTTGTTTCTTGTTGTTTTTAAAATGCTGTCATGTGGTCAACTGTAGTCATTTTGAGTTTCCACCTCAGAAGATTGTAGTTAGTTACAGTTTGATTATATTACAGCATACAGTATCAAGACCAGATATCAGCATAAGCGGATTATGACATAACATTTAACTGTTAGGTTGGTTTCTCAATATGAAATAAGGATTGGTTTATGTAACAATTGATTCCAGTGCATTTTTATATCTAAGTTTGCAGCTTCCTGTCATGGTGTCATTGAATTTCTCCACTCCAAACCCAAGACTGTATATATACCGCTTTTTAAATGCTGTCGCCAAAAATATGGCCAGATGGTATATTATGTCACCAATATGTAAAACATAATTGTAATTTGAGACTTTGGCGAAGCCCAGTGCAATCCCTGTTATTGATTTCATTTCCGGTTGTTGCCATGTAAATATTGCCTGCAAACTCGAAATCAAGAGACATGGACAAAATGCTGTTTGCAAATTTAGACAAGTGTTTTGTAGTTAAACGAAAAATAAAATGAAGATTTCAATGAGATTCTTAACTGTGCTAAAGCTGCTATAATTGATAGTTCGAATGCGACCATAGCCGAATGGAAGAAAGTATGTGGCTTAGTGGAGACTGCAACTTTTGCTGGTGGGACTCCTATTTTTACCAAATTAGGAGTCCTGGACTTCTAGTTTTAAAACTCTAGAGAGATCTCTGCAGGTGTAATTACTACTAATAAAATTCTCAAAATAGTATAGTCTGTATAAATAGTCTCTTATATTTTCTTTTAAATTTATACAAGTAGGCAACACTGGTCTTTGAGAATCTGTCAAATTCAGATGATTTAGTTACAAGTGAAGAGAGGTCAGCTGTAAATGCTGCTCATAAAGCATGAATGACTTGATGATGTACGAGTTCTATAATTTAAAGCATATATAAAATAATTTTGTGAAATAAAAATTATAGAGCTATAAAGATCAGATTTTAATCTTTCAATCACAAACCAATCTTCAAATAACAAATATGTACCCTTCCAAACAGTAAAATGGTTACAATTTATGTTGAATTTAATAAACGCTACAATGAAATAAATCTTACAGGCAGACCTATTTGCATCAAGTTATTCAAGTAACAGATGTTTATTTTCAAAATCCTACACAGTTGAGCCATATGATACATGCTTTGGTTAAATCAATTAATAAGAAAGTACACCCAGGAGAAGCACTCCAGTCTTCAA
The DNA here is from genome assembly GCA_016746295.1 of Potamilus streckersoni. NCBI lineage: Eukaryota > Metazoa > Mollusca > Bivalvia > Unionida > Unionidae > Potamilus > Potamilus streckersoni. The sequence goes on from JAEAOA010000576.1 coordinate 2,235,945, forward strand.
AAAACAAATATGTACCCTTCCAAACAGTAAAATGGTTACAATTTATGTTGAATTTAATAAACGCTACAATGAAATAAATATTACAAACAGACCTATTTGCACCAAGTTATTCAAGTAACAGATGTGTATTTTCAACATATGATACATGCTTTGGTTAAATCAATTAATAAGAAAGTACACCCAGGAGAAGCACTCCAGTCAATACAAGAGTGTGGACACAAAAAATATTTACCATAAGCTATGCTAACAGAACAAAATTTTTCCTTACCTTCCACATCTGAATGGAGATAATTTCTTATTTCATTCAAGATAAACTGTATTTCTTTCTCTGTTGGAGTAGGGTAGTCTGTGATTTCACATGCATTATCTGTTGTTCCTATAAGACAAACACAGTTACAATGCAAAACATGTTAAAGGATACAGCAGAGAAATTTAGATGCTACGCTTTATGATTTATGTCACAGAGACAATTCAAAACTTTTCTCATAAAATACACAAAATGACTGCCATATTTTTATCCATCCTTACCAGCATTTAAGAAACCACCTGATGGTTAAACAAACCAAACCTAAACTTTGCATGTACAGACAAACCTTTCATAATGGTTACCTTCCTTGAACTGACACCTCTCATAAGTCTGTCTGAATTTCCATAATTTAATCATGTTATTCAAAACTATTATTGTACCTGCCTGAAACAGACTATGAAATCAGCAATATCACCAAACTACGACATTTGCATTTCATCAGCATCTGCAACGCGTTTGCAGATTTATAACTGGACATAAAACTGACAGAGACAGATAAAACTGTATTATTTATTTTTTATGCCAATAAGGTTCAAATCCAAAAATTTATAAAAGAGTATATGAACTGAAAATCTTGCCTGGTCATCTTCACATGTCTTTTTTCTGTAGGGATGCTCCCAGGATTTTATTAGAAGGAGGTATTCCCTCCCCTTCACAAAAACTAACAGGGCAGTGGACTAAAATATTGGGGAGAAGAAAATGGTCATAGTTCAATATTTACATAACACTTCAATTTCCATCTCTTTCTGCCTAATCAACTCTGTAAAATCCCCAAAAGAAATATAAATCTTTAAAAGATGTCACCTCTTCTTGTATAAGATTTAATTTGGTCATTTTTTTCTCAGCCTAATCTATTTAGTATCTGTGTATGAAAATATTTTTTGCATTGAGTACAAACTCTCACAGCTCAGTTGTATTTGGATTTAAGTACATTAAACATTAAAGCACAGTCAATTTGTTTAAACAGTTATTTTGATCAAATAATTATCTTTATTTTTTCATTTATTTTTCAGATTTATGTTTATTAGATTTATTTTATACTTATATAAAGTTTTGTAGCACATGATCTCGCAGGGCTCAATTGTGAGAAGAAAAAATATTGCTTTAGTTTTAATTTTTCTGCATTTTCATTTGCTTGTTTGTTCGACTTTTCTAAATTTAATATTTAAATACTGCTGAACTGAAGGATTGGCTGGCATGCCATCTATTTTTATCAATCCAGCATGTATACCAGTTTTGTATTTAAAGCCATCTTTTTGGGTTCAAAATCACTCACTGGTATCTGCACTAATACTTTCTATACTCTTATAATCTGATGTACTTCCTAACTTTAAAAATATGCTGCCTTCATTACTATAACCAGCCAGTATTGCCAGACTAAATCTACATGTAAAGATGAACAGTGCTGGGATTTGGCCATTTTGGGTCTTCTAGATTGTCCTATTATAAACAAGCATTTGTTAAACTTCATTGATGTGAGGGTAAAATTTTGACAAAATGCTTGTTACACAGCTCGATGTGCCAATCAAATTTAGTTTAATAATCATTCAAGTAAAGCCAAAGAAACCAGATGTGTAAAACGTTATGAAAAAAATACATGTTGAAACAAGAGCTAAATTATTTCTACCATTTCTGTCATCACTTTAAGGGTGAACAGCTGAAGAATGCTGCTTGCTGTACAGAGTACATTTTCATACATTCGACACAAAATTACTTTTTGTGAGTTCTCGTGCATCAATGGTTTCCAGATGCACAAATCTGTACAAATTCTGTGTGATTCACATGTTTATGTACCCTGAGAGGATCTCTGTTTCTGTAGTAAGCTGCTTTGGTGCAATCCTTTTAAAAGGTTTTCAAACTGGATGCTCAGTGTCTTTTCCATGAGACACCTAACCTAGGCTGCTCTGGAAAGGTATCAAACCTGTAACTCTAGGAGTAGGATTCCAATGCTTGACCAGTATAAAAAGTCTGATCGATCCCAGATTATCATGCAAAATGTCTTTTGACAATGAAAACTTAGATATGAACTAGCTCTCTCAAAATGTATAGATGGTCAGAACTAATAGAAATATATTTTCCAAAATGTACCGATGGTTAGGACTAAATGGTGACATTTTTTTCATAATGTCAAGATGGTCAGAACTAAACTGAGATATCTTTTCTGCCAACAAATGAGGTAACAAACAAAGAAACACCATCGCAAAGTAATACCAAGACTCACTTATGCTCTCTCATCTAGATTAAAATAAGATTATATGTTATCTCTAAACAACAATTTCTAAGAAATTCCCTGTGAAAACTACCTGCTAAGGTAACCTTCTGCCAGGGTAAGAAGAAAATGACACGGCCATCACTTGTGGCTGGATCCAAAAGGCCCATCTTTGCAGGGCTGAAAAGAACAAGAAATTAGCTAATTATGTGGAATAAATGATAATCCACAAATCTGTTTTTTGATTTTGTGGAGTGAAACGACATTTGTCAGCACAAAATAGGTCAAACATGGCAGTGAAAAACCCAGGAGGAACCACCAACCCACAGGAAACCACTGACAAGCTTTCTCACACACGTTCATCAAGCCAAGAATCAAACTCATGCTCGGATGAGACTTTTGAGAGATCTGCAAAGGCAAGCACTGTAGACCAACTGAGACTCCATAATACACAATAAACTCAATAAAAGGTCAATAAAGTTATGCAGATTGAAGAAATCTGAACATGTATGGAAATAAACACAATGACTGTGCATATATCTGTAAAATTCTTTTTCAGAAAATACTTGAATCTGAATGTTTTTAATAATTCTATACGTTACTTACAGTTTATTATGTCACTTGCATGTGCACTAAATCAATGTTTGACTTACACAAGAACATTTTTAAAAAATACAGACCAACCATTTTATTACAGCAGGCAATCTTACAACTGTTAATGTGTCATGCTCCTTTAATCTGTGTAATTCCAATTTTCCTACTTTCTATCATCCAATCAGCAGACTACATTCATACAGCAAATGATTTTAGGTACTAAATTGTTTTCTTTTATTAGCCTCTTGAAACAAGTATATCAACTACCCTTGGCAATCAAAGATAACACAGGCCTGTACAAAATCACAACTCAAGAATTAAAGAAAGAAATGATTTTTTATCAAGCATTTGTACTTCATGTACTTAGCATTCATTGTTCTTGCTTTCTATGCAGTTCATACCCCCCTCCCATAAAAAAAACAAAACCATGTCCTCTTCTTATGCAACCCACTGCTCTTATGTCAAATGACCATGCCCTATTAATATAAGTCGATAAAAATATGTCCAAGCAAAACCACAGTAACATAATTAATGAACATAAAGTTGCATGTAAGCTCAGAGATATGCTTTGTTTGACTGCAGAGTTCATGTTTGGACACATGAAGGAATTTTTATTAAAGATTTGGATCCTTTATTGGGAGATTCTGCCTGGGCTTGCTTGGAAAATCTGATCTGAAGTTGGGGAGGTGGGGAAGGAGGAGTGCTACTATTGTTAGGGTGATGTTGTAAGATGATGACTTGTAAAACTTTATCTGAGGGCAGTGGAAACAAACTGGGAACTGAAAAAAATCTGAAGAATTTACTGACGTTTAAATTTTTCCAAATCACTATAGCATGACTGCTAAAAGCCAAGTGTGGCAGAAAACAAGTGGAATTGTGTTATTTTCCTATATTATCTGAAAGAGATGGTTTAAGCTTATCTGACATTGAAAGAGTGTAAACCATGCAAATCCATGTACAAAAAAGCTAGTTCCACAACTAGTTTAAGTAACTGATTGCTGGGGGGGGGGTTGAGGGGGTCTTCAGCTCCATTTTGTCAGCACATTATATAAGCCATACAAAGTGACCAGTATATATGGTGGAGGAAGAAACCAGGAAGGACAATTGCCAGATGGAAAGCTAGTGGCAATCTTTGTCACATACCTGTGTTGGTTGAGCTGAGACTAAGCCATGATGGCAGAGGTGAGATGCAAGTGGCCTGTAAATGTGAGTGCCTTAGGCCACTCAGCCACACCAGGCCTGTTTGCAAAAGTGATCAGGTCTAACATAATGTCTCTGAGATATCTATAATATAGTCCCCTTCTTAAATGGCCATTTTGTAGTAAGCTATATGGAACTTCAAAGCATTTAATATCTTCAATTAAAAGTAACATTAATTATTAAAAGGTTCTTATGTCTTAAGAATAGACTTATTTCAAACAAACAGTTCCAGATTATTAAGACTGAAAAATGAGCAGGGCATTGTTATGATGTGCAATGAAAAAAAAAATCAGTAAAAAATGTCATTTAATTCTTGGTACAAATATCACTTATCATTTAGAATCATTTTTTTAAAATTTACTCCATTTTTCCACTGCTGTAGAAATATTCTCCTTAAATGTTAAAATGTTGCTTATTTGATCTTATCTTGAACTGTCTGCATTGATGCTGAGTTGAATAATGTTTACTTTTTCTTTTAAAGCAATACATTTCTGCTTACATGCTCATACATTTAAGATTTGTGATAATATGTTGTTAATTGTACAGTACTGCAATTTAGTCATGTGGATGAAATACCAAGTGACACACATACTGTCATATGATTTTTGGGGTCTTTGTCTGGTTCTCTCTTTTGTTCAAGGTTAATTTTTCATGCATCCATAAATCCATACATTCTTATATATCTTATGCTGACCATGTTATGATCTGGACAATTATTACTGGTCATAATTATCAAAGAAAAGAGCTCAACAGCTGTGAGAAGCCTAAAACTCTTATCATAATACTGCTGAATATATTTCCTGTAAACATTAGGATTTATACATCATGATATAAGTTATAGTGATACATGTTATGATCAATCTTAACCAACACTTTTTCAGTAATGTATACCTGACAGAGGAAAACAAACATTGGTAAGGATAATCAGATTACATACTTTACCATATGAATTAAATATATGTGCTGGAAGCATGGTAAAATGAAATGTGGCTGCATGAGAGGAGTAAATTTTACATTTTCGGCTTAAATACTGGCCACATGCTCTATAAGAGGGTGCATCGTTACTGAAAAACTGGCCATGCAAAGGATGTGGCTGATGGTGGTGCTGGGGAGCCCAAATAAGAGGGGAACCAGTGTACAATAACTTACACAGCCTTGTACTTGGATTTATGGAAGTTTTCTTACCAAGCAACTGTTCTATATGACAGTTGCCACCATTTATCATCACCATCATCATCAGTCCCATAGTCCGTTGAGGCACCGCATGAGACCAGACAACCATCTTCCTCCATTCCTCTTGATTCCTCCATCTTTCTCAGTGAGTCCCTCAGTATCAAGTCTGTCCACTCCTGAATGTTGTCTTTCCACCTCTTTCTCTGCCTACCTCTCTTTCTTCTTTCTTGTACAGTGCCTTGCAGGATTGTCTTGGCAAGTCCTGATGATCGTGAGAGATGCCCATAAAACTGCAGTTTACATTTGTTCACTGTATTCAGGTCTTCGTGAGGCCCAATGGCTTGTCCTATCCTCTGCTGTATGTCTTCATTGGTAAAATGGTCTTTTGTATGAGAAACCAAAGATCTTTTGGAAGCATCTCATCTCTGTAGTCTGTATCCCTTTCTCTAAGTCAGCTGTTATGGTCAATGATTCACAGTTGTAGAGAAATATGGAGATCACCAGTGAGTGCATCAGTCTGACCTTTGAACTGAGTGCTAGATTCTTGATGCTCCAGATGGGCTTCAGTTTTGTTAGCGCTACTGTTGTCTGCACAATCCTGGATAGTACATCATGCTTTGATCCTTCATCTGTTACAACTGCCCCCAAATAATTGAAGCTGTGGACTGTTTCTTGCTTCATAATTTTGACCCTGATGTCAGTGCTGATGTCTTTGGTGTTGCTGGTCATCATTTTGGTCTTGACTCTCCACTAAGCTAGTTCTTGCTCATTTCCTGCTAGTCCATCAATGTCTTCGGTAAAATGTAAGTTGGTGACTGTTCTGACTCCAATGCTGACAGTCCCTTCATGCTTTTCAAGCTCATCAGCCATGATTCTCTCCAGAAAGATGTTGAATAATGTTGGAGAGGGCTGACAGCCTTGTCTGACTCTGACTGTTGTTCTAAACCAGTCCCATATTCTGCTGTTGAAGTATACTGCACTGGTGGCCTTGCCATAGAGGTGCAATATTATTGTAATGAGGTTGGCATTGATGTTGTATAGTCTCAATGTTGCCTATAAGGCTGCATGCCATACCCTGTAAAATGCCTTCTTAAAATTCACAAAGATGTACAGATCTTGCTGGTTTTGGAGGTACTTCTCACACAATATCCTGAGGCTGAAGTGCTGCACCTTGCTCTGAAACCTGCATGTTCCTCAACAAAGATCTTTCCAGCCTGTGGCTTTAGTCTGCTCAGCAGTATCCTCAACATGACTCTGCTTGGAAGGCTTATAAGACTTAGTGTATGGTGGTTTTGACACTGTTGCAAACTGACTTTCTTGGAGAAGGAGATGATCAGTGATTGGGTCCACATTGATGGCCATACTCCTGCTTGCCATATTGCCAGATCTTTTTGCAGATGTTTGTAAGGGTGCTAATCATTGCTATTCCTCCTGATTGGACCAGTTCTGCTGGGATGCTGTCCACTCCTGATGACTTCCTTTTTTACAGTGATCTCACTGCTGCTTCTACACTCAGAATAGGGTGGTTGTCGTTAGTTGCTGGAGGGATGTTCAGTACCTCTGGAGCTATTGTGGCTCGGTGGTTGTAAATTTCTGTGCAGTACATTGTCCATCTCTTCAGTATGTCATTTTCTTCTTTGAGGCACTTTCCAGCCTTGTCCTGTAAGGAGGTAACTTGCTGTTTTTTTGTGCTTGTTAGATCTTGGACCAGTTAGTACACTTTCTTGCTGTTCCTTTTCCAAGTTTCCTTCAATGTCTTTGGACTGTTTTGCTATCCAGTTTCTTTTATCATGATTTTTTTGACTTCCTGGTTACCTTCCTTGTACTGCTATGCCCCTGCTGTATCATTCTTTTTTTTCTTCAGCTCCCTCCTCTTGTCACACAGGTTCAGGACTTCAGCTGTGACAAAGGGCTTCTTGACTGGGCGATATCTACTAAGGATCTTTCTGGCTGTTTCAGTCATTGCTGTATTAAAGGTTGTGATCAATGTGTCCATTTTTGTATTGTGAACATTGAGGATGGTGAGTGGTGCAAATTTCCCACAAATCATTACCCGGATCGCTTCTGCTAATTTGGGATCTTTCAGTTTCTCGAGATCAAACTTAATTCTTGTTTGGCTCTCTTTCTTGACCCTCTTTTGATGTAGTCTGAAGGTCATCATCACCAGATAATGGTCAATTCCAATGTCCACTCTGCGAAACCTTGGGAGTCTTGGCGATGTCTACACTTGACTGTACTCGCCTCTTCACCATGAGGTAGTCGATCTGATGGTGATGGTCTCTGCTTGGACTGTGCCAAGTAATATCTTCTGGATACTTTGTGTTAGCCAAAGGTGTTTGCCAGCATAAGGTCATTGTAACTAGCGAATTCCAGGAGCTTCAGGTCTCTCTCGTTATTCTAAGCATTGCAGCAACACCCACATGTTTCTTTCCAGTTCTTGCAAACATCCTCGCCTATCTTAGCATTCCAATCGTTTTGCACAACCAGAATGTCTTTCTTCTGTGTTTTTTCCATGACTTCTTGTAGCTGGTCATAAAAGTCTTTCACATCTGTGTCATTACAGTCTAATGTTGGGGTGTACGCCTGTATGATGGTGATGTTGAATGGAGTTGCCTGGAGGCAGATGGTGATGAGCCAGCTGGAGACTGGCTGACATCCCATGACAGTACTCACCCTGTCCTTGTCGACAAGGAGCCCAACTCCCTGCCCTTGTTTGTTCTTTCTGCCACTGAAGTACAGTCTGTGGCCTTCCAAAGTAGCTTCTTCAATGTTTTTCCATCATTCTTTATCATGCTTGTACTTAATATATATGCCTGTCTGGCTTTAATGTCATGATGTTCAACATTTCAAATTCCTTCTTGCAAAAACTCTTATCTTGCTATTCTGACAAAAATATCAAAGGTGTCATTCCAAGAATTCTTAAGGCTGTGGCAACATCTATTGTCTCTTTGGGAATTCTGTTACCATTATCCTTCAGGAATTACTCACACAATGAAAGTCATATCGCCATTTCTCAGGAAAGAGTTGTTTCACTAACCCTTGAATCCAACAATCATGGAACCTGTCTATATTCCATGTAGACAAAGTGAAGAAACTCTTGACAACCGTTTTCTTTACCTCCTGTAACCACCACTTGGTTGGTCCAGTTATCTAGCAGTTTAAACTTGAGTGATAACTTAACCAGCATGCTCACATTTGCAGAGAGGTGTGAAAGCTATTGGTATTGATGTGATTGTATAAGTAATCATGAGGAAGAATAATATGGTAAAATATTTGCTTTCTCCACTGAATATGTTTCCTAATGACAATAACGTTATGAAAATAAGCAAAGGAAGGAAGCAATACTGCGCATCCTACCTCAACTATCATAACCAAGGGGGATATTATTAACCTTGATGACACAATATTATCATCTCACCATAAGTTATGGTCCCTTCCCTTGGGTTATCCATGAAGATATGGTAATCCAGGTCTGCTAGATGAATGTGTCATGCCACAGCTGAAGGAAGATCTGTCACTAAGATACCTGTAGCTATGCAGAGTCAGCTGGCAGGCCGGTTCTATTAACTAAGTCCACAAACTGATGGCTAGGCTGGCTGGCTTTGCAAGAATGGATTTAGATGGCAAACTTATACTTAATGAAAAGATTCATCATTAAACAGATACGCTCAGACTTACAGGACTGAATGCTATACTTCCACATGTGGACAAGGGGGCTTTGTATCCATTGGGATGCCTAAAATTAGGGGAAAACTCCCAAAAGGAGCCAGAAAAACCTGTACAAGACATGGAAACAAAGATAAAATCTTAAATTTATTGCATTGTCATTTCATGAAACAGATGATGCATCTTTTCAAAGGCAGTTGACTGCAAAACCTCAATATTTTGTTCTGTTTAAGTTACTGTAGCTGATGTTTGGATGAGTTGCACTTTTGGTGGTGTGGGAAGCTCAGCAACATCACAAAATTTGCAAGAAAGATTTGTACATTTTGTCTTTCCCTTTTGTTGCCTTCTGAAAAATTGTGATTATTGGAACCCTTCAAATTCCAACCAATGCGTTCTACATATTATAAAACTCATTTCTGATATCTTATTATCCTTGATAATATGTGCACCTTGAATTTTCTGAGGGCCAATTAAAGATAAATAACACCCAGGGGAGGCAGTTTTCTAAATATATATGCCAGGGTACTTTGATTTCACAGTGTTCATATTAAAATGACAAGAAAATTCTAAATTGCATCTATGGGTGAGTGACATGCATGCAAAAACTCAGTATATATGAGTCGCATTATGCACTGAATCAAAGAAATCTGCTAAAAATCATCTGCAATCTATTGTAGCATGACTAATGGCATAATTTGCTCAAAGGTTATTAAAAAGGTTGAAATCCTTTATTTCCATGCTATGAATTGTTGCTACCATGGCTACCCGATGGAAAGAAGTATGGACCAAGAGATGGCTGGATATGACAATTGCTGTATATCTGTGGAAGGATGTAAAAGTCGTAAATAATTAGTGTATCACTACAGCATGGAGATGCAGTTCCACATGGTAATACTTCATAAGGTATTTAATTTAATCCACCCAATTTTATCCCATTTATTATTTTTAGAAAATACATTAAGGCAAGCAATGAGAACTGAAACAATTACATATATTACTAAGTTTTAATGCTTTGTATTCTCTCAGTGAAAATTTTTTTTCCCATCAAATTCAAGATCTTTTCATGGATAAAAACAACTTTAAAAAAAAAATCCATTATGTTCTAAAGAAAAGCCTTCAAAATTAAGGATTATTCAAGGCTGGATAAACCTTTTCATAGCTGGTGGTAAAACAATGTCATTCTTAAATGTTCATTGCATTTTTGGGTAACAAATCTCTGAACAAAATTTACAATTCAATCACAACAGCAATGATGCTGTAAAGATAGTTTTGAAATATTACACTATTTTTCAAATAGTCAATGAGAAAAAATTAATAACGGATTGCTTCCATGTTTTAAAACTTGACAAACAAGGGAGTATTCTAGTTGCAATCTGCATGCTATTACATGTTCTTGGTCTTGCCACCATGTGGGGCAATACCTGCAGTCAAAAGTTACTCTCCCTGTGGCAGATTGGAAATAGTGTAAATATGGACATAATCTCCAATAGTGGCAATTTAATGGCAAAATACAGTGCTCAAAAATCTGATAGCCTAATGCCTGGGGCCTCTCTAATTTCAGACTGTGCCCCTTGTGTGGCACATGGGCATTGTCTAGTTGAAAAACATTTAATTTGATGAAAAAACTTTGAAGCACTGATGAAGTACTGAAATTTATAATTTATTTTCAATGACTAGTAAATTATTAATATTTATCCCTTGTATGCCCCTTACCCTTACGAAGGTCATCTACTTATCAAACTTCTATCAAAAGTTGAAAACTTTGAGTTCAAAGTGAAGCACATCATTTATTAATAGGAACAGACTGCTTGGGTTACTGTAGTGCTCACATAGCTTTTGAATTCTATTTTGGATAATTATATGACGGAAACCACCCAGAACCAGTCTAGTAGGAACAGAAAATGTTACAGCAATTGTTGCAACCAGTATAATGATGTGATGGTGTGTAATGTGACTTAGGTTAGCATGTATACACAAGCTGTGAACTGATTACTTTATTCTTGTAATCTGGAGAGTTAGGCCGATGCCGGATGTTTTTAGAAGTACTGTAAGTAATAAAAGTATCAAATATGATCATGTTGGCTTCTTAGTCTCTAACTAAAAGTTGACATTCCTTTGGTGTTAAGATAAAAAGGTAAGCCAGACAAAAATGATTTTGGTAAAACCACTAGAGCAAGCAATGTATGGTCTTATTTAATTGCTATTGCATTGTTCATGCTGTTTCAAGTAAAAGTTTCAGGAAAATTCATTGAGCTTTCCCTTACTGTGCTTACACTAGCACTAGTGTAATGAAACACTGGCTAAACATATGAACAACAACATCTATGAACAACAAAAGTGTAAAAAGCAACTGGTTAAATCAAGACATGATGCTAATGAACATCAAAACTTTTGATCCAGAGTAAACAGGACATTGTTAGAGCAATTACACTGTTGAGAGAATGTTACAGTAAGCAGAACTGCAAACCCTGACAAGACCTGTCTCAGTAAGGCAGTTGTTTTTCCAGAAGTTAGACCATTTTTTAGTAAGTTGTAACAAAATAACATAAACTGCTATTGTAAAGCCAGATAATGTAATTAAAAGTTTTGTATTAGCAATCTGCAGTGTCAGTAAACTGAAAAGTTTGTAAAGATTAATATGTAGACCTTATTTACCACTAGTACATTTGCACAAACTTCAGTTCCAAACCTTACACAGCTCAATGGCTTGCTGCTATCTCTCAATTTGATGTATCTTTTTCCATTTCACATGAGGATGGAAATCATATCTCCTGTCAAGAGACATACTCAAACTGATATGTGATGTCCAAAAACATAATTGTGTCCCTTCCTGCTTTTATTTACAAGAATCTGAACTTTGTATTCATCTGTGTTGATTATTAATTAAAGATTAATTTTCCCTTTCATTTTCAACATGCATCACTAGCTGGACCAGTTTAAAAATTCTATAATCAACAGTTTGATACTGCTGATGATTTGCTTTGAAAAAATATATGTGATTTAAAGCTAGTGAGATACTGCTGTAAATGTTTTAGTTATGTTTCCCGACCAATTTCACTATTTTTAAGATGAAACCCTGAACCAAATCAAACACAGATGAACCAATTATCCAGATTTTCTGCAACAATCATTTTTCCAAAGTTTTTGCTTATATGCCATAAGTCCATATTTTAAGGGTAATTTTCATAAGGCTTATAGCAAAATTGTAAGGGTTGGCAGGTAAGAGCAAGCTGCATGCTCTGCACTATTAAAAGTATGCTACAGTTATGGTGCACACACTCACTTTTGACTGAAACGTGCACTCTTGTTACCTGTAATAATCTGGCAGAACGATATGAACTCCCTGACTGGGTTGACATATCTTCCGTACTTCAGAGTTTGCCAGCTTTCGTATGAAATCTGTGTAGGGTCCAGTAGCATTTATCACACATTTAGCCTTGACATCCATTTCTTTACCTTTAAAATGTAATATGGCAGGATAAGATTATTTCAGAAAAATAAATGCATGACAGCTGCTAGCTCTTAAGTGAGTTTGACAACTATGTGAGAATGAGGTCAGTGGGTTTGACAATAATTATGTGTGAATACGGTAATTGGGTTTAGCAATAACTGTGTTAATAGGTTCAAAGTAAATGAAGTTATATAGTACATGTAAACTGCATATATATATTTATTCATTTTCTTAGGTAAGATGAATTCCTCAGTACACGAACATTAAATTTTACTCTATTTTCTTCGGTAAGATGAACAATACAGTACATCTTTCCCTTGATAACTCATACACATCATCCAAAATCACTGGCTGCACTTTGAGCAATAGTGCGAGTTACGAAGAGACCTAGAGATTAAAAAGGTGATGCCACCCTGGCCAGACAAGGATAAAGTTATGGGGTGAGGGTTTAATACTCATTTTATAATCATAATAAAAATAATTTAAAAAATATGCTTTTTCAAATAAGTCATCAGCTTTTCTCTACCTTTATTTTCAATATAACAAACCTACAAAAGATTATTAAAAACATTACTCCAAAAGGTTTTGATTCAAATCACATTGTGTATCACTGAAAATATTACATCACTTCTTTAAGCATGTCAGGTATGGCACTGGGCTTTGACAATTTCGCAAATTGCAATGTTTTAAACTGATTGGCAACAAAGTGTACCATCTGACAATTTTTTGTGACATTTTTTGGCTAATTAAACTTGGATACTTGAATATACAATCTTGGGTTTAGGGTGGAGAAATTCAAAAGCACCATACAAGGAAGTTGCAAACTTGGATATCAAATGCACTAAGAAATATCAATTGTTACATAAATCATTTGTTCATATTGACAAACCTGTCATTATAGCATATTTTTACATCATAATCCAGTTAGCCTGGGTAATAAGAGCGGTGATACACTCAGATAATCTTGCTACCATATTAGCTACAATTGATTAACCTCCAAGGCAGTTACAGGAAAGGCTGCAATTGTTGATGGGACATTTTTAATGTACCCTAAAAAAACAAACAGTTTTGTTGAAACTTCAAAGAAAACTGGTTACCTATGAAGTATGGATTGTTCTGTATAAATATCAAGCAAGCAAAATAATAATAACAACACACTAACATTTATTTGGTCTTCAAGTGTTTGCATTTAATGGTTACTTAAATAACACATGCACCCTTCAAAACAAGCCAATTACACTCTTCAAAAAAAATAAAGTACCGTTCATCAAAGGAAGTCAGCACCAAACTTAAAAATAATACCAACGGAAACTGACTGATTGTTGCATTATCCAAAGTTATTCAAACACTTTTATTGTGCCATAAAAGTTTCTACTTTGCATGAAAAATGTTCTAAATGTACCATCACTACCATAATCAGCATAAAACTCAAATTAAATTCAGAATCTTTTGAAAAACATATATTTAGTTGCAACAAGTTTTGTTAAACTTTCTATTTTGTTCACATTTTCTTTTTCGTATTAACAGCCATGTCCACTTGGTATCCTGGGCAACAAGTTAGCTGTCTCCTGCTGTACAAAATCTAGGCCATCTACTTGTAGCCTGTAAACAACTAAATGAATATCATTGAATTTTTTTGTGAAATTTGTTAACGGTGGGATATATCAAACGAGGACTAACATCTTTTTTACATACAAGTTATTTGTGTTTTCTAACATGATGTAAATGATACATACATTTTCTAACAAGTGATCTATACTTGAATTTATGGATTTTTCATATACATGTACAATACTTTATGCATTATGGATTCCTCCACAAAATTATAAGTTGCCAATAAACACTTGTATTTCAGATTAGTTTTGTCTTCAATTAATCAAAATTTCAATTGTTTATTTTCTCTCAGTGTAAATCCTACTCACTGATGTGAGGTCACCTCTCACAAACTTCACTTATTTGCAGAATTTGATTTTTGTTGTCAACCCCCCACTTATTGCTTTATCCACTTAAGTCGACAATGTTACTTGTGTAACTGGGATATTGAGATAAACAGGTAACATTGTATTATGAAAATGGTGAAATATTTTAAAAATTGGTTACAAATATTGAGGGTTGTAATTTTTTGGCGACAACTATATAAATGCCAGTGATATCACTGCATATGAATGTTATTTTAGTGTAATTGATAACTAACAGTGAAACAAGATTTCCTTTTCTCAAAAACCTTGTATTAATAAAACAATAACCATCAACATCAAAGCTTATTTTCCAAAGCAACATTTATATTAGTAAAATGATGCCTTGAGTTCATTGTAAGAAATAGTGAAATTTCTGCTCTTCCTTGAGCACCCTCTGAATTAAGGATATTTTAAGTTCAGTACAAATTTTGGAGCTCACTTCTCCATAGTGAACATTATCTGTGAGACAAAGCTTTTCTGGCACTGAGTATTCCTTTTACTTTCTATCCTTGATCACATTTACAAATTTTTAGGATAAACTACTTATTATGTTAGATACTTTAATTATGTGCCACACATAATAATACTAATAAAAGTGTTCCACTGAAATGAGATGACCAGACTCAACCATAGACCAGTAGGTCTTATGCATGTAGGATCTCAATGCCTTTTAAATTTTTTTTTTTAAAATTCCCATAATTATTATGATAATACAAAGCAGGTCTACTTTTGAATGAGTTTAAAAATACAACACTTCTGATAAATCAGAAATCAAGACAAACTTAATTAGGTTCTCAACAAAATGCTCCTGGGCAGCTTTTAAGGTAGACTGACACATTTATGTTTGAATTCAAAAGGGCTTATCACATTTATGAAGATTCTACTGAATTTAACTTTACAAAACTTATTTCAATCATATTTATTTCTTAAATGATGCCACTAGTAAACCATTACTGACATTTTCATGGGTCAAAATTTTGTCCAATATTGTTATTTACAGAGTAGTGTGAATTTTTCTTTATAAAAAAGTTGACAAAATATAAGACTTCTCATTAAAGTGAATTTCATGATGTTGATTCAAATTTTTAGGCAATAATGATAAATTAAGCAAGACATAAAAGTTGCATATACTAGTTTTTAGTGTAATTTCCATCATGTTCAACAAAGGTGGGTGGGGTGCAGCAATTATTTTCATATTTTATAGGGGAAAGTAAATGTAATCCATGTCTGACCCCTAATTATAGGTGGGGAAATGAGTTATCCAGGCACAAGTTATGAAGGTAGAGGTGTAATATATCTGAGCAAATGTGTCAAAAAGTTCTTGATATTGTGCAAAAAGCATTGCTGTTTTACATTCTTAACTATTTTTAACTATACAATCATATTAGGTATCTGACAATGGTAAAAGCTAAACTAAATCTGGGCAAAATATAATGTAATTTGTAACTGTAATTGTTATTTTACACATCTTTATGCTGAGTATACAACAGGTTTCTTCACAAACTTGTACAATATTACAAATTATGTGTTAGTTTATGCAACATTGCTGGTATGTGGCAGTCCATGAAATATCTGCTTTAGTTCACTCATAAAAAATTGTTTATGTTAGAAAATAATTCCTTTTTCATGTGCATGTAGTGTGAATGTGGCACAAGGAATGCAATACTGGGAAATACTGAACGATTCTCACAATGTAATATTAATGGAGAAACAAAAATGAATATATAGTGATACTAATTCTTGGACATGACCAAGCAAATAACATGTGCAATATTAATTAGACTCGAGATACCATTCACCCCGTTGAAATAATTAACCAGTTCACTGTTATGCACAATACTATATCTGAGTAGCAATATAATCAGTTCTGTCCTCTGCATTAAGATAGTTAAATCAATATATTTATTTTTGTCACATATAAAAAGCAATAATCTATAGGAAAATGGTCTGTGCACAAGGAAAGCAAAGCAAGTTTCATGGAGCTGTAACAAATGCATTAATACCTCACCATGAATGTGTACCTCACCATGAATGTGTGTACTATACACATTTTAAAGAAACACTCATTACTAATATAAAAAGCATGATTCTATCATGAAGATGTCATTATAGTAATTTTGCTATTGTATAACAACTTTAGGCTCCAAAAAACATCACTACAGTGATTCTGATGCTTGTGTGGAAAGAGAAACAAAAAATAATCCATTAGAAAACAATTTAGAAGTTAGAATTGAAACCGTAACTACAGCAGAAAATTTCAGTATTGCAAGGTCACAATATTCTGCATTTAATTAGAAGTTAACTCTTAGCTAAATTAATAGCAGATTATATAGAAGACTGTAACAGCATTACATGACGATTTATAAAATTCTTTACCTGTTAATCTATCCCTGATTTTTGCTCCACATATAACTTCCTTTCCCTCATCATTAGTGGTCTTGTGCAGGCTCACCACCTCAGTATAGTTTGCAATGGTAGCTCCCATCCTGGCTGCTGATATAGCAATGGAGAGGTTCATACGGGCATCATCATGCTGACCTTTGAAGTACAAATAACTCGGTTAAGTGATACACAATTCAACAAAGAGGCAACTACTGACAAGAGTTACTCCATTTAAATTTACATGGGGGAGATGGAGTTCACATTTTATTCTTCTAAGGGTTGGGGTTTGAACCTTATAATTTAACTTTGTTATATTGGTTGCAGACCTTAAATAAAGCATCACCATTCCCCCCTCATTCCACAGCTGATTGAAATGGAAAGATCTGATTTGACACTCCTTTAGATTTAAATGAAATGGTCTTGATTTCAGCTGATATATCCTCAAATTTTGGCTATAATGTCAACACAATTAATCACATACAAATATAACATACAATGTGATTTATCATAACAATTCTATTTAATAGACTTTCTATGATTGTTGTGAAATTAGCTGAAACTGAAATCAAAACTTATAAATAAATGAATGGGCAATATAAAAAATTATAAAAATTGTCTACTCAAATTATTACCACCCAGAACATTTGGTCTTTTAAATCTGGGAAGGTATCCTTTGGATGAAGGCCACTGTTTGCTCATAATAAATTTGGTATGCTACCAAACTAACATCAAAATGGACACCTACACATTTACTTTATTTATAGGCCCAAGCTAAATATGCTAACACATTAATTAGGTCTATAGAATATGTATCAAGCGAACTAATTCAAATACTGACCATCATAGTACACCAGGGCACCCACTAGTTCGTCTTTCTTCAGCATTGGAAACAATTCCAGGGCTTTACTCTTGGACAAGTAATAGCTGGGATTCAATATCTGTCTCCCTGACACCATGTCATACATCTTGATTCCAACCCAGTAGTAGGGAATCTGCCACCACCTGTGTAATTGTATAAGAAATCATTAAAAGGAGGCTAAAGACAAAAACAATATAGCAAACATCATACTTTCAAACCCCATTGGGACATGGGATTGTATATTAGGCTTCATGCATCCTTCTGCCTCATTTTACAACTGAAAGACTAGAAGCTCAAAATCCTAAAGTGCTTCCCCATTATAACACAGTAGTCAAACTCAAGAACCACTGATCATGTTATATACCAAAAAGTGATATAGTGAAAATGATCAAAAATTATATTAATGAGTATACTGCATTGTCATTGCTTTTAAGGTGATAAATTGAAAAAACTAGTACTGAATGTGATTAAATTCAGGTCCACTTGAGGCCAATGAATCATATATTAAAAGCTTGATTCTATTTGGATTAAGTGGTCAAAATCACACTTTCCACATTTACACACATTTTGTAATTAAAATAATGAACATCTGTAAAAGGTGTCTAGTAATGCCAAGTCATTTTTATTAATTAAATATCTGGTCTTCAGTCCAATACACCAGTTACAGATGATTAGCAACTCATTGACTTCATGCCATGTAATTCCTTCATGTCATACTTTTAGCTATTCAAAAGCATAAAGTAATATGTGTATGCAATCAGTATAAATTCACTGATATTTGAAACAAACACATTTGTTTGCAAAAAGTACTCATCCACATAGTAATTAATCACTGTTCTCTCACATGATGTACATTTCCTCCTAGAATTAGGTGATCAATTTATGTTGCTTGCGACCTGATCGTTTTGTTTATTTATAACTTTTTAAAGTCTATGATATTTCTCTGCTGTACAGTCTTTAAAAGGTCAATGTCCTAGCTTTCTGGCCACATCTTGCATGTATATTTGGCCTTGGAAAAAATAGGGGTGCTTCCAGCAGGACCTCTTCATCTGTCTAAATAAGGTTCTTCCTACTGTTGATCTGGATCTTTCTTTCTCATTTAGAGCCTTGGAAAATCTGGATGAACCAGGTGTACAGAACACTATCCAGGTCCGTCTCATTTGCTAATCTAGCTATTTTTCTTCTTTTTTTAATCCAGTATCTATGTCTAAACATGTCAGCATATTATTTGTTTCCTCACATTCAATAGTTCAAAGTTGACTCTGGCACACCTAAATTCATTAATTCCTTCATATTGTAACTTTGCAAAAAGTACTCATCCACAGAGTAAATAATCACTATTATTTCACATGATGTATATTTCCTCCTAATATTATGTTATGATTTTATGTTGCTTAGAACCATTCTATTACTTTTTGAAATTTTAACACCAGACTTAAGTTTCTTTAACAAACCCAACTTATCATTCTGAGAATAAGCTTTCTTTTTCCTGAACACCTCCATTGAGAGATTGTTTCAATTCACTATTTATCCAAATTATTTAAGTGAAGTCTTTTTCATTGACTTGTAAATATCTTGATAATGCTGAACCCATTTTAAAATCTAACTGATCTCACAAAAAAGTAACAGCTATTTTAATGGACACTGCTTGTAGCTACATAATACAAATAAGCATCTATTAGTGACTGCTATTTTCTGTATGATGACAGGATAATGCAATCTGGGTTGCATTCCAACAGATCACAGAATCTAACAGCAAGCATGAAAGGCATGCCAAATTTAACTTTTTCAATGATCTGTTCCTATCCACAATGATAATGATCAATACTAATACATGATTAGTGAGTCATCTTACAGAGATAAAGTTGCTGATTTGCTGGTGTGCTTTAGTGCTAAGGCAAGTCTGATGATCTAATGTACCTTAACCAAATAAAATAGCTGACATGGACCAAATACAAAATATTATTGTGGCTTGGTTGAAAAATGCCTGATTCTGGTTGTGGAGTAGCCTTTTGGAATACAATATCTGACACTGCCTGAATACAAATAATGTGGCTAATTAGAGTTAAACAGTGGCTATGAAAAACACATTCTGGTAATGTCCAAATCAAATAAAATACAATGTTTACGGCTGATAGATGCTGAACATATTTCTTTTAATAAATATAATTTTCATAATTTTGTTGATGGGGTCCATGGCATTATACATTATATCCAGTACACATTATAGCAAAGCACATTATAACACATTATAACGGGGGAGAGCTTTACAACTGGATTTGATATAGTTGATTACCAGTATTGTACTGTGTCCTTATGAAAGTCTTTTAACTGCAAATGCCTTACCACTAAATAAACTACTATAATTTCTGTGCCATAACATACTAAAACTGAAACTTTCAATCCCTGAGTTGTGAATTTGGAATAATCAAATTATCAAAATAAATCCAAGTTCAACAAAGGTTCTATTATTTTTTTCCCTCAAAAATTCATAACATACTACCAGATTTATCAATTTCAATGAGCCATATCAACAACACACCCACAAACACTTACACAAACTTTACCATGTTTTGTTTCAAATAAAGTATTATTTAAAAGAAAGATCACTCCAGTAAAACTTCTAACTTTGATGGATCTTCAATACTGTTTTGTATATTAATTTGATTGTTTTTAGGCTTTTTAAAAAGATTACTATATGCCACAGGTTAAGTAAAATTGTATTTTGTTGTTGTTGAAGGGCTTAATGCCATTTTTCAGCACATGATAGGCTACACATGGTGGCCAGTATAAAATGTAGTTTTGTGTGTATATCTGCCATGTGTAACAAAACATAAAAAAGAAAAAAATACTTGCCAAAACTTTCCCTAAAACTTCACCAGAAAAGGACAAAGCTGAAAACACTTTCTTAAACCTGGTAGTGTGGAAGCCACATATTCATAGATGATGTTACCTGGCTGTGTATAAGGAAACTATATATTTATGGTGAAATGTCATGCAGCTCTGTGTGCAGGATTCATATTTTTTATGGCACTGGACAGTGATGTTTACAGCTGTCCCATCAAGGCGAATCACTAATCTCGTGCTAATAATAGCAAGATAGCAAATGTAATAGTCCAAGGTGATCACAACTCAGTATCACTGTAACAGAACATGAGTGAAACATATATTAAAATGGACTGATCTGCCCAGGAAAGTCTGCTGTCAACAGTGGACATTGATGTAAACAATATGGTCACTGTTAAGCAGCTGCAGTCTCTAAGCTGTCTCAGCCAGTTGCTGCTGATTACTGCATACATGTATGGGATAGTCCAAATAAGAATAAAGTTTGTTAGGGCTGTGGAAGTGGAGATCTATGAATAGCAATACACAGTTTTCTAAACATGAGGATTAATTTTCTGCAGGAATATATCGTATGTTGAAATGAAAGTGCTCTGACACTAACACATGTTGACGTCCAAGTGCTATGGCATGGCCATTCCATTCAGTAACAACTTATAGTTCCATCAAACTTTATAGTAGCTAAGCTTATGAAGAAGTCTTTCATGTGCAGAGCTTTTCTTAAATTGGGAGATACATTGCATCTTTATGAATGAGAACTCTACTAGCATGAAAGGGTCAAACCATTCATTTCAGTGGGATGTCAGGTGTCAACTCCAAGGTATACCTTCCTTGCCTATCAAAAAAATGTACATTACACTTATCGTATTTTAAAGCTTATTTGCTGTTTCTCCCTCTCTCTCTAATTATGTTAGAAAAAAATGAATGAGAGAAAGAGTTCCACTTCTTAAGTAGCCAACTCTTATAACAGCAATGTATTTTACTTCATTCAATATCGAGGCCCCGAGTGGCCAAGTGGTCTAAAGCACTGTCTGTTACGGATCACTGCCATCTCACCTCTGTGTGGGTTTGAGTCTAGGATTTCATGATTGTGTATAGGTGAGAAAGCTTGCCAGTAGCTTCTCGTGGGTCATCGGTTCTTTCCGGTGATTTCCCGGTTTTTTCCTCCACCATTAATACTGGCTGCCATGAAGAGCCTATCGTGTGCTGAAAAATGGCGTTAAGCCCAACAACAAAAACAACAATATCATTCAATATCTGAACATTCAACCTGGTGGAAACTTTTGTTTGTTCCTCATCAGTTCATATTGTTTCGATTTAACAGAGCTAGTTTCATATAAAGCTTGTTCTTTTTTATATTTATTTTCCTCAAATGTTTGATAACATAGAAAATATAATATTTTAAGACTGTTGATGAAATCTATTTTATTTCAATTATTTTTAGCAGGTTGCAATTAATAATTATCATTGAAAACCTCACAACTCTTACTCTATAATTTATAATTTAGACAATAGAATGTTACAGAATTTAATATGTGTATTTTGTAGGTTATTGATAGCTGTGCTCAAACTAGATGAACTTCAGAAGATGCATTAGAAATAAGAATTTAAAACAAGCTGAGTTGTAAAGAAAGTTATTGTAAAACTATATTGTTCTGCCATATATTTAAGAATGCATTAATTATAAAAGCTGTTAAAGAAATCAAAGAAATAATGTATCCCACACTATTGATATGCATTTAGTTTGCATGTTACTTGATAGTAAAGAAAAGTTAAGACGTAAGATGTAGTAATGAAACTGGCAAAAAATTAAAGTTTATGTAGAATGAGACTAAAATTAGCATAAGTCATTCTCTTCACCATAAAACATGACCAATATAATTGTTCTACATTATGATAATTAGTATCTGACATTGACAATTAAAACAACTTAATAATACTGAGTTTTTTGACAACACTATATTAGATTTTTTGTCAAAAATTACTTTTCCACACATTTTCTCTTGGTTGCTATGGTAACCATATGGTAACCATGAACAAACAACAATTATACCAACATTTTTTGCATTAGCAATCTGCATGCATTTATGCATCACTTTTAGCAATTTCACTGCAAGCTGTCAACAAACAAAAAAGAGTTCTGAAACTGTTATATGGATCTGGCCCAAAAAGTCTTTTGTTCGGAAACAATTCAGATGGGGTAGTTGGGAAACAAATCAGCATTAATTTCAAGGTAAAGCAAAAACAACACCAGTGTTTATTTAAACAAACCGTCGTGGTAAACTCAACTTTACATCTTAATGTTTTGGCGGTTAATTTTGAGTAAAAATAATTGTTTTGACTTGGTCAATTCTATTGTGAAGTTTTTAAAACTAAAATTATACTATTTGCTCTAGTGGCAGTTGAGTATTTATACTGATTTTGTAATTACAATTATGTGTCTACATACTCCTAGCAGTTAGAATTATTTACATTGAATAAGTCAGTCTTATGCTGTTCTCGTTCAAAATGAAGTGTGAAGAAACATTGCGTAATTATCAAGGTCACATAAAAAACTACCATCGTCATATATTTACATGTCCATTTAGTTTTAGTTGATGACAGAAATACATTTCATTAATGAGCACCATTTTAAGTTTTAACGATCAACCAGCTATTACAACACATGCATGTCAAAGTGTAAGGTCTTGTTTATTTTATCAAAGCCTGCAAACGCTGCATTACATTTAGCCTTGGGATACAACCCTTCGTCTACTCTGCTCAGTTGAGGAAGCACCTCAATAGCCATAAGAATACTGTCACTCACTCAAAATCTGAACAAAATAGCAAGGCAAAGTCATTTTTACATTCCATACAGAAGAAGGAGAAGTTAACATTTTTTCAGCAATTTAATTTCCCACTTTCCCTGGCATGAACTATAAATGTACAGAAAGAAAGACAATTATCCCATCACAGGCTTACCCGTTTGAAACATTCCAAATCAGCAAATGTCAATTTGTTATTTATTTTATTTGTTTCTGATCTACATTAAATGGCACTGCAGACAACACTCATGATGGATGTGTAGCTGCAGATCACCAATTACAATGATCATGTTAACACATTAGTTAAAAATAGATTCACACATGGCAGTTTGCATTTAACACTCTATCATGCATGACAGGTCTATAAATGCCAAAAAGAAATTTACTTTGAAAACCAAGTTCTTAACATTGCACCATCCATACCTAAAAAGAAAACTTTGTCGCAGCTTGATATATGACATGAATATTAACCTCACCAACAAAACTTCATATGATCTCTTTAATATAATTTAAGGAAATGTCCATCCGAAGTCAATAAAGATGATCTATTCAGCTTATTAAGACCAAAACTGGAATATACATCCACCATCTGAAACCTTCAATGTAAGACCCATATACAGTCATACCTGGTTATCTCAATTACGTCAGGAGTGTAAAAAAAATTGTCGACATAACTGGGTCCCGAGATATCTGGGTTCATAAATGTGTCAGGAATGCAGCCCATCATGTATTAAAAACAAGTGTACTCCAACAAATCAGCCATGATTAGCACATTAAATATAAATATGTAAGGTCATCAATACATTATCTTGGTAACTGTGCCATACATCTACCACCCATCCCCAGAATCAACAAGACTGACAAGACAGTAGCAGTACCAGGCATCTAAAACCCAACTACAGAGTAAGTAAGATCTACAGGACACAACCAATGCATATAACTTGTGCTGTGTTAACCATTTACCTCATACAAGCACCATTTGATGCCTCTACCTGATTTGTATACAAGTGCCTTTTGATGCCTCTACCCGATTTGCATTTGCTTCTGTAAACAGCAGCCATTCTGAGTGGGGTTTTGTATTGCCACCTTCGGGAAAAAACCCCTATTAGATACTATATTCATTGGTGTGAATGACCATTACATCAGATCACGTGGTCACTGTTTATGTTCTGGTCAAAATCTGTTATTTAAATTAAGTAGGCTATAACTATCTCCAAAATGGCAGTTTCCGGATATCTTTCAGTACTTGCTCAAGTTTTCAGATTAGAAATCAGTTATGAAAGCTTCAATAACTTTAACAAAGGCTCTGATACTGATGTAGGAAGCCATTAGTTTTATAAATTATCAAATTCAGCTTCAGCTGATTTAGTGATGTAGATGCAAAGAACTTGTAAATTTGAGCATTTGAAATGGCAGCTATGGTTAGTCACATGGCTTCACTGACTTGATGGGGAATGAGTTCTCAAGATTTTAAAGTACATACAAAATTCTTTTGTAAAAAATAATTACACAGCTATAACAACCATAATTTTACTATACAATCTTTCTATAATATATATTTATATATACATATATATATATATATATATATATATATATATATATATATATATACAAATGTGTACCTGTTAAAATTGCTGTTAAATGTAACATACACTTCACTGCTTAACAGGCCTATGAATAGCGCACTGCATTGGATACTTGCTACATGCGGATCGAAGGGCTAAAAAGCCATACACTCTATGAGGGATATGGTTAATATTCACTAGCATTCATTTTTACCTTAGACAGCTGCTCACTAGAACCAACTTCCAGAAAGTACAGCAACAGCTCCATTATGTAAGGCTTCAAATCTGCCAATCAGCACAATACCATATTAAGGAGTGGTTATTTTATTTTAATTTTCAGAGTGTATGGGACATGTGATTTAGAGCAAAAATGAACTACAACTCTTATCCATTATATATATATATATATATATATATATATATATATATATATATATATATATATATATATATATCTTCCTTCTCAAAGATCAAGAGGAGAGGAAAACCTAGTCCCCTACCCCCATTAAATGTCTGGTCTCTAAAGAAACATCATAATATTATTTAAGCAATGTATATACATTATTTTTTCTCCATTTTGCATTCAGGAAAAATCTCTGTTGCTTGTTGTTAGTCTTTAGAAAGATGACCATGACAATGCTGATTGGTTTGGTTTCTATGTGTATGTGAGTGACTGATAATAAGGCCTATTTGTGCTCTCAACTTTCTGTGACACACTTAAATGGAGATTGGGTTTGTTTGACCTACAGGTGACATGCTGTTTTTCTGAGAATTTTGTGCCTCAAGTTTCTGCACTGCCTTTGCAGGTCTCCTTTTTTCAAAATATGTAGCTCCATATAGATGAGCAGCAGTTCCTTCAGGGGTCACGCTACCAGGTGAAGTGGGCGAAAAAGTCACCTGAGAAGTGTAAACTTCACCTTCTTCTGTTATGAAAGTGAAAACGACTTTGCCCTCTGATTTTTCGGATATAATATGACTGTAGATTACGACTTTGAGATGCCCCCTCGCTGTAGCCAAAAAGTTCTGACACTGCTGTACCCAACGCCAAATGTATTTACATGGTGTTGATACCAATCAGCTTATGGCGACAAAGAAATGCTTGCACATTCACATGCAAGTTTTAATAGCTAACTGACCATTACCCTTTTCGGGAGCAAGATATCACTGCTTGATTTCATAAAGTTGGGCCTACTGTGATGAAAAGATGCCAAATTCTGTTTCAAAATTTAAACATCAATATGCAAACAGTAATTTGCTTTAATACATACGAACAGAGAAAAGAGATTTTAACAGCCGTATTTGCGTATTTTCTGTATAAAATCAGTTTGAAACCGTAAATGAAATTTTAATGGCGGACATCGCTGCATATTTGATATACCACTTAATTAAAATGTGAAAATACGAAAAATATATATATAGTAATGAAACAAATAATATTTAACCAATCCATATTATTACCAGTAGGTAGACAAACCATAAATATGCAGAACTTTTAATGGGTTTTTGTAACGAAGTAAGAAAGTGTGTAGTTCGAGAACCCTCTTCCCAGTCTAAAAATAGATGCACTCTCTCTTTGTGCAAGACATATTCTTGGATTTTTGGCTGTGGGTAAAACGTAGGATCCAGTTTAGTTATATATCGACTTTAGTGCTTCAGTGTGTTGTTTATGAATAGTTACATTAATGTTTTATTGGGAACAATGAAATCAGGACGAACAGTGTGGTTTGAAGACACCTGTGCATTTATTCCTATGTACATGTATATGGGGCTGTTTCAAAAAATGCTAGAAATCTTTTTGACTGCAATTGCATACAAAACTTAAGAAAAATAAAATAATTAAGTGATAGTTTATTAAGCATTTTTACCAACTTGCATATACAAGGCTCTAACCTTGTTACTTCTATCAGTGAAAATTAATTGCGATGTATAGCTTCATGTGATTTTTATGCCATACAGCTAAAATTAACTGCATTTACTTTAATTCAAAAACTCATATACTAAGTATGAATACAATGCGTATGAATATAATTTTTTATTCGCGTACAAAATATATTGATACTCACAAACAACAAATATTTTTCAACTTGAAAATAAGGCATTGCTTAAAACTGTTTAAAGCATACCAAGAAATAGAGCACATCATTACAATATGATAATGCATCTCTCTCTCTCTCTCTCTCTCTCTCTCTCTCTCTCTCTCTCTCTCTCTCTCTCTCTCTCTCTCTCTCTCTCTCTCTCTCTCTCTCTCTCTCTCTATATATATATATATATATATATATATATATATATATATATATATATATATATATATATATATATTGTGTTTATTGTTTCGGTCTCACTTTTCCCAGATTAACTCCCATTGCTCCCTGTTTAGCTCCCACCTCTCCCTGTTATGACCAAAAGGAGAAGTCACTTCTCCCTAAAATTTAAGTCTAGCTGGGCCCCTGAGTTCCATTGCACTGGTATATGCCAGTTTTTTTTTTTAAAAAAAAATTTGTCTTCGTACTGGAAAAAGATGAGGCTGACTGACTTCATGTACTAACAAGCAATAATGTGTGTTTTAAGTCTTGAAAGTAAACTGTATTAACATCAAAGTCTGTAAGTAGCCGTTTTATTCAATTGATACAGTTGTAGTCCCATATCTCTGCCAACTCTAATCATTGAAAGATATCAACAACACAGAACCAAATGGAAAATCTGCTTATATTTTTCATGTAAATCAAGGGTTCAATATTTGATTCAATATGAAACATTATAATGAATTAAAGCACTCCTTTTCTGCTTCATAGATGTCCATCTAAGCAGGCACTTTCAACCTCATTCTATTTGTGTTACAGAACCTGTAGTCAAGGTAGAATGACTGATAAATTCCTATCTTTCTCAAGAACTGGGTATTATAAATTTTTATTTTTTGTATAGATGACTGTAAGCAATATGATCTTGCCATGCTAAAATTCAAGGCCTTCACTCACACCAAGCCACTCTACCTAAACATTGTGTGAGGTACATGGAAGCTCGCTATGTGTTTACTGTATAAGTAAACTCTAATCCAAAGTTATTAAATGTGAATGGATAATGTAGGTGACTGACAGTGACATTATTGGCATGGGATTTTGCTGTAGTTTGTTCCACAGAGCATCACAAGTTTTATCCTATTTCTAACTTAGTAAATTGTCAGGTCAGCATCATTAAATGTAGCTAGAAGTATCCAATTTGGTTTAAGTACTTCGTGTGAAATGAATTACGCACTTTAACATTGCTGTCTTGATAATTTACTGAGTAACAGAGAGAATAAAATTGATGATGCTGTATGGAACTAACCATAGTATCTCAGTGTTGACCTGTAACACTGTCCGTCATGAACATGGCTCCTGTAAAGGTCAGAAATACATTTATTTCATTTTTTTACTCATGTGTATTGTTTACAACATAAAAATTATCTACTCTGTCCAAGTAATAAACATTATATTGATGCGATTCATTAACATCTGTACTGGTAAAATTTGGTCTTGTACCAACTCTTTCCATCCTTAAAGCAAAGAGGTACCGGTAATAGTGTCATCCCTTGTGGAAATGCTGGATGAGACTCCGCCAGGTTCAGTTATCCTGTGTGAAATCTTCAAAAGACTCAGGGTCACTGTTGAAGTGATGCTACTGAATCACAGACCAATCCGATCTTTACTACGTATTTCTTTCTAGTTTGAAAGAGTATAAACTGTGAGGGGCATAGTCCTGATCACTGCTGTCACTAACTGATGTACTTGTTATTTTTTCAGTGCTGAGAACATGTCAATGAGGCAAGTTCAACTTTCATGAGACTTAATTCAGTTATCAATTAATTGGTTTTAAAATATTTATGACCAAAGTAATAAAGATTTCCTTTCTTGACCCAAGAAGAAATATTTGATCATTTCCATTATGATATAAACTGGACACATCATTCTTTGGCTAATTCAATGTAAGTAATGTGGTAACAGCCAGCCTATAGGCTGGGGACCAGGCCACTATTGTGACATCATGTTCTATGTTTGCTCCAACCTTTTAAAAGCTGACCATTGAGAATCTATTTTCTTTACATCAGGGCTGATCTAATCCCACAGCCCATCGTCCTGAACTAGTCATTTTCAAAGTTGGGCAAGTAAATTTTTCAATCACTAGTCTGGGACTGGTGGGTGGATTTCTTTTAATTTTTAAAGTCAGGCAAGTCTATATTTTCTTGGTTTAATAACTTTAATTACTTTTATCTGGCAACACATGCCCTAAGGAAATACTAAACATTTTATATGACCCCTTCCAGTGGTTCTTGTTAATTATTCCAGGTTCGAACATTCTATTACTGCTTGACTGAATTTTGGGCTAATGAGCCAATAATTTACCTTACATTATATTCTGAAATTAAGCCCTATATAGTTCATATCTTACATCAGTCAACTTTATTTCTACAGCTATCAACAAACTGTGTTACACACATTTGGTGAACAATAAAGAGACTTATAATGACAAATAATTTATTAACCAATTTATGACTAAAGTGTGTATAATTTGATGTCAGTTTATTCATTTCATTAACACCCCCATCAGCAAGCAGCAAAGACAGATATTGTTTATACAATTGCTGCTTACAATATGGTCAAACTACTTTAAATTTTTCCAGGTACATGATTACATGTTCAATTTATAACTTTAACATACCCTAGCATTGTACCCATCTGAGATTAATAAACTGACACATCTCCAAATATGAGTAAGTGAATCTGTGTTTATCATGCTAATAATATGTTCAAATATAATTCTTTTAATTTTGCTAATTTTTGGACAGATTATTTCCATATTATCGTGGCAAGTTTATAGCAATTTTACATTTTGATTTCCAATTTTGATTTTTGGATCTGGATCATGGAATTTAGGATTAAGGGGGCAAAAAGTAGTATTGACTGCCATGAGCAAAAAGATACCACATACTTCCATCACACAAGCTCCTCTTATCCAAGTCCATAAATTTGCAGTGATGGCCTTAAATATCATACAGTCCTCTACAGATGCACACAAATGCATTGGCAAAATGTAACTGTTCGACATAATGGAAGGACAGATAGATGGAAACGAGTTATCAAAAGATGTATAAATGATCAAAGTCTTACTTGTACACAGGCAGCATGATGGGGAATGGGTAAGCCAGGTGAGGTGCTATGTTAATCAAGTTGGCTCTTTCTGCTAAAGCCTCTTTAACCATTTTATACTGAAATGTAAAATAAGAAACAGTTCATGCTGGTTCTGATTCTTGTCTTACAAACTTTGACTGACTACATATGGCACATATACTAGAGCTGGATATGCAGTAAGTACCTTTATATTCTGAATTCATATTTTGGGATGCGATATTTTTTTCTTTTATAATTCCAATTTTTATGAATGGACTATTTTCTGCTACATGAATGCATGTACACAGCCTTGTTGTACTGATCTGAATCTGTTTAAACTTTTAAATCTGTTAAGTTCATCAGCTTTCCCAATGTACTTTTCATGAAGTTTTGTATCAACTCTTTACCCATCAATCAATCCCAGCCCTAAAATCCTGTGACTTTATATCAAAATCTGCATTTACATGAAAATATCTTTGATTAAAAGTACAAGACCTTTCTGCACTCCTACATGCAACTCTGTAACAAAGCAAAGCATAGGAAAAGTTTTCAAATAATTTTACCGTAAAAAAATTTCCAATTTTACTTTGACATTAAGTCGGCAAAATACTGTAGCTGCTGTTAATCAGGGTCATCGACATATTATGTAAGAGCCCTAGATATCAAATGGTTTTGATTCTGAGCACTGATATGCAAGCAAAGCATGATCAATAAAAAGTCATTACAAACCCATCAAAACTCTGTTGGTGTGATCATGTATTAATTAGGTCACCTTTGCTAGCACATGGTTTGTCATTTCACATAATTCCACATCGACAAATGATTTTTGGCAAGAACATTTTAGTTGGGTATTCTTGTTACACATAAAGAGGCAGATGAAAGAAAATTCTGAGCTATGTAATTATTAACTTTGTGACTGATTAGCAAATATGTTCCATTTTAATAAATACTAAAACCATGATCTTTGGATCTTGTCATGAATTTCATGGTTACTGCAGATGTCAGCTGAAATCTCTAATGAAGAATGACCACTTCCCATAACAATAAATCTGATGACAGAACTACAAAATATCTGTCAAAACATCGAAAACAAAATATTTGTGGCCTGTATCATAAGGTATTCAAGAGAAGTTCAGAAAATGGTTGCATGGCAGGAGCAAACAGATGATTCCACTGGAAGCTGAATATCAATGCTATATAGACTGGGACTGGAGAAATGTAAAAGAGAAATCTATTGTCCACCAGATGTTTTCCCCAGGAAGAAATGGGACTCTGTTAAAGAGCAGTGTAGAGACCATTCTGTGAGGATGGTTTTGCCTGAACTGAACTTGACAGATTGTCTGCTAGAAGATTGTCATTATAGTTGGCTTTTTTAATCTTTGTAAGAGAAAGACCTGAAAAAAATGAAGGGGATTTACATTTTCTCTACCATCTATACAGATATCTGGAATCAACCAGATTCTAGATTTCATTAGTCCATATAGTGCAAAAAGTGTAATAATTCTTACATGTGTTCTCTGAATACATGAGGCAGACAAGGGCCTTTACGGTGTCCATACTTTCTCACAAAACATTTTGACATTATTCCCTAAAATAATGCTATCTTTTATAGAACAATAATAATGACAATACATATTATTTCACATGTGACGCTGACCTTATTGTAAGACCTTATTGTAAGTATGTATGTGATATACTCCCCTTTGTATTTGCACAATGATTCATTTGTGTGGAATTTCCTGTCTTTTCTTTCTTAAGGAAGCTGTTTAATTGTTACAAATTTATTATTATTGAGGAGCAATGTGGACAAACACAGTAATTCTGTGACACAAGTCATGCAAATTATATTAAAATACAATGAAGAAAAACAATAAATTGGTCTTTAGTCAAGTATTTTTTTACAGGAATGACAAATTCCTATTTATTGAGATTCATCCACTGCTGCATTATAACCTAACACATAAGATTTACCCCATAACACTTGTATTATGAAAAATAAGAAGTTTGTACCATAACCCTTAACTGGTGGGATACAACATGGTAACCTAATAGGTCCCGTTGTGAATCAAATTCAGAGTGTAGGTTATTAGCATGTAAACTGTATGGAGAAGATTCATATATCAAAGTAATTGTTGAAGGATAACCGCAATGCATTACAGCACAAGCAACATTATAAATTTTCAATGATCACAGATTTAACACATATCCATTAACATGTCCTTGAAAATGATGACTATTCTATGCATGGGCATATAGGGTGCATGAGGGTCTTGCTGCCAATTTTCCACACTGTTGGATGATGTATTCAAATCAAACAGATGAAGCAAAAGCTACACAATAGTCATGAGTAAGTTATTAAACAGAACTGCAAACATGAAACATACAATACTGAGCTACAAACTTGACCTTGAAGATAGGATTCCAATTTAGTAAATATAAAACCTCTAAGTGATCATATATATTTAATCAAAGTCTCATCCCTTCATTTCAAATGGATCTAAAATTATAGAGTGGAAAGTCAAGTTAACTGGAAATGTGCAACATAAAAACACCCTGTGGCACACAATTGGACAGAATCTATATTTCCATTGAACTTCCTTCAACCACATTAATTATATATTTCCTTTGCTCTTTATATTCATTTCAATTGCATTCATTTGCATTTCCTTTGCAGTCCATATGTAATTCAATTCGCATCTACATCTCCAACGAGTTCATAATGCTTTTACAAGGTATCAGAAAGTGTCATAAATTTTGCATTTATTGCCTTCATTCATTGTTTTCTTCCTTTTCATTCCTTTGAAATGGTGGGTCCCAAGTAGCTGATTGGTCTAAATCGCTTAAGGATCACTGCCATCTCAACTCGGTCAATGAGTCTCAGGATTATCTAATGTGGGTATGTGAGAAAGTTTGCCAGTAGTTTGTCATGGGTCGGTGGTTCTTTCCAGAGTTGTCCCTGGTTCTTCCTCCACCATTTATACTGCCACCATGTACAGCCTATTTTGTAAGGAAAAATGGTGTAAAAACCTACAACAGCATCATTTGAAATGCATCTACCAAGAATGAGATTTCCATTTGCAAAAGCATTAAATTAAAAAATGTATTACTTTCATATCTTTGATTTTAAAAGTCTGCTTTAAATGAAAAGAAAATGAAACAATTTTAAAAAAATAATTAAATTTAAGATGAATAAAAATATACACAATCCTGCAATAAATGTACAGATATTGTAAATTTTTTAGATATTGATTTAAGACTTTGACAATAGCAGCCCCAATGTGGTACATGCAGAGGTGTTCCAAGGATTTTATCATAAAAGGGGATTTCATATTAATTTATATTAATTTATAAATCAAGACTCACTGGGAAGAAAATAATCCCTGATCTGCTATGCCATCATGTGCTGGCAATTAAGAATATGTTGCTTGTTCTACAGATTTGTTCAAACAGACTGTACAAACTCAGATTTGCCAGTGCATTATGCAATGGCAGAAATGGGTCTGTCCAGTCTGCAGTTGGACATATATATATGGTATCTAACATGTAAAATCAATAATTATGAAGGTAGGAAGAATCTGCACCTGTGCAAAATCCAGATTGAAGACAGCTTTTTGAAGATACCGAACACCTCCATGGATGAGCTTAGTGCTTCTACTGCTAGTTCCTGAGCCAAAGTCATACTTCTCCACCATAGCAGTTGTCAGACCTGAAAATATTGGCAGCTGTAAATTGTATTGCCAATATTTTTGTAATGAACCAAAGACCAAGCAAAGCTCTAACCTAGTCGGGTGAGACATGTAATTCGTGCTGTCTGGCTAGTGGATATGTAGTTTGAAAAGCTAAACTATTAATACATAATTTACCCAAATTTACCACACCTCACATATTCCAGTTCCAAGAGCTAATAAGCAATTAAGTACATCAGCACAATTGTGGCTATATGGTGCTGACTAAAGGCACAGTTCAATAAATACAAAAACAGATCTGCACAATTAGAATAAACCCTTCTAATACAATGAAAATAAGAACAAAATAAAACAAAATGTGGAAATGTGGAAATGTCATGGAGGGCACTAGTGATATAATAAATTGCATCTTATATAAATTCACAAACTTGCAAATGGCATATCAACTAAATATATTTGCTAGGCAGCCTCTGAAAGATGGCTATCTCTGGCTGATCTAATCTAGGACAGTTTCGGTACATGTACAAGTAGCATATGAACAGTCACACAATACAAGCAACAATACTATAGGTAAATGAGTTACACATGTTTGTTAATAATAGAATATCAATGAAACATGGACTACCATTTCTTATGTATGTTATTTGTGTTTTTTTATGGGATGTTGCTAAGATGAAGTTTATGACATTTGATCTATATTAGAATTTATGGATTTTTCAGATACAAGTATAGTACTTAATGCATTATGGATTGTACTACACAAACATAATTTTTAAAAAATTGTGTTTCAGACTAGTTTTGTCTTCATTTAATCAATAGAACATATTTTCGAATCTCCTTTTATTCACCACCACCCATTCTTTTGGCACTTGTATTATTTTCTACAGCTAACTGACTTGGTTCCTTATAACATGGTTTGTTATATAACATGGTCAGGTTCTAAGAACCCCAACCTTGTATTATAGCAGGGTCACACTGCATATCTTAGAACACATACAAATATCTTAAACATTAAACAAAAAGCTATACATTAAATCAATGAATACAGACATAGAAAAAATCTTTTGCTGTGGACCTTTACTATAAAGTCACTCAGCATATCGCTTCTCTCCATATAAGTGTGGCCATGGATCCCATTACATATAATAAATATTGTTCAATTATTGCTAGTTAATTAAATTCACTAATGGTTTGTTTGCAACTGCAAGCGAAATAAAATGTACATCATTAAATACCCTATGTTTGTGCCTTCTGCACCACTGTGCTTGTCTTCTTGGAATGTACCTCCGAATAAGGTGCCATCACTTATAATGCAGGTGACTTTTATGGGTCCCACAAAAAGTGTTATAAAAGATTAAGTATGCACTGTATTTACAAGACAAATGATATAAACCTCTGCTGATAGAATCCAAAGTCACTCCTGCTCCAGTAGCACCACCACCAATGACAAGAACATCAAACTCCTTCGAGGCAAGAGTAGCAAGTTGCTGCTCACGCGTGGGAAGTGGAGCATAGGCATACTTCTGATCCTCGGCTGCTTCCACACTGTTGTTGGATGTCTGTAAAAATTTCAATAAATAATTATCCTGCCCTATGATCTCAAAATAAGACTCTAGCTCACTGATAAATTGAACTGTTGCAAAGTTGTTACTGCACCATTAATTTATAATGTAAAGGCAAATGTGAACTGCCTGTTATTATACCTGCTGTCATACAAAGAGCTGCCCAATCATGATTCTTTGCACAGGGCCTGAAAATTCTGGTGCAAATAACTGGTTCAGGATTAGTAGGATTATATTCCACATAAGTCTACATAAGCCATATATTATTGTATTATTAAGTTACTATAAATAATAGAAAATGACACATTTCTATTCACAAATTCCAGAAATCTGCTTTGTATGCAAGTTTTTTTTACATTTTATAATTAAGATTTTAACCTTTGCAGGAAAGTAAATGTTAATGTAAATTATGTTTCTTGGAGAATATTTATCCAATCACAGCTTTTGTTAGGGATATAAGTATGCTACCTCATGAATCCAGCACTACTAAAACGACCAAAATTTGTCTTTCCTTGTATCACATATAAAGGGCAACAACTTTTTCCCATTACATCTCCTTATCATAACAAGGTCTTGCTAAATTTTTAGTTGAGAGATATGACAAGCAATCTCTAATCCAGCACTACTAAAAAGACCAAAACTTGTCTTTCCTTGTATCTCATATCAAGGGCAACAACTTTTGCTCATTACCTTCCCCTATCAAAACAAGGTCTTGCTAATTTTTAAGCTGAGAGCTATGACAAGCAATCTCTAATGGGAGGTGATTGGGAGGGATTTTAAGTAGTATATTCTCGGAGAAACATAACTTACTTAAAAATTTGCTTTTTCCTTTAAATTATGTTCCTTAATCACATCAACATTAGAAGAAAAGATAATACAAGGTGGGAATGCTGAGCCTTTGGCCTATACCTCCAGCATCCTTCTAGGGAATAAAGTCAGTCTCAGTCTCTCTCTCTCTCTCTCTCTCTCTCTCTCTCTCTCTCTCTCTCTCTCTCTCTCTCTCTCTCTCTCTCTCTCTCCTCTCTCTCTCTCTCTCTCTCTCTCTCTCTCTCTCTCTCTCTCTCTCTCTCTCAGAATAAAGGTTCCATTTCAGATGTTTCCAAGAATGAAGAAAAAATTTTTTTACATTGTTAAATATAATTTGTTCACTCGCACCTTCTTGTTTTTCTCAGAATAAAGGTTCCATTTCAGATGTTTCCAAGAATGAAGAAAAATTTTTTTTACATTGTTAAATATAATTTGTTCACTCGCACCTTCTTGTTTTGGTACAGAATTATATTATCTTCAAGATATCAGATAGAGTATACAAAATCAATTACTCTTGACTTCAGTCTTAAGTTGACATTATTTAGCCTACTTATGAATAGGAATGGTGTGTAGCAAGAGAAGTTAATTTATCATATGTCATTGTGGAGTTTAAAATCTATACTTGTTAACGTTTAATATTTGAGAGTATGTGTGTGTGATATAGATTTCTAACATTGCTTAAAACAATTTCAGTCATATTGCTATGATGCCTGAAGTGTGTAGTTAGGCATCATGCAGCAGACATATGCCACTATATCCCACCCAGTCACATTATCCTGACATGGGGCCGACCAATCCTAATACTAACCTCCCAATGCTGAGCGCCAAGTGAGGCAGCTACTAGTACATTTCTTTTTGTAAATCTTTAGTATGCCTAGGCTGGGGTTTAAAACCACAACCTCCAGAATCTGAAACAGATGCTCTAACCACTTAGGTCACCAAAGCAGTCCATTTAACACTTTAAGAAATGTGATATATTAAGTGATTTGTGCATAGACACAACATGATAACCAATCCTGCCAACTATTACAAATGCACATGTTTTCAGTTTTTGCTGATGTCAAAACTGTATGTGTATTCGTAATTTTTTTAAACAATATGACACAGCAATTTTATATCACAATCAGTGGAAAGCAGATGTTACTGATTCTTTCAATTCGTTATAAAGGGCAAATCAAATTTTAAGTAGTCTGATATAAAACCATGGTACAGTTAATCTCATGCTCTCCTTATTAAAAAAAACTTTTACTTATGTCATCCGACAACACAAGTAATTAAAAACAACAAAAAAAGATAAGTGTGTGACTAAGTTGTTTAAAAAATGTAAACTTTGCCTTCTTCCTTTAGGAAAGAGAAGACAACTTTGTCCTGTTGGTTTTTTTAGAGATGCATTGACTGACTGTGGTTTCTAAAATGCCACCTTGCTCTAGTCAGGTTAGTTCTAGTGTTGTGTTGTTGCGAAATGTATTCATCAAGTCATCAAATAGTTGGTCTTGATATCAATTACACTAACAAATAAACTCCTGAAGATTCACAGGTATATGTTTTGATAGCTGATTGACCATTAGACCCTTCCTAAGTAAGTTAGCAACTGTCATTGCCCAATTTTCATTGATGATAAAAACATATACACTTGTGTTTGAAACTTCAACAATAGTATGTAAATAGCAATGTGTGTGTTAAGAACAGAATCTGTAATCTGGAGTTTTGAACTCATTCTTATACACTATTTTGTCATAAAATTAGTTCGAAATTTTAGCAAACCAGTATTGGGGAATAATGGTAGACATAGCTGTGTCTGGGAAGTACCCGTTTGTTAGTTGTTTTCATAAATCATTGGGCAAATATATTCAGAAAAATATACAATTCATAGAAAGTAATCTTTAAGTATTAGGTTATTGAAAATTTCGCTTTAAAATAAAATTATGAAGGTCAAAAACATATGGGACAATGCTATGTTGTGGAATTTGCAAGAAGTGATGTAAGGCCAAAGTTTTTTGACTTGACTCACATTTGCGAAAATATGGTCAAAAAAGCAGTGAAGCAAATACTATTTAACTAATGCCTAAAATTATTACAAGTACACAATAACATCAATGAACTGTTGTAATGAAGCTATATAAAGTGAGTGGTTACATTACGAAAACTCTTTCTAAAATAGATGCACTCACATCACATGTCTGTGTTGATTCAGTTGGATAGAAGGGTTTAGTTCACAGACCAACTATAAAGGATCCATGTCTGTAATTTTATGCAATTCAGTGTGATATGTATGAATAGTTACGGTAATGTTTTTTCCACAATGAAGAAGTTAGGACAAAGAGTATGAAAATACATGCACATTTGCCTCATGTACATGGTACAGAGATTGTTTCAAAGACGTTTAGAAATCTTTAAAGTGCCATTATTGTGAACTTTTAGAAAGTAAAAAAAAATGATTAAGGGTAGTTGATTCAGCATGTTTACTAACTTTGCAATTAAAAAAAAGTAATCTGGTTACTCAGTTAAAATTTGTTACAATGTAATTTATATTATTCTCTTTTAAAGTGATATGCCCAAAATAACTCAGAAAATGTTCTGTTTAAAAAAAAGTATTGCTTAAAACCAATGTTAAATACAAATATGAATACTGGGAAAAAGAGAAGTCACTTCTTCCTAAATTTAAAGTCTGGCTGCTTGACCCCTTTCCACTATTTATTTTTTTTATAAAGGCTAGAATGATAAGCAAACATACATCAGGACTTCTGTGCTTTAAGTTTATCAGATTGTGCATAAAATTAACATTTCAATGGAAAAATAAGCCACACTGAAAATTGTTTTTGTGCTGCATTAATTATTCAAATACGAGGATTATCTTACTATGAATGTGCTTGAGAATTTTTAAAATTTAGAATGACTTTTTGTAACCAATTGTCATTTTAAAAAATCCCCACATCTACAGTGATAATACAAAATGATCCAGTAAAATTTATGGGGGCCCCCGAGTAGCCCAGTGGTCTAAAGAGCTCTCAATTATGGTTCACTGCCATCTCACCTCTGTCTGCGTGGGTTTGAGTCTAAGATTCGGCGAATGTAGATATGTGAGAATGCTTGCCAGTAGCTTCTCGCGAGTCAGTGGTTCTTTCCGTGGATTTTCTGGTTTCTTCCTTCACCATTAATACTGGCCGCCATGTATTGCCTAGCGTGTGCTGAAAAATGGCGTTAAGCCCCAGAACAACAACAACTTATGTACTCCTGCTCACACATGTGGCTCAAATCTGTTATTAAGTTTATGAAATCATCTTTATTCATTAAAAATTCAGTAGCAACTCTCCATACAGATGTGATTTCAGACAGTACACATCACTTTACAATGAAAACTGAGATGAGATCTCTCATTATGACATTATCAGCATAATAAATAAAGGGCTTTTACAACAAATAAACAATGTAAACCACTTAATTGAATGCACATCACTGATTACTAATCCTTTAAAGATTTTTATGTATATGTAATTAAATTGCTTGTGTGTAAGATTTAAAATTCTTTTTATTTTATTTATTTCATTGTATTTATTTGCAAAGAATATTTTTTTCTTGGATTTGGGATTCTATTTTTAGTAGTGAGATATATTTTTAGCACAAAGTTTGTTTATTGAAGACGAAGACGTAATATGTGAGGGTTGGCATTTAGTTTATCTTACCTAGGTAACAAATCAACAAGAAGTTTAAATGATTGGTCCGCATCACATACTTTCTCTGCATGATCAATGTTTGTAAACAACTTTTTTTATGATTGTTTTTTTTGTGGAGTGACATTGGTATAAATGTGAATTTTAGCATAATAAGAGACCATATGACCAATCGCATGATTTGAAGTGATGTTTCAAGTGTAAATATGCATTCTTAATATTGGTTTGGACAGAGTCATTCAAAACCTTGAAGGAACAAGGTGTATTTATTTTAAATTTGTTGTCAGAATATTTTATTCTTCATCTGATTTTGGATTCAATAATTTATTTTCCTGGATACTCAACAAGTTGACTTTCTTATAAAAAATTTAATTTCAAGGAAATTTAATTCTGGAATTATTCAGAAACAAAGACTGTGATTCAAGTGAGGAATTATTGTTATTCATACACTGAACTACATCTGACGTCATCGCCTTCCATATTCATAATTCGTCGGGACTCAAACCTGGATTCCTATAAGACTATTTATTGATATGACTTGTGTTTTTATTCTTATAATCATATTAGGACTTTCTTCATAGATTTTAAGTCCTATATACAAACTTTTACAATGTTGTCTAGGGAAATAAATTGTTAAAATTTACAAAGCTTGTTGGCTTTCACTCTTTTCTTTGTTACTGAGTATGAGCCTTTGTCACGTAACAAGTTGGAATGGTTAATAAAAATAGCTATTGATGACCAGTTCACTACAGTGTCAGTTCAAGACAGTTCACAAGTCTGGTTTATGATCATCAGCATGCAAATTTATCTTTTCAAATGTAACAAAACATTGGGATAAACTGCAAGTTATATGTGAATATGGAATTGTAAGCCATATGCATAATGAAAACATGCTGCCTGTTTTTACATTCAGTATTACCTTGGTGGCATACACAAATTTTGGGTAGACATAGGCAATCACAACCGCACCACTACCAACAGCCAATCCAGTGTAAGTAAGCCGTTTTAGAAAAGTCCGAAAATTCCTCATTTCCTACCAGTGAAGTAACATCATAAGGCATGTAAATTCTGGAAGAAAGAAAAAAGATAAATAAAACTGATTGTTTCAATGGATACAGTGCACACACAGTTAATAAATTTTAACTGCATTGAAATATTAATGGACTAAATAGCTACCTTGATACTTCAATGGACTAAACAGCAGCCAAGATACTTTAATGGACAAAATAGCCACATTGATACTTTCAATATTAAGATCGTTTAATCACATCCCACACATGCCAAATGGGTTGGTGTGAAAGATATTCAGACCAAATCCCAATTTCTGGAGACAAAATTTTATTTTTACTTGTTTACTAGTGTATTTTTTTTTCTCTGAATAGTAATATAAATCAAAATTAATCCTGATTAGAGCGATTTGGATAAAATTTATTTTCCTTCTTCCTATTTAAAGCACTCATCAATCTGTCATACTTTATAGGACAGGTATCATGAATGGCTGATCATTCTGTTCCAGAACAGAGGTAATCTCTGGAATGGATCGGGTAAGTCAGTTTAATTCATGTTTTTAAAATCAAAAACCATATCATTAAAAGTGAAAGTAAATATATAATCTAATGTCTAAAAGTTAAAATAATATATAAGTTAATATAATAATGTTGGTGATAAGTTTTGATTCTTTTCACTTTCATTCTGTATATGCATTATTATGATTCTCTTTTTAACACATATATAGAATCAATACATGAATTTAGCTACATGTAGGAAAAAATGTAAAGTAATTCATATTATAATCACACAAATCATATCTTATTTTGCTTTATATTACTACTCAAACAAAAACAAGTCATAATTCCCATGTGAAAACTGATATATACAATGATAACATGCAAATACATGTGTATTTCATTGAGTATTTCGGTTTTTCAATGTATTTCAGTGTTTCTAGGAAACCCCTGGCCACCAATGTTGTTGTTGTTGTTATAGGGTTTAACACCATTTTTCAGCACAAGTTAGGCTATACATGGCAGCCAGTAATAATGGTGGAAGAAGAATCCTAGAAAACCCCAAGAAGAACCACCGACCCACGAGAAGCTACTGGCAGGCCACCAATGTAAACATCCATTTTAATGAAAATGTTCGTCTGGAAGTTTCTTGATGACATTTAAGGTACAGGGCTAATACTGATGATTATTCTGGCTATATTATTTAATTTCTGAACAACAATTAAAATATTGCATTAAAGATGTATTATAGGCCGATGCTACATACCCGTTTGTTTGTATTGCCCTACCGATTTCAATAACAGCAACATTTAATTTGATAAAAAGTGCAAAAAACTTAGTCATTTCATTCATTGATTTATCTTTTCTAACCCGACTGTGAGTAGAATTGCAATAACACCATCATCGCCTGAGCATTTCTTGATTATTGGAAGTTTTCAATGTAATAGATGGACATGATTTAGACTCATTTCGAGTTCCTGGACCAGTCCATATGTCGTCTGCTTCCAATATTTACAGTGTTGAATCAAGTAATGGAAAAGAATGACAACAAAAAAAATTTGTCTTTCACGTGGATTTAACAAGTGGTTTCATGAATATGTTCATGTGTGCAAAGGAATATAATTCCAAACTCAACGTTATGGTAATTTACGGATATATCATTATGTTGTCGGATGGAAATAAACCACCCCATATTGTATGGAATATGGCGCCATGTTAGTATGTTAAGCAGTGACAGACAGGTTAGAAATTATAAATCTGATTCAATTGACTTAGTTCTGTGCACTTTTTATCACATTAAATCTTTTAGTTATTGAAATCGGTAAGGGGGTACAAACAAATAATGATGTAGCATCAGACTATATATCTTCTATGTCGTAGCCTTAACTTATTTTGTTGTGGTTGAGGCTATGAACTGATCCCATATCATGTAATGGAGCAAAAAAAAAATTTTCACTTAAGTCAGAAACACAGTTAGTTTAGAAATCTACTAAATAAGTATAATCATTTTGTCAAAGAAGTTTGGTTTATTTTGAACTTATTAAGCCCTTACAAGGTAAAATAAATTGGCATAGTTATGCTAACCTCATCATGTCCACCATGACAGATAACGCGAGACTCTCGCCGTGACACATTTTCTACATAAGGCTTGTCAGACTATATATGGATATTCTACGCTATGGTATTAATTGTTGAATGACATAACGTGAGAAGATGGATACTTGCATAAATTGCAGAATACGGTTTTGTTAAGAAAATAATTGCTTCCTGGTGGAATTTCAAAATCACCAGTAAACCGTATTTACTTTTAAAGTGCAGAATTACCAACTCAAACCACACCATA
Organism: Potamilus streckersoni; assembly: GCA_016746295.1. Classification (NCBI taxonomy): domain Eukaryota; kingdom Metazoa; phylum Mollusca; class Bivalvia; order Unionida; family Unionidae; genus Potamilus; species Potamilus streckersoni. The sequence continues at coordinate 2,279,175 of JAEAOA010000576.1, forward strand.
TTTTTTACTACGTTCTGTTTTTGTTTCCAAATAAGGCATTAATGTCCTTATATGGCATACAAACGAGGCTGAGAACGGAAGTAGGCATTATTTTAAATAATATGACAGACAATCAAAACGAAAACATCGGATAAGAAAGGTAAACGATATTTTCCCACTATTTCTACAATGATTTGTGATTATTCCAGTATTAAATAAGAGGACTACTCAATTAATTTCTTAATATATCAAAAAACATGTTCAAAATTTTTAATAATAGGCTTAAAAAGAGCCGGATGTGATTCACACCCGGTTGCTCCAGTAACACACATAACTCATGTTAGTACCGTGTCCACAAAAGGACTAAAGTACTAATATTAGTACTACGGACTATAATGCGGCTACACTGAATTAAGTATCATTAAATAGGACTTGCAAATTAACAAGTAAATTTATCTATTTTTTTCATGCAACTAACATTTATGCTTATGTAACACTAAGCATGGTATGAATAAACTTTATTTCCAATGAAAGATTTTAAGCCTTTATTTATTTTGGTATAGTGTGAATGACCCCTCCCTGACTTACCGGTTTAAAAATAAAATCATTAAATCAGATTATATAGAAGTCATAAGTTCCTGATGAATAATTATTACTTCATAATTTCTGAACATTCTAAGAACATTTTTCACAAATATGAAATTGTTTATTAAAATGTTACCTACTGGTTAATTAGATATCTATGGTGAAGGTCTGCACTCGTCTTCTGCAACAACAATGACCTTGACTTTCAGCAATTTGATTGAGTACTGGAACGAAATTAAATAATTTTTTTTATAATTTATTATTAATTTAGATATAACATAAAATATAAAATATATTACCTTAAAAAATTATATACTGTAAATTGTTTACTTCATCTTAGGGTCAGAATACGAACATCTGTCTTTTTTATATTTAATTCCAAGACACATGAAACCAAGAAAGGTAACTTTCACAAGCCCATTAGAGGGAGGTTAGTTTGACCCAAAACCACAAAATCGATGGTTCTCTCTCTCTCTCTCTCTCTCTCTCTCTCTCTCTCTCTCTCTCTCTCTCTCTCTCTCATATAATATGCACAATGCCTTTTAAAGTGGACACGGAACAACTAGTATCGTTTGTGTTTCTGATCAATGCCATTGATTTCATCCGATATTGAAATAATCTGCTTTGACGCAATTGCTTGAGCACTTACTGTACCTTATCAAAATATATTTTACTGAAATGTTTTAATTACAAAAAATTATTTTTAGTAAAGAATGAATATATATATATATATATATATTCTTTTTGTACTTGTAACGGTTGCAACTGATCAAATCGTTGTCCAAACCTAAAGTTGTATGTTTTGTTTTAACGCGCTTCGTGCGTATACGACCTCAGGCCGCAATTATTTTGCTTCTGTGAACCATTCATTTTTGTACATTGGTTACTATAGACGATATAGTACTAATATTAGTACCTTAATCCTTTTGTGGACTCGACCACAACAAAATAAGTTGAGGCTACGACATCGTAGCTATAGACGATATAACATTGCAACTTTCTGAACCAGCATTATTGCATAGAATTTTTAAAACTCTTATTGATTGGGTCATTGCTGTGTTAATTGAATATCATAAAATTATAATAATTTCTGCAGTTATGTAAACTATGAAAAGTGCCATTGTCGTGCATAACAAGATAGCTTGTAATAATTACACTGTAAATGTCTGTGAAACATTCAGTTGAACTTGATATTATTTTTGCCCAGTATCATTCTGAGAAACCTTGAGGTGACAGAGTATCCGCCTGATTTGCTAAACCTTGAGGTAAGTGGATCATGGACAGATGCCATCTTCTCATATCATTTATACCTGACTGCTGTACATGTGGTTGTTGGCAAAATATCAGCCATTTAAACCAGAATATTTACCATGCGTTCAGTGGCAAAAGTAGATATCATTTGCACTAGACAGTACCTGTGGTCATTATGAAAAATATTCATCATTTACATTGAGATGACATACATATAGTCTGTAAAAAATAAAATTTCCTAAAAAAAACCCCTAAAACATAGCTGAAAGTAATGGCAGTAAACTTTAGAATTAATATTTTTACCTGCTATTGCCATTTATTTAATAGGAATAGATATTGTTCATATTCTTACGAAATTGAAAGGATTGAATTTGCTACAGAATGGTATCACAAGTCTTTCAATAGATGCATACCATCAGGGTTTGATGCATTTTTTGATGGGTGAAAATTCTGATCTATGCGTCTTTTTGATGCACACAGATTTGGGCCAGAGCATTAATCTTAATTACTCTTGATTTTTACTAAGAGTGTGCAGTCCATAACAGATATACTGATTGGCATCTGCTCAACAACAGTTTACACCTTGATGGTCAATAATATTGACCAAATGAAGATAAGTAAGAACTAGGCAGAATTATTTCACTGATGTCACACATGGATAAAACTGAATTAGATTGGATTGTTTTGAGAGTACATTTTTGAAGATTAAGGTGGAGGAGGAGGAAACAATTATGACATGATTAATAGGGCTGTCAAAAATCATTAAAAATCAACCCGGGTACCCGTTGCGAATTTTAATGGGTATCCGTTAGCACATGAATGACATGTACAACCGTAGACCAACTAATTGTTATCTCCATTTGTTTAATATTTTTTTATGGCGATAGAGGCTAACTGTGTACTACTTGGTCTGATTCATCAACACCGAATTCATCAACTACTTGGTCTGATTCATCAACATCAGCTGTGAATTGTCTGACCGCATGCTGTTAATTAATAAATTTATTTAGAATGACCTTTGTACACAGATGTAGGTATAATCCAACTTTTAATGATCACTGTGATCAACCGCAGTAAAAGCTTTAGAGCACTCGCATTTTTTAAAGTATAAGTCCTTGTTAGAACAAACCCCGTTTATTCGTCTGCTTTTAACCGCAGATTTGAATTACCCACGCATGCATGCCCCAGTTATACCACGTGACCATGCAGTTGCATAAGTGTTATTTTGTTTTTAATTATAATTCCTAAAATTGTTATGGCAAAAACATAGTATCGAAAATACAAATATCAGTATATGTATGATGGCTAACTTTTAAAATTAGCAGAGCTAGTCGACTAGAAAAACAACTAGCCACTCAAAGATTACTTTGAGGCATTACGAAGATTTCAAGGTGTCTTGGTGATAATTGTTCATAATATAAATTGTGGAATTTCTTTGACATGTGTGTTCGGAAATCAAAGGTATCCATCTGGATTTCATTACAAGAGCATGCAACATACTGATCAGTTAGCACCCACATTTAATAGTTATCATCTACAAAGAGGTTTATTACCTGTAGAACAATTCTATGTTTTTATCTTGGTATATAATGCCTCGGGGATAACAGTTTGTCCTGTTGCATAATGCCAATGAATTTTATTATTCCAAACAGACTGTCCCACATATTGTTTATTTATATTAAGCAGAGATCTGATCTCTAATTATAGCCATAACTGTCACACCTGTTTGAAGTGGTTGGCAACTGTGGCGATTTTTTTTTTACGGGTACCTGCATTTACGCATTTACCATTTATGTTTCAATACCCAAGTTTTTTATATATGGTCGGGTACCTGGGTAACCGGATACCTGATGACAGCCCTAATGATTAAACAGTCTTTTGATCAAATATCTGCATTGGTATGATCCAGATCAAATCATAATAAATTAGTCAGAACTGGAACATGTTACAGCTCACAAAGCCAGTTATCAAGTTGACTGGACCAACTTTGTTTTATTAGCAATTAATTTGCTTCATATCCTGAAATCTTAAAAATGTAGAACCATTTATGACTTCACTGGGTTCATTTCTAATAAAATATCAGTGTTTGAGTGCTTCTTAAATTATAATCAGATGGACAAAATGTGAAAATATGGTTTCTCCTGAAGCCAGTTTTCAGCATGAGATTATGTTTTATTGGTGATTAATTTGCTCCAGTCAGCATAATGTTTAAAATCTGAAGCATTTTAATAAAAAAGAATGATGAAATACAACACTTGGTACATACTTCTGAACTTTAAAATCATGTTAGTGCAAATTAGTATATTTTCTTCTGTCTTTGTTTTGGACACAACCTGCAAGTGACTCCAAAGAAACATAAAAATAATAGCTCTCAGATGAAGGAGAGTCAGTCTCTGAAATTTGTTAGAAAATTTAAGGATGAGTGGAAAAGTGAATTCCATCGGTCAAAAATGTTGTTAGAGATGGAAATGAAATGATGATATGTGAATGTTGAAAGGACAGTTCCAATCTCTGAAAGATTTTACTAAATGAAAAATTCCTATGCAAAATAATATATAATGTATATAATATGTTTTGTAGATTCCTTTTGCGAGAGAATATATTATATTGACCACGGCTGTAATGGATGTAATGTATTTTATAGAAATTGTTTCCTTTTGCATAGGAATATTTTAACTTAGAATTACTGCTGTATAATGACGAAAACTTACTTGATATGTTCTTTAAAATGTAAGTTGATTTATGTCCTGTCTTGAGTGTCCTTTTTCTTTACAGTACACAAAATATATAATAACAATAGAGAAAAGAAACTATTTAAAGCATGAATTTTGTTTCTGATTAGTATGGTTTAAATGTACTGCTAAGATTAATCGATACTGTGAGCAAAACACGCAGTCAGAATAAAACATTTACAAAATGTGCATAGTGACACAAATTGCCCTTTTAAACAACCACATCCTCAAAAACAGTAGAGAATTTGTTATGTGTTTTAAATAGGTTTGGGTATGTGTCGGTATGCTTGCATTTTAATTTGTATATGAAGTGCACAACCTGCTTGTTTTTATGGTGCTTGCTGCTTTTAGTACTTGAGGGATTCTTTTCGGAATCATTTGTCAACTGAGAATATGAGTATATGATTTTATTCATACAAATACATTTTTTTGTTTTATTAACAGACTGGCAGTTATATATTTACCCACAAAACAGCAGTATTATTTGTTCAAAGCTGTTTGAAAGAGCACCCTGCCCCCAAACACACAAATGGTCTCTTATTTATTTGAACTTCATTGATTACGCAGTAATTAATGTTATTTTTCCGGAGTTGTTTGATGGGTGAATTTTAACACCCATTATGTACATGCAGATATTAAAACAGTAAGTATAATAGGGAAGAATCATGTCTAAACAATAAAGCTTTTCATCATTTTATGTATGGGATATTCTGTTAATCTGTTTTTTAAAATAATTTTCTCTTTAATTTTAACAAAACCTCTTTCTGCCATAATCTGGTGCCCTGGCTCTAACAAATCTATAAGCTGGTGCCTAGCTTAGCCTCGTTTTGGATTTGTTGACCCAGGGTCACATGAATACATGAATACATTCTAAGAATGATTTATAGACAGCATTAGCGTCTTATTGCTGAACTGTCTTGATTGTAAATATAGGTATCATTTGTTTTCAGCCTTTTTATGTACATGCTTTTTTTTCTCCTTCACCCTGTACATTTTATATGAACTCCCAACAAATGGTTATTTCATATTTTAGAAATTAGATGTAATTAGTGGGATTTGAAATGTCATTATGGTATTGTTAGCTGGAAATATTATAAAACATGGCAACAGTTTATTGTTTAATGCTGGAAAACCAGACTACTTGTCAAGCCAAAACTGTGATCAACATAATTATACACTTATACATGTATTTGAAATGGAGTTTAATCAAATGGTTTTTTTTGCACAGTGCTGATTTGATGCACAATGCACCTCATGATAATCAAAATTGCCACCTGGAAAACAATTGCATTAAACATCACATTTATGACAAGGACTAATGACAGATCAAAATTTTTTACCTGATCACGAAAGTTTGAGTTTCATATCTGGGCAAAATTCAGTAATTGTATGTCATTATTTTTCAGAGACAGCAGATGAAATACTGGAGATGACCTCTGCATTGAATAAGCGCCTTGTCAACTGCCTCAGTCAGAAGTACAAGAAAGGATCCAGAGGCAGAAGCCTTATGAATGATGACATTATGGAACTCTTCAATGAAGTTCAGGAGCTTTTAGAGCATGGTTTGTTGAAATTTAGGTTCCTATCTTCTGTTTCAGTCAAGACTGTTTGAAAACAAAGTATTTTTAAAAAAGACAAATATTTGTCACTTTGTATATGACATATTTCACCCCAGAGTTGCATGTCCCAGTAGTATCTGTCCCACCATTTATCAAAGGGAGATAGCAGATTTACATGTCCCAGTAGTATCTGTCCCACTATTTATCAAAGGGAGATAGCAGATTTGCATGTCCCAGGAGTATCTGTCCCACCATTTATCAAAGGGAGATAGCAGATTTGCATGTTTCAGTAGTATCTATCCCACCATTTATCAAATGGAGATAGCAGATTTGCATGTCCCAGTAGTATCTGTCCCATCAAATGGAGTTAGCAGATCAAGACATGATAATTTCTGCAGTCAGTTTCTCATATCACAACTATTACCTGATTTCATTTACTGAGTGAATAGTTCATATTGTTTTATCATAGAGTTAAAATTTAACACTAGTTTTTTTTTTTTGAACATTCAAAATACAATAAGTGGCAACACTTGAAGAAATAGGCAAAGTATATTATATACTGTATATACTCACGTGTAAGTCAAGTCTAACTGCAGACCACACAGACAGGTATCCTACAGGCACATTATATGTTGGTATATAAGGGTATATGTTATTTGTTCTATTGATTATTTATAACAAATTTAATAGAACAAGATCTGCTGGCACATTATGCAATTGGTCTGGGTCTGAGCAGTTTACAGTTGGATTCAACCTAAATGCAAATATATACAGGATGTCCCTTTTTACACAGTTGAGTATCTACATGATATGCTACATTTGTGTGATGTGGCTGACATTTGTAACACATGGTCACATATTTTTTGAGTCAATAGTTAAACAATATAAGCAAGAAAATATATATTCTATTTTAATATTTATCAGATACAAATAGCAGAACAATCCCAACAAAAAACAATTAAGGTAAATTATTATATTATCCATTAACATTTAAAATGAACAGTAACCAACCAACAGAAGCTCTGAAAAAATAACAAACAATGGTGTGAGCTAATTTAACAATGTTTGTAAGTTTAATGATTGTATTGTATATACTTCCAACAGGTGCTGATCCAAACTACATCGGTAAGGGAACTACACCACTGTGTGAAGCATGTCGGGCTGGGTGGAAGGATATTGCAGTCATGCTTCTTAAGAGTGGAGCCAGTTTAAATCTTTGTGACAAAAACAATTGCTCTCCAGTTTATTTGGCTGCTTCACATGGTCACTTGCAACTTGTACTTTATTTAATAGATTCAGGGGCCAACATCAATATCAAGACTGCACAGGGTTATCTCCCTTTATTAACAGCGGTTGAGAACAATCACATGGACACTGCAAATGTTTTAATTGATGCTGGGGCTGATGTCAATATCACTAGACCTAATTCATTCATGATTGAGATTTCACTCTTGACTTACGTGTTATTTGCAAAGAATGACTTTAACCTAGCAGAAAAGCTACTTCTTGCAGGAGTTGTTCCACATCCAGTGGAAAAATCATTGAATTTCCTTTTACTGGGATTTGGAGATGAGTGTAGAAATTTTGTGAAGAAAATGGTCTATGCTGGATTCAACTTTTACAGTGATAGTTGGATAAATTTGATGAAGAGTAAATTATCGGCCAATCCAAAGGATGTAACAGAAAGTGAAAGGGATATGTTGGAATTTCTTGAGATACAATTCAAACGTGCACAGAGTTTACAGCGACTCTGTAGGGTTGTCATTAGACAGTCTGTTTCTTTATCTCCTATCAAGATACATATGAGAAAAAAAATTGAAAAATTGCCTCTTCCAAAAAAAATGCATAGATTTCTAGCCTTAGATTTCTCTTAATATTCAATTCATACAAATAAAGAAAGGAAGATTATATATATATATATATATATATATATATATATATATATATATATATATATATATATATATATATATATATATATACCCTTGTTTTTTATATCAGTTTTTCAAGCCTCTGTCTTTCTCAGCACCATTAATTTATACCAATAATTTATACACATACATGCATCAAACATATTATCCATTTTCATTATTTCATTTTTTTCCCATTACAAAGTATCAAAGTGATTCAAAAACAACTTAGCTGGATAGACAATGATTAGTCTCATTGATGCTGACCTGAATACTCAGATTTTTGTTCATAGTTTTAGGAAGTTAGTCAGAATTTATAAGTAAAACAATAAGATAATTGGTAGAAAAAAATCGGTTTAGGTCCCAATCATTTGTATGCAGTAATTGAAAGAATCTAAAGAAATTCTAACTTAAACGATGTAGTATTGATAATGGTAAAAAACTGAGGGTTTTTTATCGTAACATCTATGATTAGGGTAAGCAATATGTATGTAGTGTTAAAAAAATTGAACCTTGCTAGCCTGAGTCATTTTTGAATGTGCATGTGTGGGTCTGTCAATATTGTACAAGAATATATGGAGTTGGGTTTTCAGCACATTCAAATTTAATGGAATAATTGTGTCATCTTTGTGGATGATTAAAAAAGCAAAGTCTCAGATTATTCCCAAAATTTTGGTTCAGCTGACCATAAAGTCAATTGTGCATATTTTATTGTCCTTCATCCATTACTGTTGTAAAACATGAGATTGCAAGTACTGGATGCAGACAACCCAGTTTTGACTGCAGTGGCTTGTTCTGGAAACCAGAAAAAAACTGAGCATTCCTTATGCCAGTTGACATCCAAAACTTCCATTTTGCTCTGAAATGCTAACAAGTTAAAGTCTTGTAATCATTCGGGTCCAAAGTTGTAGATGTAAGAAAGTTGTAAGAATAATCCATTTAGTGGGAAATGCAATCCTAAAGTTCTTGATGCATTGACTCCTCTGATCACTCGAAATTTCAATGTCCACAAGAAAAAACAACTTGTCTACCAGAGATATCAGAATGCACTTACAAAAACGAATACCTGTTTGTGATTTCAGCACTATAGGTTTTCTTTCCCAGTTAGTCTCCTTTGCTTTTTAAACAGCACTGCACCACTTTTAAGGTTATTATGTGCCAATGCAAATAAAGTGCCAAAGAAACACCATATTACTGATCTTAGTTGATTTGATGGTGGGAATCAAACTTGCACATCTATTTCAGGAGACCAATACCTTAACCACTGAGAAACTGAGGCTTTAACAGGTTTATTGTAATGTAATAATGATCATCTATACCTATGATCATCATATTTAGTATTCATTACCAGATGCCACATCCACACCTGCCACTTTGATTTGAAACAGTTGACAATTTTCATCTGATCTCTTTCCGAACTTCTTGTGCCTTGCATTATATTATTTCGTTTAAAATTTTGTCTGTTTAGATGTCAACTTTATCACCATATGTTGTCATACTACACCATATTTTGTCATACCACACCATATTTTTTCATACCACATCATGTTTTCATACCACACAATCTATTGTCATACCACACCATATTTTGTCATACCACACCATATTTTGTCATACCACATCATGTTTTCATACCACACAATCTATTGTCATACTACACCATATGTTGTCATACCACACCATATTTTGTCATACCAAACCATATTTTGTCATACAACACCATGTTTTCATACCACACCATCTATTGTCATACTACACCATATATTCTCATACTACATCATATGTTGTCATACCACAACATTCCTGTTATGGCAGCATCAAATTCAGTTTTGTTTCAAATATTAATAATATATCTGTAATTTAAATCTGTTGGAACTCACCTTAGTGTTTAATCAGTGCTTTTCTTATTAACATCTGATCAAGATAATATGGTTTTTACTAAATTTACAAGTGGATTAACATAATGAAAAGTCACTTTGTTCTTTCTTCTTTTAGTGTTGGCAGCCATATTTGCTGGCAAAGTGGCATCATTTGTACAAGTCTTTTGCTTCTCTTTACCAGTATTAGACAAAAATTATTTTTCACAGTTGGCAATAATTGATGACTGACAAGAAGCATGTATACAAAATGATACGCTCTAGATCCGACTGTTTTTGTCAAAACTTGTATAGCAGGTTTTGAGAAGTTCTTTTAAAGTCGTATTTGTAGGAACTAAGGCCATATTTTATAGCAGCTTTGCATCACTGACACAAATTTGAACGTTGTTTGTGGTAAAAACTTTGTTCAAATCTCCAGCTGCTTCAGAGACAAATTCTAACACTCTTCTGTTATTATTAATGGCAGCTATGCTGTTAATTGAACAAATATGAAAGAAGATGGTTATCATGTTCGCTGCTGCAGTCCACTTTTGGTGATTTCTAATATATAGTCATAACATAAAAGGTATGCAAAGTCATAGTAAAGATTCTGCCTTGCTTTATCACATATTTTGTTGACACATGTTCAGATATCTTGAAAGCGAATAGGATGTATGGTAACTTGACCTCCGAGTCGTGTTTCATTGACATAGCTATACAATATATTGTGCAGAGTCCCTTTAAATCTTTCGCTCTTGTCCCCAGTTTAGGGATTATATGCTGAAACAATTTGTTCAATCACCATCTGCTATAGAAACTATAACTGAGATAGTTACAAAACTCATTTGATTGATCTGTAGTCAACCAGTTTGGACAGTCTTGGCTACGCACAAATCGAGTAAAATACCAAGGAATGATCTCTGCTTTTTTTTTTAAACGACTCAGCTTCCTCTCATTTAGTCAAGTTCTCCATGAAGACCAAGATATATCTATTGCCTGAAACAAAACTGACAATATGCTTTGTCGGTCTATGAAAGTATTTGCAATTAAATATATCATGTGTTTTTGTAGAATTGTTAATCTGCATTATTAATGTATTAAATTTGTCTTAAGACCCGAGGAAGGAATTTCGTAACCATGGTTGTGCTCCAGGGTTAACAACTTTAAACTCAGCAGTTAAACAATGTCCATTTATAGCATTCATGTTCTGCACAAGTGCAGTCCCAAAGCCTAATGCACCCCTTTTAATTAAGAGGGGTGAGTAATAATGTCTTATTCTCTTGTGTACTTAAATAAATGTTCAGTTTATTAAATGTAGGCTTAAAAATGTTTAAGCTGCTCTGAGAAACAAATTTACATTTAATTTGTTTATATGCACAACAATAGCAATTAGGTGTAAGAGTAGTATATTGGGGTAGCTTAGCATCACTGGGAGTTATCTTTAAAAGCACCCACGGGGTAGTTTAGTGACACGATTTTAGCGACAGAAAATCACCTGGGGTAGTATAGTGACAATGGAAATTTTGTATAGGTACAATAAGAATGGAACTGGTGGCATGACGTCACGGTACTGTAAATTTGCATGAATGTTTCAAGTGCTGACCTAAATAAACTAAGCTATTCTAGGGAGGGACAAAATAATAGAGACTGAGACAGACTTATACTAATACAAGCCTGATATTTATATATAATTCATTACCTAGACCTGAAATTATGCTGGCAGTGTTAAAAAATTTCCATACTTATAAAGATGTCATAAATAGTTATAATCAAAAAAAGACTAACACCATAATGGATGTGACTAAAAGTAACGCTAAAATTACTCAATTGTCCCAGAATATAATGGAGACTAAATATGTCTATGAACATTAGGTTACATTGGTTTAGACTAAAGGTAGTACTAAAACTATGACATTGTCCTAGACTACAGTGGAAAATGAGAAAATCTGGAACATTAATATTTGAATGAGTGTGACTAAAGGTAACGCTAAAATTACGAAATTATTCCAGAATTTAACAGAGACTGAACATATCCCAGAAGATTAAATCACAGTAGTGAAATTATTTAAACTCATACCAACCTTCTTGGAAACTGAAAATTTGTAAAAAAAACAAAAAAAAAAACAAACAAAATAAGCGATACTATAATGTCAATGGAAATTAACTTACTGGACCCTACTTTTTCTGCTTTAGCATCAAGATTTATAGCATCAATGAGAACTAGCATTACAGACCCTAATTTGTGCTATAGTGTCAAGATTTATAGCATCAATGAGAACTAGCATTACAGACCCTAATTTGTACTATAGTGTCAAGATTTATAGCATCAATGAGAACTAGCATTACAGACCCTAATTTGTACTATAGTGTCAAGATTTATAGCATCAATGAGAACTAGCATTACAGACCCTAATTTGTACTATAGTGTCAAGATTTATAGCATCAATGAGAACTAGCATTACAGACCCTAATTTGTACTATAGTGTCAAGATTTATAGCATCAATGAGAACTAGCATTACAGACCCTAATTTGTACTATAGAGTCAAGATTTATAGCATCAAATGGCACACCCTTGGACACTATAGTATCAATGGAGATTTTGTATGGAAACGAGGAATGAAACAGGATAGGTAACATCACAGTGCTGGACAATTGCAACAGAGAATAATGTTCTTGTTAGTTAAACACAAATTATAAAGCTTAAAACAATCTTAGGCAAGAAAAGAATGAATCTTTTTGAGGCAGTAGAGTTGCCCTGAAAAGGGTTTTTGTTGCAAAAGCATAAAACACACACACACACACATATATACTATCTACAAAAAACCCACATAAAACACACCATATATATACTATCCACACAAACAAACGAGAATGCATAAACATACCCTATATACTATCCACACAAACAAGAATGCATTTAAAACACAATCTATACTATCCACACAAATGAATGAGAATGCATAAAGCATGCTATCCACACAATTGCAAGAGAATGCATAAAACACACCATAGTATCTAGATAAACCAATGAGAATGCAAAAAAACATATACTATCCACAAATACCAACGAGAATGCATAAAATAGACACTAAACTATCCACTCAAATGGATGAGAATGCATAAAACGCACCATATTTGCTATTCACATAAAATAATGATAATGCATAAAACATGCACTTATATACAAACGAAGGAGAATGCATAAAACATACCATACTATCCACACAAATGAACGAGAATGCATAAAATACATATATGCTATCCTCGCCAACAAATAATGCATCAAAACATGATATCCACACAAATGGGAAGAGACGAAGAAACCTGCGATAACTATTACCCACACAAAGGCAAATGCATAAAACAAACACACACTCAGATATATATATATATATATATATATATATATATATATATATATATATATATATACTATCCACTAAAACCAATGATAATGCATAAAGCTTACACTATATCTATCCACACAAGTGAACGCGAATGCATGAAACACACCATACCTACTATCCACAAAAACGAACGAGAATGCATGAAACACTATATATACTTTCCATACAAATGTACGTGAATGCATAAAAATACCACATATACTATTCACAAAATGTATGTAAATGCATTAAACACACCACATATACTATCCACATAGACGGGAGGAGAAGCGCAAATTTTAAAATACAATGTCACAACACAACACATCTTTACAAAGTTCTTAGACTTATTTTGTGTCTTTGTTTGTTCACTCTCTTTTCTCTGAATTTCCTCACTGTCACAGTTTTTCTCCTCTACTTCCTCACTTTTTCTTCTCTTTCCTGTCTCTGGACATGTTGGTGTACTTCTTTTGCTGAGGGCACCTATTCTTCTTCCTCCTGCTCATGTTGTTTGTTAGGGCTGTCTGAAGACCAATGTCTTTTGTCTTGACAATGATAACATGTATCCTGAGTTTTGTCTCTTTTGACACTGGTCTTGCTCTTGGTCAGGACATTCAAAATGAGTTTTGTAGGGTCAAACAAAGACCAACACATGCTCTCTCTCTCTCTCTCTCTCTCTCTCTCTCTCTCTCTCTCTCTCTCTCTCTCTCTCTCTCTCTCTCTTTATCACACACACACACACACACACTCCAAATGTTATGTGCTAGATTAGAAATATTCAGAAATAGACTTATTTACACCACAAAATTTTATCCATCACACCACTGTGCTATCAAACAAGTCTTACTAACTATACAAAAATGCCTTGTATTCTCTTAGAATGTACAAGAGGGAGATGAAAGGTCCAAATATTTTTCGGGCAGAGTTATTCTAACGCCTTGTAAGAACAATTTGTATTATTTTTTTTTTTTTTGCCGAATTGTTTGTTCTGTGTCTGATTTTTGGATTTAATAATTTATTCCCCTTGAAACTCAACAAGTATCATCTTTTATAAAAATTCTGAAAGATATTCATGGAAATTTATTCAGGAATTATTCGGAAACAAAGACTGATGTTCAAGTGAGGAGTTATTGTTATTGGTATATTGGACCATATCTGATGTCATCGCCTTCCATATTTGTACCTCGTCGGGACTTGGACCTGGATTCTAACAGGACTGTTTAGTGATAGAACTTGTGTTTTCATTCTTAAGATCAAATCTTGGATGATTATATTCTTAAACTAAATCATATTTACCAATACTTTCATTGTTGTCTAGGGAAATAAAATGTTTTGTTAAAATATACAAAACTTTTTGGCTTTCACTATTTTCTTTGTTACTAGCCCTTGTCACGTAACACTCTATATGTACATTGGTCATTCTGATTAATAGTCTAACGCCATAGATGCTCTTCGATCATTCTCTTAATGGTCCAACTTCTGTCCATAGATATATATTGGTCAAGGTGGTTAATAATCTAAGGCCTATCTGTAGGTAGATGTAGATGTACATTAGTTATTCTGGGTAATAATCTAATGTCATAGATACACATTGGTCATTCTGGTTATAGTCAAATGCCGTAAATTCACACACACACACACACACACACACACACATATATATATATATATATATATATATATATATATATATATATATATATATATATATATATATATATATATATATATATATATATATATATATATATATATATATATATATATAAAGAATACAAATCATATGGCGAATAACAGCCCTCTCAAGCGTACTGGATCCACCAAGGGATCACGTTTGTCAGGGATTAATTAAAATAGATGCAATAAACTGACGACGAACAGTACGAAACTAGTAACTAACTAGTCTATACAAGCTGGTTGTATTTATAGTTTTAGCACATGTGAAGATAGAAATGTAGAGGTTTACAAACGCAACGTTTTTGTGTTTATTTGTTTGTCGTAACTATGTTTTGTATTTGCCTTTGAAAAAGACTCATTAAGAGTCGAAAGCGCTTAGGCTAGTTAGTTACTAGTTTCGTACTGTTCGTCGTCAGTTTATTGCATATATATATATATATATATATATATATATATATATATATATATATATATATATATATATATATATAAAGAATACAAATCATAGGGCGAATAACAACCCTCTCAAGCGTACTGGATCCACCAAGGGATCACGTTTGTCAGGGATTAATTAAAATAGATGCAATAAACTGACGACGAACAGTACGAAACTAGTAACTAACTAGCCTAAGCGCTTTCGACTCTTAATGAGTCTTTTTCAAAGGCAAATACAAAACATAGTTACGACAAACAAATAAAAACAAAAACGTTGTGTTTGTAAACCTCTACATTTCTGTCTTCACATGTGCTAACACTATAAATACAACCAGCTTGTATAGACTAGTTGCGGAAACTGAAAACGTTGTATAATTCCCTAAAAGTCTACTAGCCAAAGCGACATCTATTTTTACTTTGTGTACATATGTAACGCAGATTATATCCCGGATATTTGATTCTATACCGGTTATTCTTATAGTAAAAATTGAAGGATAATAAGATTTAGAAAATGTTAAATTCTACTAGTGCATAGTTTTCATTTTCTAGTCTTCTTGGTTTAGACCGCTTGGTTTCAATGTTCTAAGGCGGCGTATCAAGTATGATTCCTTTTCCTTCCTGGTTTCGGAACTCCAGCTGTGGTTGTTAGCAATAGCGATAAGTATTATATCACTGAAAGTGTGGCCAGGGGAGGAGAAGTGTTCTGCGACCGGGCTTCTGTACAGCTTTTTTGTCATCCAATCAGATCTATGAAGGTTTATCCTTATGTGTAGCTTTTCAGTTTCTCCGACGTACTGAAGGCCACCGATCTTACATGTGATGAGATAAATCACATTCTCTGTTTTGCACGTTTTGTTTGGACCATGTATGTTTAGTTTTTCTTTAGTCACTGTGCTAGTGAATGTCTTGGTCTCTATCATATATATATATATATATATATATATATATATATATATATATATATATATATATATATATATATATATATATATATATATATATACACACACGCATCACTAATCTCCTCATTTACAGTATTTACACTCACAATAAATGTCCCCATCTACAGTATTTTAATCACTATATAACTCCTCCTCCCCTCCTCCTCAGTATTGACACCACTAATCTCCCCATATTCAGTACACACCAATAATCTCCCCATACACAACTAATCTCCACATGTACAGGATTTATATGTATCACTAATCTCTATATGTACGGTACTTATGGGCAGTACTGATTTCCTCACCTACCGTACTTATACGCACCAAAATATCGCCATCAACAGTATTTGCACCCACCTCTGGCCTCTCCATGTACAGTATTTTCACCGTGAACTTTATCTCTCCATCTACTGTATTGACACCCACCATTTACTCAAATTCCACTGTATTAACACTACCGCTTACGTTCTCATCCACATTATTGAAACCCACCAGTAGCTCCCATACACAAACGCACAGTAATTTGCTCCATTGTAATCATCAACTTCTCTAAGATGCCACGATACCTTTATGGTGACGGTATGATTTAAAGATAATTAAACTGCATGCATATACATTGGCCTTTACCAGCCCTCGCCCTCTCTCTCTCTCTCTCTCTCTCTCTCTCTCTCTCTCTCTCTCTCTCTCTCTCTCTCTCTCTCTCTCTCTCTCTCTCTCTCTCTCTCTCTCCATGACTGTGTACATCTTCTGTGTCTTGATTCTCCTTCATAATATAGTTTGTGCTGGAGAATTACAATGAAGATAATAAAACATTATCACATTGTTAATATTCATTAACACTCTTGTCCATTTTGAGTATGGAGCGATAGAAAAACATACTTATGTTAAAAAAATACAGATTAATTTTGCAATCTCTTTACAAAACAAATGTTACACGCATTGTTTTATGCATGTCATTACAGGTGTATAATTAAATATTATATGTGTACGTGACATACTGTTGTTCTTTTTGAGTCTATCACTTGTGCCAGCATTGTGTTAGGATGTCGGCTCACATTGTTTGGAGTCAGTAACTTTCAACAATAATCTGTTAAAGTTGGACAGAAGGGAAATAGCTGTAGTCTGATCTGAGCTAAAGGTGTGACAATAGAAAAACTTAAGTACTCTTTAAATGGTGTAAAATAAATTTGCTTTTTAACAACCTATCAATATATATAAGCTTTTTTAATCGTACTTTATTCAGTAGAGGCAATCCGTAATCGATCATAAAATCTTCAAAGAGTGTTTAACTTTAATGGCACCACTGTTTCTTTGAATATTTAAGATCTGACATACTTAATAGAATATACCAGTGAATATTTTCATACTCTTTTGATACGTAAGGTTTGACATACTTAATGGAATATGTAGGTGGGTATTTTCATACTGTTTTGATACTTAAGGTTTGACATACTTAATGGAATATGTAGGTGGGTATTTTCATACTGTTTTGATACTTAAGGTTTGACATACTTAATGGAATATGTAGGTGGGTATTTTCATACTGTTTTGATACTTAAGGTTTGACATACTTAATGGAATATGTAGGTGGGTATTTTCATACTGTTCTATTATTTAAGGTCTGACGTGTTAGTGTATATTTCCAGCCTCTATTTACTGATATTTTTAACACATTCATTAACATATCATAACTAGGCACTGATAATCATAAAATTACTAAGTAATCTAAAAATATAATATAATTGTATGATGTCAATTCCAGCAAAAAATTGCATTCTAGTTCTATCTCTTTGTTTCTTAATGTCAGACATACTTAATGGAATATATCAGTGAGTAGTTTCGAGCTGTTTTGTTATTTAAAGTCTAACATAATTATTGGTTTATTTACGTAGATATTTTCATAATTTTTTGGGGACTTAAGTTGGTGAGTGGTCTAAAGAGATCACCGTTACGGATCATTGTCCTCTCACCTTTGCCTGTGTGGTTTTAATTCTCAGGTATTGGTACGTGGGTAAGTTTGCCAGTTGGGTCTTTCCGGGGTTTTCCCCGGTTCTTCATCTACAATGCGTACTGGCCGCCATGCATATCCTATCTTATGCTGAGAAACGGCGTTATGCCCTACACCAACGCCATCGTTTGTCACTTAAGGTCTGAAATACTTAATGGAATTTGTCAGTAAATATTTTCATTACTTTTTGTTACTTAAGGTCTGACAAACTTTATGAAATTTGTCAGTATTTTTTTTAATACTCTCATACTATATAATGTCTGATATATTTAGTGGAATATTTCAGCAAATGTTTTTATACTCTCATACTGCATACGGTATGACAAACGTTTTGAAATTGGTCCGTAAATGTTTGATACTCTTATACTACATAAGGTCTGACATATTTAGTGGAATATGTCAGTGAATATATTCATGTCCTTTTCTTAATAAGGTATGACATACTTTGTGAAATATATAATCGAATATTTGCATGCTGATATTTTTAATACATTACATAGGAGGTATTGTAAAGGCCGTGTGTTTGTCAAAGCATACATTTCATGAATTTCTCTACAGCAAACTTTCATAATCAATACATCCTTAATTTCCGCCTATTTACACTAAACTGTCAGTCAGTTGTGGTAATTCTATATTGCAACTGGCCGCAATGTAAATGTTTCATTAGAAACGTGTGTGCCTTTAAACAGTGACACATATTTTAGGCTGATACTGTACAAGGTTATACAAACGTCACACAAAGAGAATGCACAAATAAACGAAGTCTATGACTGAGTTCTTGACATAATAAATACATGTCTAAGATATGAGAACTCTTCATATTGCGACTCGGGTGTAGCAAAAAATAATAATGAAGAAAATCGAAAACATTTTTCATTAAATTCATGCATTAAATCGGTAATTAGCAAAAACATTGAGGCAAATAATAATGTAAGTGGTCAGGATCATAATAAGAAATTAGTCCTACAATGTAAGACCCATCATACTAAATAGATTTCTTCTGGTGGGCGATCATGATTGCACTTATAAAAACAACAGTGCTTTGTCTTACATTGAAAGACAAAATAAAAATATAGAAAATATGTGTAACTATGTTGTAATAACCAAGAGGGCTATTTTGAAACAATAACGTATATTGTTTATGATTGCGTATAAACAGAGACCTATATAACAGAGTAAATGACCCCATTGACTTTGTTCAGCTTTGTTCGGTGTAGCGTTTGGCTACTCATATATGTGTACATGAACCGACTGATTGCATTTTTATGGGCCTCTCGCTAGGTCACAGCTGTGTTGACTGGTAACCACAAAGTTGTTCCCCCGAGTTGCCAAAATTTTTAAAGTATTGTTTATGTGTGTGTGGTCCCTAGATGTCTGTATTGCTGCATATCAGCAAGAAAAGCCAAATAGAATTTCGAAACAAAAAATAATTTATATTTGTTTTTAAATTTGGGGTTGATCTTTCCTGCAAATACCTGACGAGGTACCCTAACCGGTCTGGTTCCTCGATGTTCCACTTTTTGAAAAAAATGTTTTTAGGGGAAATGGTACTTCCTGCCAAAGACATATGTCTATATGTCTAGTGCCGGTTTCCTTTCCTCTGTTCTCTTCTGTTATCCTTTCCAGAGATCTGCCATTGTCCTGTGTTTGCTATGTGTGTCATGCTATACTGTGTGTTTGCTTCTGTTTTCTTGTAACCGACCTTTATTAATATATATGTACATGAATCTATCGATAGTGAAAGCAACTTGGAGGTAACTAAAGCCAGACTACCAGTGTCACTGTTAACATATGTAATCTTACCAACGTATAGGTATATTTCAATTATATTAGAGACCCAACATATTTAGTATAAATGCGTTTGTAAATAACTGGAATATATATATATATATATATATATATATATATATATATATATATATATATATATATATATATATATATATATATATATATATATATATATATGTGTGTGTGTGTGTGTGTGTGTGTGGGTGTGGGTGGGTGTGGGTGTGTGGGTGTGATTATTGGGAACGTATTAATTATTTTAAGATCAAAGAAAGAAAAATATTTGCTCACAAAAATTACTTCCAAAGATAATTAAATGGTCCGTAACTTACAATAGATGAATGTGCTGTGTACATGTAAATTGTTGTATAAGTTGAAATTTAAACAAATAGCTGAAGTGGAATGATTAAGCTTAAGATATAGTGAGAGCCTATTATTAAAAATAGGATGTGTTAATGCTGAAGGCTACAGTTTTGTAGCTACACAATGGGACGGGATACTTAGAATGGGATGACAATATCCGGCCAAAACTTATATCAGATAGACTCAGCTTCAACAAATATTTAGTGAATTTGTGAAATTACGTATGGTTCAGACAGAAATCAACTGTTATCTTCGAAAAATGATTTGAAGTATTACAAAGGAATGCATAGACGTAACATATTCACATATGTTCGTAAATAACTAAAACATGGAATGTGTTTCTGTTTGGTTATTTTGTTTGTTATTTTATAGGAAGTTTTTTTTTCTGGAAGTTTTATTTTGAACAAACCCGTTTCACAATTCATTTGGCGACCGCTTTGGCATACGTGACTGGCTCCGAAGATGCGATAAAAGAATGATTAATTATATTAACATTTTCTCCATACGCTTTTGATAGATATAACCCCGTTTGTAAAAAAAGAAAAAGATAATTTTTAAAAATACTTAATTGTCCTGAATAATGAATATACGATGTTAATATGAATAAAGTCGTAACGTGAGTCCTCAGGAATTCTCTTACTAACATAATTTACCGATATACTTGTATAGTGAAAATATACCATTGTTTAAATCTCTGTAAAATAACCTCGATAAACTGTATAATGGCAACACCGGACAACTCTGTTAATTAGAGAAAATGTTACGGGAACATTTTTTTCGCATACGATACTCATTAGAATGCATTGGCAATTAAAACATTTCATAATATTGTACTAATGAAGGATGGAGACGGAGCAGGATGACGGTACATAATTAATGCATTTCTTTTAGATGGACAAGGATTGCGATGTACAATCATCAATGCATTCCTAGGGCATTGTTTCAACGTTTGATGTCTGAACATTTCCGCAGGAAAGTGTTAATCCCTTATGCAAGGTTACTGAGACCAATATCCAGGCTATTGCTCATACTAGCTAGACATAGGTTTGTATTTGTTCAAATATCAATAAAAGTACGCAGGGTGAACGGATCTTTTTTCCTTTCGTCTCCTCTTGTCAAACAGCGAGAAGACATCGTCCTCTAAGTTATTTGCATCAGTTCCCAGCGGCATTCAATCGGAATTTAGAAAGAGGGAGAGATTACAACTATCTAAATTACAACTTCAAACTCGCAAGCAAAAAATTAGTAGATGCCTAGACATACCGCTGTGCAAATATGGTTATTCCGGGAGCCACTCGTAATTTGGCGGTAAAACTCAGAAACAGTTTCTAAGAGAAGAGAAGCTTAGTGAAAAAGACAGTAGTTTATTTACTCAATTTTAGCAGAATTTCACGGAATCATTATTGTAATTATTTGTAGTCCGTACACAAAATGACTGGGATTGTTTTCCAGGTATAATTATCTTTGTAGTGTTTCATTACATGGGTATAGAGAAATGGGGTTCAGTTTTACGTAAAGAATTATATAGATTGTTCGCATGTGGTTAGAATTAATTTTGCAATTAGTTGTTAGGTTACTTCGTAGTAACCAGTTCATTTAATGAGGCACTATGCTAGAATTTATGCATGCTTGAATTGTGAGCTTGGGGAAAATGATTGGAGTAAGATTAGCTAAAGTAAGTGTTTGAATAGGCCCTATATAAGAACATGAATATTTGTATACTTTGCATGAGTTGTAATGAAAAGAAATGCGTCTGATTACTGTGATATTATGATATTATTATGATATTGTTTAGTATAATGTGATAAGGGATACGTACTAATGTGAAGGAATTTATGGTTGTATGTATAAGAGTAATTGATACCTTGCTTTTATTATGTCGTGTTTTACAATACTAGAACGTGTGAGTATTTCGGTGTAAAGGAATGCATGACTGAAGAAATTTAATAGCCATTATATGATGATAGGCTGTGTCTAGTGTGAGACGAGCGGGCTAAGAAAAAATATTGTACAGTCCTTATGTATTTACAGGAAGCATTTTGGGGACGCATAATTCCGGTTCAGTTGAGTACCGAGTCTATAGAAAGGGAGACGGAAGTAAGACTGGTAGAGCAGAGTCGACAAAAGTCGGTGAAGGGAAGGTGGATAGAAGGTGGATGAGGCAGAAAAATAATCTGGTGGAGAAAGGGGAGGAGGATGAGGAGAAGGAGGATAGAGAAATCGAGGATGAAGAGGAGAATGAATTTGGAGATAGTCGGGGAAGAAGAGGAAAAGGAATTGGGAGATATGAGAGAAGAATATACGGATGAGTAGAATACATGGACAGGTGGAAATCTACCTCCCACTAGGAATCAAGTGATGCAATAGATCAATAAATGGTCAAGCGGAAGGAGTGTACTTGGGAAATTTCAGTCATTTGACGATTAAATTGATACTAAAGTGCTATTCATTGAATTTCACCCTTTTGTATATTTATTCATTTAACCATCGGCATTGCTGACTGCTGCTCGGAGCTGTACATCTAGCTTTTACTAATTCAACTTCCAACCAAATTCGATACTGGGTGGAACTTTCACAATAGTTGAAATAAAATATTAGGAGCATCCAACCCCCAGTACCCCACAATATATCTTAATAGTCTGGCCATTCTTCCCAGCAATCAACATTGCATTCCATATCAATGTATTCCCTGAAGACGAAGGCGAATGGCGAGCTATGCATAATCATCAATGCATTCCTATATATGAACTCTGATGTCGATGTACAATCTTTAATGTACTCTTTTTAAATGGACTCGGATGGCGACGTATAATCATAAATGTATTCCTATAGATGGACTCGGATAGCGATGTACAATCCTCAATGTATGTATTCCCTATAGATGAACTTAGTTGGCGAAATACATTAATCAATGCATTCCGGGATGACGGACTTGGATTGCGATGTATAATCTTCAATTCATTCTCTCTATATATTGACTCGAAAGGCAATATATGATCATCAATGCATTCCCTGTAGATGCAATCGGATGGCAATGCATAATCATGAATGCATTCCTTATAGATGGACTCGAATGTCAGTGTAAAATCATGACTGATTTCCCTGTAAATGGAATCGGGTGGGTTTTTGTATAGGCCTACACATAATGCATTCTCAATTCTTATATATTGGTCTAATAGACTGATTTTGATACTTTGATTTTAGATGTGTCCTTTACCAAAACTTTTTAATTGTTTAGATTGTTCTACTAGTTATGAAGTCCAAGTTAAAACTCAGGATGTAATGTTTAATATTTTGTTTTCCATGGGAGAAGATTGCAAATCAGTATATGTATCGCGTCAAACTATACAATATATATCGTTTCCATCATTGAAAGGTTCCAAATATGTACATCTTTTCCATTACCATTGTTCTGGGTGAACTATACCGCACACACCAAATAGAAGTGACGTAAAGTTGATTACTTATTCCTTATTCCGGATTGAGTATGGAAAAAGTAACCAGTTACCGATTGATCAAGGAATAAGAAACCGGTTACTTATTCCCTATTCAACTATTTCTACATGCAGTTTGTTACTTATTCGTTATTAAAATCCATTTGGCTATTCAGTCTCTATTCACAGTTCAATAAGTAATTGGTTATAACTTACCTATTGAAGATTAAATGCCCTTCATGGCATTGATTAATGTTGTTCTAACCCAGTCAGAGAAATACGAGTGTTCTTTGGTGCCAGCTATATAAAGAAGACAAAACCCGGACTATATATAGGACGGTGTTTGGATATTGGTGGGTATATATAAATAGTAATTTGAGATAGGATTAATTAGTTGTGTTAGGTGTCTGAGTCATGTCCTGCTGTGCATAGCGCAAACTAATAGTTTTCGGATTCGAAAAGCTTAATAATGACTCAATAAAACGTGCAATCAAAAACACAGGTGTGAAATTGTAGATTTCTCTTTAGTATTCATAATGCGCTTTGAAAAGAATTATTTCAAGTATCTACGGCTTTAGGAAGCCTTCAGTTGACAATTGATTGTTGTCTTGTTGTCTTTGGAACTGGGTAAACGAGCATACTGGTAGGTGTATGAAATATGCTCTGTGTGGATCAAATTTATGAATACCTAGTACGAATTAAATCTGTACCTAAATGATGTTGAATGCAAGTTATGATGGCCAGTTTTTTGTTTCAGGAATCTGTTCCAAAAGAAGCAAAGGTCATTAAAACAATTCATTTATCCAATTTCCAGAAATTTTTGGCTACATAAAGGGAGGAGGTTTGAGTATATCTTACTTATACAGGTTGGCCAATAATTCTTCTCTTCAACAAGTTTTGACATGGACATTTTATCTCTAGGGTATAGTGTCGAGCAACGAAAGAAGTTCTGACGAATATCATCGAGAGGAATCAGCGAGAAAAGGGACAACCAACGATTACTGTGTATGAAAAAGACACACAATTTGGATCGATTGAAAAGGTTACAATTATTGAATCCCTAACAAGAAAATATTGATTTTAACGCCTCTTGTACTGTATCGAGTTAGCAGATTGCATCCACACTTTGAGATGCTTGAACCCTTACTCAGAGAATTTTGATTTTATCTCCTGTTTGAAAGTCTGTAGAGAGTGACCGATCCCAACAGTAGGAAACTAGATGAAAATTGTCCAGACGATTTCGACAAATTATCAGTTAGATGAAAGAGGTTGGGTACAATACATGCGATTAGAAGATTATACCTTAAGTATATAGACGGGCCTCTATGTTTCCTTTTTAAAGAGTTCTGACAATGGACCTTATCTGATATTTTATCTCTGTCCGATAGAGTCCACCAGCGAAGGAAGTTCTGACGAATAACATCGAGAAGTAACAACTATGGTCACCGGGTACGAAAATTTTTTTTATAGATTGGGTCATATTTGTTCACTAATTGAACTTCTACTAAGATGAATTTGATTACAACGCCTCTTGCATATTATCTAAATAAAAGTAGGAAAAAGTGGAAGAAGAAACGTCGAACCAATTTCGATAAATTCCTGGCAAGATAAAGTTAGTAGCGCACATCACAGGACGTAAGATATTATGTTACGTATACATGTGGGCTAATAAGTCCCAACAATACACAATTTTTACTTGACACATCTTTGATATTGTAATAATCTTTGGAGCATCCGTCATTTGCATATAACTCTCCGCTTTAAAGATTTCATAGATTTTAGTGATAGTTTGATTGAAGTTGACCTCAGCCCGACTAATTATACAATGGGAAGAAGGTGACCTCAGCCCGACTAATTATACAATGGGAAGAAGGTGACCTCAGTCCGACTAATTATACAATGGGAAGAAGGTGACCTCAGCCCGACTAATTATACCAGGAGAAGAAGGTGACCTCTCTCCGACTAATTATACATTGGGAAGAAGGTGACCTCAGCCCGGCTAATTATACAATTGGTAATGGCGAACTTCACATATTGCAGTTTTGATTAGATTCTAGGATGTCGTGTTCAAATTTTACGGTGAGTTCAGGTAAGAGTCCCAAAATATTCCCTGGAGCTGAGTAGTCCCTATTTAAACATAACTCGAGATATAATGTCGTCTATATGCAGGATTTGTGATGGGTGACTGGTAAATTGTACAATAGAGTAATTGAGAACCGACGGTTCCGTTGTATAGAGACTGCTTTTTATGTTGATATGATTGTGGATATTGTTCAAGGTAACAAGCGAAATGAGGCTTTAAAAATTGATTTGACTGGACGGAGGTAGCGCAGGTAAAAGAGCTCCGAGATCGTGGTGTTTGAGTTCTATATGTTCAAAGCTTGGATTATTTTCGGTACCTTAAACAAATGAAGGAGTAACCGTCAACCTGTGACAAGGTGGTGTAGGGCGCCTTAGGGGAACTGGCTATTAAAACGCGCAAATGTGAATCCAGTCTCAATAGTTTGTTCTTATGGAACCCTTACTTAGAGAATATTGATTTCAATGCCTCTTCTAAATTATGGACATAAGGTTCCTTTCTAACAGCTGCGAAGGTTTAAAGAAAATTCGTGTAGCCTAGTTTGAAAAACTCATGACTAAGTAAAGTAAGTCAAGTAAAACACGTCGTACAATTATATCGTATGTTTACATTCGGGCTTACACTATATCTATCCACACAAGTGAACACGAATGCATGAAACACACCTCCGCTCTTTATACATGAGCCTTACATTGATATTTTATTTCTAGAAGATAAAGTCCAGCTATAAAGAAGTCATGCCTAATTTCGTGAATACAAAACAGCCAAATAAGGAGCGCCTTGTGGGTACCGGGTATGAAAAACGCGCAATTGTGAATCCTATGGATCAATAGTTTGTTCTATTGGACAAATTAATTAGATAAGTTTGATTTCAATGCCTCTTCTACAGTGTTGACGTAGGGTCCCTTTCTAATAGCAAAGAAAGTTAAAAAGAAATGCATGAAGCCGATTTCGAGAAACTTGTTACTAAATAAAGGAAGTAGAGCAGAAGGTGTATTACGATTATAACGTACGTTTACATTTAAGCCATCACGTCCATTCTTTATACCTATGTTATATCTAGTTGATAGAGTCAACCTACAAAGTAAATCCTGCCTGTTTTCCTTGAGACGAAACAGTCAAATAAGGGGCGCCTTCCGGGTACCGGGTATATAAAAGCCCGCAAATATGAATCCACTGTATCAGTAGTTTATTCTTATGGAATCCTTACCTAGAGGTTTTTTATTTCAATTCTTCTTATACAGTATTGAGATAACGCCCCTATTTAACAGCAGAAAAAATCGTCGAGCTTCTTTCGAGGAGCTCATGACTAGCAGAACACAGATTATATTATATTTCTCTTGACTAAATAATCCGGCAGCCAGCACATGACCAATTGGATCTTCAGCCAACAATAGGGTAGTTGAGGACGGCCATTAAGGAAAATGAACTGTGGCAGTGCACCTGGAAAGATAGTATCCCAGGGGAGGTGTAAAAGATATTCAGTGAACAGACTATAGAGGCATTCCATTATGTGCTAAAGAGGAGGAGTAGATGTCAGAGCATCAATTGTAACACTCTTCAAGAATAATGGCACACATGCGTACTGCAATAATTACAGAGGAATTTCCTTACTATACTTAGGTGACAAACTATTTGCTCGCATCATTCTCAACAAACTTATCGAGGCCGTGTTGAAAGATAGCATCTCCGAGTCTTAGTGTGGTTTTTGCAAGGACATGATATTTGTAGTAGGAAAAGTCTAAGAGAAATGCTTTGAGCAGAACATGAATCTGTATTTATTCTTCCTGGACCTGACGAAGACATTCGATACAGTCAAGAGAGACACATTGTGTGTAATAATCGATAAGCTTGGTTGTTCTCAAAAGCTTACCAAACTCATCCGGGTTTCCATAATGACATGACTGGAGAGATTCTCCAAGACGGTGAACCATCTGATAAGTTATTCATATCTAACGGTGTAAAACATGAAGGTGTATTCTCTCCGGTAGTCTTTATCCTCTTCTTCAGATTGGCTTCTAAAATAATATTATTTTGTACAGTACATACACAATCACATCAAAAGCAGGAATTACAGAAACGAAAACAAAACAGAACCTATTTCAGGGTCAAAAAAGCCACCTCAACCAAACTTTAAAAAATCTATAAATAAATGGCTTGGTAACCTGAGCAATTTAACTCGTAGATTTCAACGACAGCCTTGCCGCCATTGTTTTGTTAAGAACCAGCGCATCGGAAATAATTTTATCATACACCTCGCCTATGATATTTCCATATACCGTCTTATATTTTTCTGCATACTCGTAAAGACCCATCGCCTCAAAAATGCGCTTAAAGACATATTCAAATTTTATAAATTTGACAAGACCCACTAATTGAACTCGATTAGCCCTAATCAGCCAATAATACAAGTGATATCGCTGCTGAGCTGACAAATTAAAACGCTTTAACTTATTTTATGTGGTATTGCTGATTGCACGGGATGTTGACGACTATAACTACGTCTCACCCTCTCCTCGTTCTCATACTCGTCTTCACTCTTCTCGCAATATATCATCTCAGCACCATAATTCAGATCCTTTATCGCATATGCTATACGTTCTTTCGCAAGCTTCAGTATCTCCTCAGATTCAGACTCAAAATCAACTATCGGAATACTGCTGCGAACCTCCTTACTAGAACTCAATCGACTAACACTCCAGGGATAACATGAAGAAACATCTTTGCTATACGACAATCACATCACTACTACAACAGAAAGTGAGATTAAAACCCACTTCTCCAGAACCCTCATTTTGTATCTTTGAGTGATCGATAAACACTCATTTTTCTACATTTGTGTGATCTAAGCTTCTGCTTTAAATGGTGGACAGTAGTTTTGGCGGAGGAAGAACCCGGCAAAACCGTGGTAAGAACCACATACCAAGTGACGTTATTAATAAGCCGTATCACATACCCATCTTGGCCAAACATGGGGCTCGAAACCAAGCGGACTGACGTGAGATATGTGAGTTATTTTTAAAGATAGCTACTCGTCCTTATTTAGTACATTTAATGCCTTGGAAATAGGATTTATTAAAGTCTACATATGTTATATATTTTTATCACAATTAGCAAATATAAAGGATGTTGACCAACACATAAACACCTGCGGGATTCAAAATTAAATTAGTTTCATTCACCTTGAAGTCGAACGTTTCAGCGGTTGCGATAGATTATAATGCACTCTTTTAGAAGAAACTAAGGCCTCTTAAATGCTATTTTCATGGAGCAGATTGCTTTGAACGTACTCTGTCATTTCATAGTAAATGCTAAAGACATCGGAAAACGCGACGGCGTATTGTCGCTTGATAGTACGGATTTATTTTTCGTTGAATTTATTTGCCGAACTTTCATGAAAAAGGTTCAATTTTTATAGCGAAATAATAGACTTGATAATCGGACGTACGTGAAAAAATTAAATATACTCCAAGATACTTGTACGAAGATTCACTTGCGTACGAAAAAGTGACTCTACACATTATAGCGTAACTCAGCTGAAGAAAATATAGAATGGTATTCCAGAAATAAAAATGTATATATGTTTTCTGCCTTAAATGTAGCTTGGTATTTCATAGTAGGGACATACAGCTCAAAGCAGCAATATATGAATGCTGCGAATTTATGGATTAAAAGAAACGTGGGAAAAACTAAGAACATAAAAAGTGCCACCTCACTAATTTTGAAATACTTTTAAGATCGACAATAGATGTCATCACAGCAAGAGATGTTAATATGGATTTAATAAGGAAAGGAATTGAATTGTGGAAGCACTATGAATGAAAACAAAACAAGAATATGTTAGTTTATTATTGTGATCTCTGCTGTTCAGATATGGCATGGACTGTTTAAATTTCGCACATTCTGTACAAAAGAAAGCAAAAAGACTGAACAATGGTACTCCAATGATTCCGTACCATACAGATTATCCAGAGCGAGTGATTGTTTATAATACCAATGGACTACTCTTTTTAGGAATTCCTTTTCTGTTTATGCCACGATCCCAGTTATCTTACATGGTCTTGTTTATTTAATACAGTTCAATGTTTCTAGATAGCTTAACGAAGTCTCAAGCAAAAGAAGTAAACTTGGCGAGCGGAATGCTTTGATGATGTTTAATGCAATGACAAACCTTGACCTATATTTCTAGTGGACTGAATTCATACAAGACATAGATTTAATCATGATTTAAAATACTCCCAATTGTGAGAAATTTTGGAACAATGCCCTAATGTTTGTCTTTAATGAGATATTAAGTAGCGTTTTAATTACTTTTTTCTGAAATTTTCTTATGTGCATACTGGCGTGAATATTCTTTAGACAAAACAATGCTGTCTGTTGGTAGCCATCATTGTATTAATGCAAGACGACTAATGGATTTCCTAAGACAAATGATATTAGCGAAAAGAGTAAAATTAAATTATTTTGTATCATACCACATTCGTCATGTTTGGCCTCATTCACAACATAAAAAATGCATTGTATTATAACACATCCGTTATATGCCAGCCTCAGTCAGATTGTATTTTAATATACCACATCCGTCATATTACAGCCTCGATCATTGTAAGCAAAATATAATCTATTTTTTATACCGAAGAAATAAATATAAAAATATGGAAGTTTATTTGAAAAGAACAGGAAACACACGACCAACATAGATAACTAATAAACAGCAAATAAGTACAAGTCGCCAGTAATGACCTATAATTTAAACGTTTCAGTGGAATATTTCCTGTTGTATGGTCCACTCATTGTAATGTTTCTTGGGGTACTGTCCTCTTTGTGTATTATTTCCAAAGTATATCCATGCGAAAAACCTCGTTCATACAAATTCAGTAGCCTATAAATATTACATAATGAGCACATGTTTATTAAACGCGACCCAGAGAAGTGGAAATATATCAACGATAACAATGACAGCTACAGCAATTGTAACGATTATTGTTTCAACTTTAACGACATGCGTAAGTATTCTCAGTATTATCGCTAAAAAGATATCTACGTGCACAAATGATATATTAAGTGAGTACATAATACAATTATACAGAGCAACAGCAGCCTATTCTAAACTAACGTCGTGTGTTTCATTTTATCTTAGTGATGATACAATATCCGACGAGGAATTTGCAAAAATAATGAAAAACCACGATGAAGCATTCATAGTCGCTACTGACGATAGCCAAAATGGAGAATTAAATAATAATAATAATAATAATAATAATAATAATAATAATAATAATAATAATAATAATAATAATAATAATAATAATAATAATAATGTCTGAAACCTTGACAACATCAAGAGAGTTGTTACATCAGATAGTCACTAATACAACTCCATCAAAAACTACGATGATCTCGTTAAGTTCGACCAATCCTGAGTTTATGGTTAACTTACCAACCGCAATTCCTGCAAAGGAAATAACGTTAGCGCTGTTTATTATAGCTGGCCTAATATTAGATCAAAATCATTAGGTGGACAACAACCAAATAATTCATTAGTATTCGCAAATAAGAATAAACCTGATGGAACTCCTGAATGGCAAGTATTTGGTATTCTATTAGAAGTTATCAGATTAAACAGATTAACAAAGAATTCAATTGCAGAATTAAATCTATCGCTGGAAAAGAATCCAAAATAACAATTTGTGTGTACGAACCAACATTATCAGATGTGATTGAAATAAATTCTCCTGATTACTTTGTAGATATTCAGTCAGAGAAGTGTTAAGATGGCCTGCAGTCCCCCTGTTTATAATGAAGTTTTAAAACCAACTATAGATGAATTTAAAACAAGTGAAAAAAGATTCATTAAAGATACAGAATATCGAAAAACATCCATGGATATATATATATATATATATATATATAAATATATATATATATATATATATATATATATATATATATATATATATATATATATATATATATATATATATATATATATATATATATATATATATATATATATTGAATTTGATTCAAACGACAGAGATTATTACTTTACCGATGATGACGGTAAAAGGATCCCCAAGATAAATAGATCAGCATTTGCTGTTATCAAGACATCAGGGGCGCGAGATCGAGATGGTATTGAAAGATTTTTAAAAGATTTTTGGATCTTTTTAAACCTGAATACGAATAAACATTAAATTATTTAAGAGATATACTTATTTCATTATCACATTATGATGATGGTGTAAAATGAGATAATTGATTCAATAAAACATTTAAATGGGATATTATTTGATTTATGCATCGCAAATCGAAGTATTATAAATGTTGCTGTAACACTCAATGGAAATCCTTAATCGTCTCCAGAATTCAAGCAATTATTTCTTAATCATTATGAAATAAGAGAAAACTATTTACAAACATTTACTATACCAAATTTAAAAAACGCTGAAATGAATAAAACACTTGACGATCTTATTAAAGAATATTATCCATAAGTAATTGAATCATGGAGAAGAGACTTACCATCAACCATGCTTAAGTAAAATTACGATGTACATGGCGCAGGACATCAGATTTCACCTAATATTGTTTATATTACCTCGATAATTGCGCTGAATCTTGTTTGCGATATAATTGATAGCAGTTACGACGTTTCCGTTTCAAAATCTAACCAGGCTCAGAAAGGATATATATTATCTTTATCAAGTATTTAAGTTCCCACAGGATGGCTCATTGTGTATAAGCCAGTAAACCAGTTCTACTTTCGTGTATATAATATATTATTGACAAGAATGAATTTCAAACTCACAAATCAGAATGGCAACAATTTGGACCTTGAAGAAGATACTTTATATATTACTTTATACATACTCTAGTAGAATGATGCTTGATGACCTTGACCTTGAAATTTGATCTTGACATTAAAATTTGACCTTGACCTTGAAATTTTGCATAGACCTTGAAATTTGACTTTTTGTATGTATGTATGTATGTATGTATGTATGTATGTATGTATGTATGTATGTATGTATGTATGTATGTATGTATGTATGTATGTATGTATGTATGTATGGATGGATGGATGGATGGATGGATGGATGGATGGATGAATGGATGTGTATATGTATGTATGCATGTACATGCATGTATGTATGTATGTATGTATGTATGTATGTATGTATGTATGTATGTATGTATGTATGTATGTATGTATGTATGTATGTATGTATGTATGTATGTATGTATGTATCTATGTATGCATGCATGCATGCATGCATGCATGCATGCATGCATGTATGTATGTATGTATGTATGTATGTATGTATGGATGGATGGATGGATGGATGGATGGATGGATGGATGGATGGATGGATGGATATATGTATGTATGCATGTACATGCATGTACGTATGTATGTATGTATGTATCTATGTATGTATGTATGTATGTATGTATGTATGTATGTATGTATGTATGTATGTATGTATGTATGTATGTATGTATGTATGTATGTATGTATGGATGGATGGATGGATGGATGGATGGATGGATGGATGGATGGATGAATGGATGTGTATATGTATGTATGCATGTACATGCATGTATGTATGTATGTATGTATGTATGTATGTATGTATGTATGTATGTATGTATGTATGTATGTATGTATGTATGGATGGATGGATGGATGGATGGATGGATGGATGGATGGATGGATGGATGGATGGATATATGTATGTATGCATGTACATGCATGTACGTATGTATGTATGTATGTATGTATGTATGTATGTATGTATGTATGTATGTATGTATGTATGTATGTATGTATGTATGTATGTATGAGAAAGGGACAGCCAAGGCCAGTAATTGTCAAATTCTGGAGTCTGGATTGTAAACTTCCAATTATCAAGAAGCTGAAAGACTTTAAACAGAGCAAAGGAAAGACTGGTAGAGGATGTGACGAAGATGACTACTGAACTTATCAATAAATTATCAAGGCAGCAGAAGATTGATAGTGCACGGTACTTTAACGGTTTTGTGTATGGTAAAACCAAATCAGGAAAAAGGATAAAATTTGACATTTATGATGATATTGATGAGAAAATTAGAGTATAAGTGCCATATACAACTCTATAAAATCCTGAAAAAAGCCATGTAAGTAAGTGAATCCTTTCTTTTGGATACTCCTATTTCTGCTCTAAGTTTTTATTTTTACAAGTTTTTTCCCTCCTTCATCAGTTAATAGATTTATTATTCACTTGTCAACTATATCAATCTCTCCTTAAACAATTTATCTACTAATTCATAAATCATCTTTCACCCATATTCAAGTTGTTTATTCATCCTATTAAACACAACTCAGCCTCGTTCAATACTTCAGCTCTCTCATTCTTGCTCATTTACTCAGTCATTCACTATATTGATGTATGCTCTTCTTTCATACTTTCTTCCCCTTCCTTCACCCCTTTCCTTCCTATTAATTGATCTACAATTCCTATTGGAAATTTGTCGAAGACGATTAAGAGTTATCATAAATGGAGCTGATTCACTGGTTGTCTATTGTTCACGGTATCCATTTTAATTGCACCAAATCTACAGCATGTATTGCAACACCATGGATGCTTTTATTATAGATATTAGTATTTTGTGTGAGTAAGTGTGTGAGTGTGGATGTGAAAACCATGCATATGATAAATTCAAGGTGATAATTACTTCATACATTCCTGTATAAAAACATGTACATGTAAAATTTCTGCCGCTCTCATGGATAATAACGTAAAAATTATATCTATGAATGTTAGAGGCCTGCAAGGTTCAGTCTTTAAACGAAGGGACATTTTCAATGGGTAAAACAAAATAATGTATCGATAGTATGCATGCAAGAAACTCATAGTACAAAGAACGATGAAATATATTGGGCAGCTGAATGGGGATACAAATGTATATTTAGCCACTGCTCTAGTAATCGTGCTGGGGTTGCAATATTTTTTAGAAATACGTTCGAATTTGTAATTGACAGAAAAAGATGTGACCGTCAAGAAAGGGTTATTATTTTAGAATTAATTTTTAGAATTTTATAGTTAACGGCAACAGAAAAACCCTCGTGAATATGTATGGTTTTAATGAAGATGATCCTAGCTTCTTTAGAAAGTTAAAGGAGATTTTATTTCTTGAGAACTCATCAATTATAATATGCGGAGACTGGAATACTGTTCAGGATTTAGACTTGGATACTTATAATATTTTATATGACAAACACTAACAGTCTAGAGCAGTGATCCAGGTCCTAAAAATGAATTGGAAATTTAATGCCCAACTGTTGAAGAACATTGAGTATACTGATTTGGTCAAAAAGTGTATAGCTGACACTGTACATGAATATTATGTAGGGGGAAATAAAAATGACTCACTCCATGTTTCTCTTTCCTGTAATGACCAAATGTTCTTTGAAATACTGAAAATGAGAATAAGATCTGAAATTATATGCTTCTCTATTAAGAAAACGAAAGAGAAACGGGAACATTTTTAAAAAATTGAACAAGAAATAATAGAAATTTATGGGGAACTGTTGAATGACACAAATGGGGAAACTTTAGAAAAGTTAGAGGAAATGAATGCAGCTTTAGAGGTATCTAGGAAAAAGTATATAGAGGGCGTAAATCTTAAGATCTAAATCCAGATGGTATGAATTTGGAGAAAAAGCACGAGGTACTTTTTAAATCTTGAAAAAAGAAATTACGTCAATAAGACAATAAAGGAAATTATTTTAGACGATGGGACAAAATTATCTGATCAAATAGATATTTTAAAGGTCTAAAAACAGTTTTATATGGAATTGTACAAAAGTAGAATTGTTCAGCTTGATGACTAGGGGACTCAAAAAACTCAAAATAGATTATCTAACCAAAAGAGATTTTTAATCACAATATTAAACTCAGTCAAGAGGAAAGAGATTCGTGCGAGGGTGTGCTTATATTTAATGAATTTGGTTTGTCTCTAAAACATATGGGAAACGGAAAAAGTCCTGGCTCAGATGGATTCACTGTAGAGTTCTATAAATTCTTCTGGAAGTTTCTTGAGGGATTCCTTTGTAGATCAATTAATTATGGATACACAGTAGGAAAACTTTCAGATTTTCAGACTTAAGGAGTCATAACATGTCTACCAAAAGAAGCAAAAGATAGAAGATTCTTCCAAAATTGGAGACCTATATCACTTTTAAATATCTACTATAAGATCGCTTCGGGAGCCATTGCAGCCAGGATCAAAAAGGTTCTTCACTCAGTAATCAGTGATTCCCAAAAAGGATTTATAAAGGGAAAATTTATTGGAGAAAATATCAGGCTGCTATACGATATCATGAATCAACTTGGAAATGAAAATATATATGGTTTATTATTACTAATAGACTTTGAAAAAGCCTTTGACTCAATTGAATGGACCTTTGTAGAAGAAGTTTTACAATCTTTCAATTTTGGTGATTATATTTATAAGTGGTTTAGGCTGTTTTTTAATGAATCTAAAAGTTGTGTTATAAATAATGGGCATATGTCATCTTTTTCTAGACTAAAAAGAGGATGTCGTCAAGGAGATCCCCTTGCACCTTACTTGTTTATTATTGGGGTTGAGATTTTAGCTATAACTTTAAAGCAAAATGTGGATGTACGGGGACTGATCTTTGATGTCAATGAATATAAATTGGGTCAGTATGCTGATGACGCTTTTAATCTTCTTGATGGATTTCAACTTTCTCTTAAAGCAGCTATGAATATCTTGCAAAGTTTTTTTATTCTATTGTCTGGACTTAAATGTAACATGACAAAAACAAAAGCCATTTGGATTGGAAACAAGAAATTTTTTAATAAAAGAATATGTCCCGATATGGGCCTAATTTGGTCCTCCTCAACTTGACACTCCTTGGCATAGATTGTTCGCCAGATCTACAACAAATGGTGGAAATTAATTATGTGAATAAACTAACAAAGGCAAAACAAATATTGGCAAGCTGGAGTCAAAGACATCTGCCAGTTGTTGGTAAGGTAATTGTTGTAAAACCCTTGTTCTGCCCATATTTTTACATCTTTTCTCAGCACTTCCAAATCCATCAGCCAAATTTGAAGCAGAACTAAATCGTACATTATTTAAATTTGTATGGGATGGAAAGGTAGAGAGAAATAAACGCAATATATTAGTAGCCCCAGAGAACAAGAGAACTCAATATGATACATATATTCTCATTTATTAGGTATATTAAGATAAGATGGGTAAAAAGATTGTTGGAAAATGAAAATGGAGTTTGGCAGAGCGTAGTCAATACAATTATAATCAGAAGTGAAAAGGTTATTTTGAACTTACGGAGAAGGAAATTAGAAGAATTTAGTATGCTTATTGAAAACAGTTTTTGGAAAGATGTCATTTTGGCAGTATTTTATTGGAAAGAGGAACCGCAGAGTGCAAATGAGTTCTTATACATGAGCATTTATAATTTTATCCCCCTCCCCTAGAATGTTCTATCAATACAAATCCTGGACAGAAGCCGATTTTGAATTTTTGAATGATCTAGTAGATAGTAATGGCAATTTATTACCTTTTGAAATGATAAAGCAAAAAACTAGAAGTGGTGACTTCTTGAAATACTTCTCCTTAATATCCAAAATTCCAAAAGCATGGGAAAAAAAACCCATAAAAAATATTTAGTACATAATAATTTTGAAAGACAGGAGTATAAAATAATGGATCTGAAAAAATATCATTCACTCAAGTTTGTTTACAAAGATCTTTTAAAAAGGGCTAAAAGGCAACATACTTCTAAGCAAGAATCTTGGATGCAATTATAAATACAAATATAAGTAGTGAGGAGTGGTCTGAGATTTAAATCAGGGCGAAAGTTTGTACCAAGGATACCAAATTGATCTCTTTTAACCTTAGATTAATCCATAGACTAATAGCTACTAATGATTTTTGAAAAGAATAAACATATTGGATGACAACAAATGTACGTTTTGCAAGAGAATGAAAATATTGAACATCTCTTGTATGATTGCAATATTACTTCACAGTTCTGGTACATTTTTATTGATCATTTTGCACCACCTTGCCCAAATATTGTACATTTGTCAAAAAAAGAAATATTTTTAGGAAGTGAACAACTGGACATTTTGTATAATTTCTTGCTTATTTTGGGAAAATATTACATTTATATTTGCAGATTAAATATGCAAAATCCTTCCTTCTATGCTTTTAAGCAGAGAGTTGTAATGTATAATTACGTTGAAAAATATGCTGCTAAGATAAACAAAAAATAGGACCAATTTCTTAAGATTGGATGGTAAACAGGAACAAAACACTATTTTCACCTACATTGTGCCATATGCATGTGTGCATGAGTGTGTGCATGTTTGTGTTGCCTTTATTTTTTCTTTCTTTTAATATAGATTATATTTACTATCCCTAGTTGATCTGGAAACAAGAAATTTTGATTGTAAGGTGACCTTGGGATGGATCCCCAACCCAATGGTCAACATATTACGGGGATAATAAAATTTTAAAATTTAAAAAAATGTATGTATGTATGTATGTATGTATGTATGTATGTATGTATGTATGTATGTATGTATGTATGTATGTATGTATGTATGTATGTATGTATGTATGTATGCATGCATGCATGCATGTATGTATGTATGTATGTATATTACAATCAGCCCAACTATTCTAATACGCTACTTATTGCTCGTATCTTCACCTTTAGTTCACTTCTAACATTGAGGATATATAATTATTTTTTTCAAGGACAAGATGGACGACCCTTGTACGTTTGGATCAGAACAATTATGACTTCTTTTTAACCATAATCTTCATCTGAAAACTGAGCAGCGCACCGTTTTTTCCCCGCTGTGTCTATGACAAAATCACACATGAACCTATTCATATTTGTGTAGCTCTTGGAATAAAGAATACATCTCCTCCACCGAACAAAGTGCACCTGTTAGAAACAAAATTTATACTTGTTTTGAATAATTTACCTCAATACTATTGAAAATGACGTCTATATACTGTTACGATCCTGAGGTTAAAGTATGTGTGTGTTAAGAAAAGAATTTTGTATAAATCTTTTTATTTCATTTTATTTCATCAAATGCAATTATTAATATAATTATATTAATATCAGTCTAACATGTTTTATGAAAAAACAGTGTTTACTTGAGTCGTAGATGTGACTCATGCGAGGACGTGATGTGTATAATAACAAATTCATTGCAAGTAAACATTCAGGAATAGCTATGAAAACCATTGTCTGATACTGGGTCAGGCTTTCCTAATGTCCAGAGGTATTACGAAATTGCATGCGTCCTCATGCGCGTGCAATTCAAACAACGTATTTGCTTCATATATATGTTTGAGACTTTTGTAAGTCGTACACAGTCACGGAAATACTGTCGTAGTCGAGAGTCAATAATAGACAGTCGTGGTCGAGTCATACACAATCGTAGAGTCGTAAAGTCAGAGATATACAACTTCTATTACCTTAGAAAAGGTGTTTTGTGCTAGAAGAAGTTGTCTGTTCGTATGTCTACGTAGAACAATATGTCTAGTTAGAGGAACTATTTTTACTTCGTTTTATGAATTGTTTTCCTGGAGAACAGCATTACTGATTTGGACATTTTCCCGAAAATATTCTAAATTTCAACGGGACAACATAAACTGTGCCTTATTGTGTAAATTATGGAATTGTCTGTTAGCCTTCGTCTGACGTGGTCATCCGCCATTTTGGACCTAAACTTCAGACACTTCAGACTGTGTTTAAACTTTTACAGAACTTGTATTTCTATTTTGAACAAAATTTTGATCATTTCTGTAAACCCTAAGTCTTGCTTAAATTATTTACATTACTTTATGTTTTCTAGGAAAATAAATTTGTTAAAATTTACAAAGCTTGCTGCCTTAACTCTTTCTTTTGTTACTTTGAACGAGCCGATACGTAACAATACTTTGTAAAAATATATCCATCTATATAGGAGTCACAGAATCATTCCAGATAATACATAACTACATAGTCACTGAATCAGTCTGATCCAATATGCTACGAATCATTTTGGATTATACAGACCTACGTAGAAGTTACTAAACCCTTTCAGAATTATGCAGACCTATATAGGAGTCACTGAATCATGCCTTTTTTAAATATCTACATAGGAGTTGCTGAATCGTGTCAGATTATATATATATATATATATATATATATATATATATATATATATATATATATATATATATATATATATATATATATATATATATATATATATCTTATGTGAAGTAATGTTTTAATTTGAGGAACTTTTCAATATGCGCTCAGTAAAGAACAATTTTCACCATAAGAAACAATAACGATATAATTTCAAGTTTAAGACAATCAATACCGTTACTAATAGAATGCTGCATTCTATACCGGGGCGTAGTGGGTGGATGAGGAATAGGTAAAGTTTGGGTAGGAAGGGAACGTTGGTTTTTCGGATTAGGCTGGAGGATCGAGATAACCAAGAAACACAAATAAATGTCAGTCCCGAGTTTGAAAGGTAGAAATAAAATAATATATTGCATCATTTTACCTGATCATGCAGGGAGATTCATGCTAATATGAAGATGATAACAGATAATTACAGGTACCATTCCCATGGTGATCTAATATAATTAACTCCTCTTTATTTTTTTTTTCCTTGGATAATTTCGCTTAATTATATCGCGCAAATCTGCAGTGTGATTCGTGAAAAACACTCCACACTGTCAGGTGATCACACGTAATTAAAAACTCTTATCTATGTATAGGCACCTTGCCTTTAGACAAACGTAAAGACGAATGTTTGGTATTTTAGATATCTGACCTTGAGACAAGAATAAAAATGATTGCTTTGTGTATATACGTCTTGGTCTTGGTACAGCTATTGAGATCAACGCTTTCTTTAAAGACACCTGACCTAAAGACAAGAGTATAGATAAATATGTTTGTTTGTAGCATGCAATGACAGTTGAGCCTAATTTAATCAAAGCCAATATAAAAGCTGACAACTTAAATTTAGTAAAAGCCAAAATGGAAAGAGGAAATCTGAAGGAGAAAGAGAATGCGATGAATGTGGTGGAAATGTGAAACTTTCGGAAAGCGTCAGACTCCAAGATCAACCAAGACAAAACAGAAATTTTAAAGATAGGAAACTGTAAGGCGAATCACCCGGGACTCCCACCTCACCTAATAAGAGGTAAGGTCAAGACCTTAGGAGTGACAAATGGCCATTAAGCACAAATAGACAACAACAAATGCATAATATCAAAGGTAAAAAAAAACAAAAACAATATAGATAACTGGATGCGCCACTGTGAATAATGCTGACACTTTATAGATATAGGCCCATAGCAATATGAATTATATCCTAAATTCCGTTGACCTGAAGAAAAAAAAACTGAAAGAATTGGACAAAGAAATTGTAAATTATATACGGAACAGAAAAACGCAATATCTGTCCAAGGGATCATTAGGTAGGACGAACACTAGAGGGTGATTAAGTCTTCTCAATGCATTTATTGTTAAAATAGCTAAGATTTTATATATTTGTAATAAAAATAAGACATTAGCATAGGAAGCTTTGTATACATATTGTTTTACTGTAAACAAATGCCCGGATATGTATGTATGTATGTATGTATGTATGTATGTATGTATGTATGTATGTATGTATGTATGTATGTATGTATGTATGTATGTATGTATGTATGTATGTATGTATGTATGAGAAAGGGACAGCCTAGGCCAGTAATTGTCAAATTCTGGAGTCTGGATTGTAAACTTCCAATTATCAAGAAGCTGAAAGACTTTAAACAGAGCAAAGGAATTAGACTGGTAGAGGATGTGACGAAGATGACTACTGAACTTATCAATTAATTATCAAGGCATCAGGAGATTGATAGTGCACGGTACTTTAACGGTTTTGTGTATGGTAAAACCAAATCAGGAAAAAGGATAAAATTTGACATTTATGATGATATTGATGAGAAAATTAGAGTATAAGTGCCATATACAACTCTATAAAATCCTGAAAAAGCCATGTAAGTATGTGAATCCTTTCTTTTGGATACTCCTATTTCTGCTCTAAGTTTTTATTTTTACAAGTTTTTTCCCTCCTTCATCAGTTAATAGATTTATTATTCACTTGTCAACTATATCAATCTCTCCTTAAACAATTTATCTACTAATTCATAAATCATCTTTCACCCGTATTCAAATCTACTTACTCAGTTGTTTATTCATCCTATTAAACACAACTCAGCCTCGTTCAATACTTCAGCTCTCTCATTCTTGCTCATTTACTCAGTCATTCACTATATTGATGTATGCTCTTCTTTCATACTTTCTTCCCCTTCCTTCACCCCTTTCCTTCCTACTAGTATTAATATGTGCCTATTGGAAATTTGTCGAAGACGATCAAGAGTTATCATAAATGGAGCTGATTCACTGGTTCACGGTATCCATTTTAACTGCAGCCAA
This sequence comes from Potamilus streckersoni, assembly GCA_016746295.1. NCBI lineage: Eukaryota > Metazoa > Mollusca > Bivalvia > Unionida > Unionidae > Potamilus > Potamilus streckersoni. Next base: position 2,321,709 of record JAEAOA010000576.1, read on the forward strand.
ATCTACAGCATGTATTGCAACACCATGGATGCTTTTATTATAGATATTAGTGTTTTGTGTGAGTATGTGTCTGAGTGTGGATGTGAAAACCATGCATATGATAAATTCAAGTTGATAATTACTTCATACATTCCTGAACAAGAACATGTATATTTAAAATTTCTGCCGCTCTCATGGATAATAACGTAAAAATTATATCTATGAATGTTAGAGGCCTGCAAGGTTCAGTCTTTAAACGAAGGGACATTTTCAATGGGTAAAACAAAATAATGTATCGATAGTATGCATGCAAGAAACTCATAGTACAAAGAACGATGAAATATATTGGGCAGCTGAATGGGGATACAAATGTATATTTAGCCACTGCTCTAGTAATCGTGCTGGGGTTGCAATATTTTTTAGAAATACGTTCGAATTTGTAATTGACAGAAAAAGATGTGACCGTCAAGAAAGGGTTATTATTTTAGAATTAATTTTTAGAATTTTATAGTTAACGGCAACAGAAAAACCCTCGTGAATATGTATGGTTTTAATGAAGATGATCCTAGCTTCTTTAGAAAGTTAAAGGAGATTTTATTTCTTGAGAACTCATCAATTATAATATGCGGAGACTGGAATACTGTTCAGGATTTAGACTTGGATACTTATAATATTTTATATGACAAACACTAACAGTCTAGAGCAGTGATCCAGGTCCTAAAAATGAATTGGAAATTTAATGCCCAACTGTTGAAGAACATTGAGTATACTGATTTGGTCAAAAAGTGTATAGCTGACACTGTACATGAATATTATGTAGGGGGAAATAAAAATGACTCACTCCATGTTTCTCTTTCCTGTAATGACCAAATGTTCTTTGAAATACTGAAAATGAGAATAAGATCTGAAATTATATGCTTCTCTATTAAGAAAACGAAAGAGAAACGGGAACATTTTTAAAAAATTGAACAAGAAATAATAGAAATTTATGGGGAACTGTTGAATGACACAAATGGGGAAACTTTAGAAAAGTTAGAGGAAATGAATGCAGCTTTAGAGGTATCTAGGAAAAAGTATATAGAGGGCGTAAATCTTAAGATCTAAATCCAGATGGTATGAATTTGGAGAAAAAGCACGAGGTACTTTTTAAATCTTGAAAAAAGAAATTACGTCAATAAGACAATAAAGGAAATTATTTTAGACGATGGGACAAAATTATCTGATCAAATAGATATTTTAAAGGTCTAAAAACAGTTTTATATGGAATTGTACAAAAGTAGAATTGTTCAGCTTGATGACTAGGGGACTCAAAAAACTCAAAATAGATTATCTAACCAAAAGAGATTTTTAATCACAATATTAAACTCAGTCAAGAGGAAAGAGATTCGTGCGAGGGTGTGCTTATATTTAATGAATTTGGTTTGTCTCTAAAACATATGGGAAACGGAAAAAGTCCTGGCTCAGATGGATTCACTGTAGAGTTCTATAAATTCTTCTGGAAGTTTCTTGAGGGATTCCTTTGTAGATCAATTAATTATGGATACACAGTAGGAAAACTTTCAGATTTTCAGACTTAAGGAGTCATAACATGTCTACCAAAAGAAGCAAAAGATAGAAGATTCTTCCAAAATTGGAGACCTATATCACTTTTAAATATCTACTATAAGATCGCTTCGGGAGCCATTGCAGCCAGGATCAAAAAGGTTCTTCACTCAGTAATCAGTGATTCCCAAAAAGGATTTATAAAGGGAAAATTTATTGGAGAAAATATCAGGCTGCTATACGATATCATGAATCAACTTGGAAATGAAAATATATATGGTTTATTATTACTAATAGACTTTGAAAAAGCCTTTGACTCAATTGAATGGACCTTTGTAGAAGAAGTTTTACAATCTTTCAATTTTGGTGATTATATTTATAAGTGGTTTAGGCTGTTTTTTAATGAATCTAAAAGTTGTGTTATAAATAATGGGCATATGTCATCTTTTTCTAGACTAAAAAGAGGATGTCGTCAAGGAGATCCCCTTGCACCTTACTTGTTTATTATTGGGGTTGAGATTTTAGCTATAACTTTAAAGCAAAATGTGGATGTACGGGGACTGATCTTTGATGTCAATGAATATAAATTGGGTCAGTATGCTGATGACGCTTTTAATCTTCTTGATGGATTTCAACTTTCTCTTAAAGCAGCTATGAATATCTTGCAAAGTTTTTTTATTCTATTGTCTGGACTTAAATGTAACATGACAAAAACAAAAGCCATTTGGATTGGAAACAAGAAATTTTTTAATAAAAGAATATGTCCCGATATGGGCCTAATTTGGTCCTCCTCAACTTGACACTCCTTGGCATAGATTGTTCGCCAGATCTACAACAAATGGTGGAAATTAATTATGTGAATAAACTAACAAAGGCAAAACAAATATTGGCAAGCTGGAGTCAAAGACATCTGCCAGTTGTTGGTAAGGTAATTGTTGTAAAACCCTTGTTCTGCCCATATTTTTACATCTTTTCTCAGCACTTCCAAATCCATCAGCCAAATTTGAAGCAGAACTAAATCGTACATTATTTAAATTTGTATGGGATGGAAAGGTAGAGAGAAATAAACGCAATATATTAGTAGCCCCAGAGAACAAGAGAACTCAATATGATACATATATTCTCATTTATTAGGTATATTAAGATAAGATGGGTAAAAAGATTGTTGGAAAATGAAAATGGAGTTTGGCAGAGCGTAGTCAATACAATTATAATCAGAAGTGAAAAGGTTATTTTGAACTTACGGAGAAGGAAATTAGAAGAATTTAGTATGCTTATTGAAAACAGTTTTTGGAAAGATGTCATTTTGGCAGTATTTTATTGGAAAGAGGAACCGCAGAGTGCAAATGAGTTCTTATACATGAGCATTTATAATTTTATCCCCCTCCCCTAGAATGTTCTATCAATACAAATCCTGGACAGAAGCCGATTTTGAATTTTTGAATGATCTAGTAGATAGTAATGGCAATTTATTACCTTTTGAAATGATAAAGCAAAAAACTAGAAGTGGTGACTTCTTGAAATACTTCTCCTTAATATCCAAAATTCCAAAAGCATGGGAAAAAAAACCCATAAAAAATATTTAGTACATAATAATTTTGAAAGACAGGAGTATAAAATAATGGATCTGAAAAAATATCATTCACTCAAGTTTGTTTACAAAGATCTTTTAAAAAGGGCTAAAAGGCAACATACTTCTAAGCAAGAATCTTGGATGCAATTATAAATACAAATATAAGTAGTGAGGAGTGGTCTGAGATTTAAATCAGGGCGAAAGTTTGTACCAAGGATACCAAATTGATCTCTTTTAACCTTAGATTAATCCATAGACTAATAGCTACTAATGATTTTTGAAAAGAATAAACATATTGGATGACAACAAATGTACGTTTTGCAAGAGAATGAAAATATTGAACATCTCTTGTATGATTGCAATATTACTTCACAGTTCTGGTACATTTTTATTGATCATTTTGCACCACCTTGCCAAATATTGTACATTTGTCAAAAAAAGAAATATTTTTAGGAAGTGAACAACTGGGCATTTTGTATAATTTCTTGCTTATTTTGGGAAAATATTACATTTATATTTGCAGATTAAATATGCAAAATCCTTCCTTCTATGCTTTTAAGCAGAGAGTTGTAATGTATAATTACGTTGAAAAATATGCTGCTAAGATAAACAAAAAATAGGACCAATTTCTTAAGATTGGATGGTAAACAGGAACAAAACACTATTTTCACCTACATTGTGCCATATGCATGTGTGCATGAGTGTGTGCATGTTTGTGTTGCCTTTATTTTTTCTTTCTTTTAATATAGATTATATTTACTATCCCTAGTTGATCTGGAAACAAGAAATTTTGATTGTAAGGTGACCTTGGGATGGATCCCCAACCCAATGGTCAACATATTACGGGGATAATAAAATTTTAAAATTTAAAAAAATGTATGTATGTATGTATGTATGTATGTATGTATGTATGTATGTATGTATGTATGTATGTATGTATGTATGTATGTATGTATGTATGTATGCATGCATGCATGCATGTATGTATGTATGTATGTATATTACAATCAGCCCAACTATTCTAATACGCTACTTATTGCTCGTATCTTCACCTTTAGTTCACTTCTAACATTGAGGATATATAATTATTTTTTTCAAGGACAAGATGGACGACCCTTGTACGTTTGGATCAGAACAATTATGACTTCTTTTTAACCATAATCTTCATCTGAAAACTGAGCAGCGCACCGTTTTTTCCCCGCTGTGTCTATGACAAAATCACACATGAACCTATTCATATTTGTGTAGCTCTTGGAATAAAGAATACATCTCCTCCACCGAACAAAGTGCACCTGTTAGAAACAAAATTTATACTTGTTTTGAATAATTTACCTCAATACTATTGAAAATGACGTCTATATACTGTTACGATCCTGAGGTTAAAGTATGTGTGTGTTAAGAAAAGAATTTTGTATAAATCTTTTTATTTCATTTTATTTCATCAAATGCAATTATTAATATAATTATATTAATATCAGTCTAACATGTTTTATGAAAAAACAGTGTTTACTTGAGTCGTAGATGTGACTCATGCGAGGACGTGATGTGTATAATAACAAATTCATTGCAAGTAAACATTCAGGAATAGCTATGAAAACCATTGTCTGATACTGGGTCAGGCTTTCCTAATGTCCAGAGGTATTACGAAATTGCATGCGTCCTCATGCGCGTGCAATTCAAACAACGTATTTGCTTCATATATATGTTTGAGACTTTTGTAAGTCGTACACAGTCACGGAAATACTGTCGTAGTCGAGAGTCAATAATAGACAGTCGTGGTCGAGTCATACACAATCGTAGAGTCGTAAAGTCAGAGATATACAACTTCTATTACCTTAGAAAAGGTGTTTTGTGCTAGAAGAAGTTGTCTGTTCGTATGTCTACGTAGAACAATATGTCTAGTTAGAGGAACTATTTTTACTTCGTTTTATGAATTGTTTTCCTGGAGAACAGCATTACTGATTTGGACATTTTCCCGAAAATATTCTAAATTTCAACGGGACAACATAAACTGTGCCTTATTGTGTAAATTATGGAATTGTCTGTTAGCCTTCGTCTGACGTGGTCATCCGCCATTTTGGACCTAAACTTCAGACACTTCAGACTGTGTTTAAACTTTTACAGAACTTGTATTTCTATTTTGAACAAAATTTTGATCATTTCTGTAAACCCTAAGTCTTGCTTAAATTATTTACATTACTTTATGTTTTCTAGGAAAATAAATTTGTTAAAATTTACAAAGCTTGCTGCCTTAACTCTTTCTTTTGTTACTTTGAACGAGCCGATACGTAACAATACTTTGTAAAAATATATCCATCTATATAGGAGTCACAGAATCATTCCAGATAATACATAACTACATAGTCACTGAATCAGTCTGATCCAATATGCTACGAATCATTTTGGATTATACAGACCTACGTAGAAGTTACTAAACCCTTTCAGAATTATGCAGACCTATATAGGAGTCACTGAATCATGCCTTTTTTAAATATCTACATAGGAGTTGCTGAATCGTGTCAGATTATATATATATATATATATATATATATATATATATATATATATATATATATATATATATATATATATATATATATATCTTATGTGAAGTAATGTTTTAATTTGAGGAACTTTTCAATATGCGCTCAGTAAAGAACAATTTTCACCATAAGAAACAATAACGATATAATTTCAAGTTTAAGACAATCAATACCGTTACTAATAGAATGCTGCATTCTATACCGGGGCGTAGTGGGTGGATGAGGAATAGGTAAAGTTTGGGTAGGAAGGGAACGTTGGTTTTTCGGATTAGGCTGGAGGATCGAGATAACCAAGAAACACAAATAAATGTCAGTCCCGAGTTTGAAAGGTAGAAATAAAATAATATATTGCATCATTTTACCTGATCATGCAGGGAGATTCATGCTAATATGAAGATGATAACAGATAATTACAGGTACCATTCCCATGGTGATCTAATATAATTAACTCCTCTTTATTTTTTTTTTCCTTGGATAATTTCGCTTAATTATATCGCGCAAATCTGCAGTGTGATTCGTGAAAAACACTCCACACTGTCAGGTGATCACACGTAATTAAAAACTCTTATCTATGTATAGGCACCTTGCCTTTAGACAAACGTAAAGACGAATGTTTGGTATTTTAGATATCTGACCTTGAGACAAGAATAAAAATGATTGCTTTGTGTATATACGTCTTGGTCTTGGTACAGCTATTGAGATCAACGCTTTCTTTAAAGACACCTGACCTAAAGACAAGAGTATAGATAAATATGTTTGTTTGTAGCATGCAATGACAGTTGAGCCTAATTTAATCAAAGCCAATATAAAAGCTGACAACTTAAATTTAGTAAAAGCCAAAATGGAAAGAGGAAATCTGAAGGAGAAAGAGAATGCGATGAATGTGGTGGAAATGTGAAACTTTCGGAAAGCGTCAGACTCCAAGATCAACCAAGACAAAACAGAAATTTTAAAGATAGGAAACTGTAAGGCGAATCACCCGGGACTCCCACCTCACCTAATAAGAGGTAAGGTCAAGACCTTAGGAGTGACAAATGGCCATTAAGCACAAATAGACAACAACAAATGCATAATATCAAAGGTAAAAAAAAACAAAAACAATATAGATAACTGGATGCGCCACTGTGAATAATGCTGACACTTTATAGATATAGGCCCATAGCAATATGAATTATATCCTAAATTCCGTTGACCTGAAGAAAAAAAAACTGAAAGAATTGGACAAAGAAATTGTAAATTATATACGGAACAGAAAAACGCAATATCTGTCCAAGGGATCATTAGGTAGGACGAACACTAGAGGGTGATTAAGTCTTCTCAATGCATTTATTGTTAAAATAGCTAAGATTTTATATATTTGTAATAAAAATAAGACATTAGCATAGGAAGCTTTGTATACATATTGTTTTACTGTAAACAAATGCCCGGATATGTATGTATGTATGTATGTATGTATGTATGTATGTATGTATGTATGTATGTATGTATGTATGTATGTATATATATATATATATATATATATATATATATATATATATATATATATATATATATATATATATATATATATATATATGAATGAACAATATTTAACAAAAATATAGTTAAATGCTTGAGAGAGAGAGAGAGAGAGAGAGAGAGAGAGAGAGAGAGAGAGAGAGAGAGAGAGAGAGAGAGAGAGAGAGAGAGAGAGAGAGAGAACAGAAAAAAACTGTTAAAGTAGAAGAAAACACTGGGGGATTAATTGGAAAATATGTGGAAGACATGGGCAGGATTTAAAACCCTTTCAAGTTCAAGTTATGATATCTTAATTTTTATACGATGTATGGATTACGGGTTAAGGAAATTGTCAATTGCCCAAGATATAAGCAGCCACATTACAAAATACCATGCAATAGCTTAATATGAGAGTAATAAAGTAGAAGAGTTAACTTCAAAATGCAGATATGCAAACAAGGGAAATAATTTCTTATATCTAGGCGGAATATCTGATAATAAAAGTATGGAAAATTTAACAGATTATATTGTTAAAACAATGTTGAAATGTGGTCTTGTAGTTAGGATTTAACAATAAGTGCTTGATTAAAATAAAATAATTTCCTGCACGCTTGTAGAAGACCTCTATGGGATATCGGCCTCATTTCATCTCCTCGCTTAGTGGGTTGTTCCAGCTCGGGCGCGGGCTGATCTCGTCTCTTATATGTGGCAAGTACACAGAGATGACGGAATCGATATTTTAAATGTCACGTGTACCTATTTAATATAAAACATTAATAAAAAAATACATCAGTGATGTCAAATAGGTCCATTTATTCGAATAGGTTTTACTAAAAACCGCTCCGGTGGCCTAGTGGTTAGAGCATCCGCATTGGATGCGGGAGGTCGTGGGCTCAATCCCCGGTCGATTCATACCAAAGACTTTCAAAAATGGTACTAACAGCTGCCTCGCTTGACGATCAGCATTAAGAGGTTAGTGTTATGACTGGTCGGCCTGGTGTCAGGATAATGTGACTGGGTGGGACATCATGCTACATGTCTGCTAGACATCACTATAAACTGCCACACTGCAGACATCGTAGTGATATGACTGAAAAATTGTTAAAGCTACGCTAAAAATTATAAACAACACCACACCACACCACTAAATACAGCATAATCATACAACACACTTGACCTGACATGTTCACTGAAGTTCTCTGTAAACGAAAGCCTTTTCCAGTTGTGATACTTTTAATAAACATCTGCTACTAAATTACTTCATGCATTTCAGAACATTTGCCATCTAAGAAGTTTTTGAGATATTTTACTTGCCTTAAACCTATTTGTCTACTGTTATTGGTGGCAATCTCTTCTTCCTAGCCGACCAATGAAATTTCAATGGCTGGATACTGTGTAGTGACTTTGAGTGGTTGACCTCCTTAATATGAATTTTAAGAACACAAGCCAGAAACACTCATTTCAAAAATGTATCCATCTCTTTAACTAATACTCAATAATAGCTCAAAACTCCACACCATATCTTTCACTTAAGACATTTGCCAGGGCCAATATGCGGACCTAGATCCTGCTACCTTGACATCGTGAAACAATTACTCTCAGTGTTGAGAATAACACTAGTTAATACGGGACACAGACATACTACCGGATTAACAGATATTTTGTAAGTATCCGTCAATTCTTTACTATTATAAAATTACATGTATTTTATATAGTTACCGTAAAAGTTGATATTCATATTATCCATATTCACATTTGCGTGATCTTCTATTGAGTCCATTTATAAAATTGGAATGACATTGTACTGAATGCAATGAGTGAAGTTGTTGTTGTTGTTGGGTTTAACGCCATTTTTCAGCACACGATAGGCTATTTATGTCAGCCAGTATTAATGGTGGAGGAAGAAACCGGGAAATCACCGGAAAGAACCACTGACCTACGAGAAGCTACTGGCAATCTTTCTCACATATCCACATTCGCCGAATCCTAGACTCGAACTCACACAGAGTTGAGATGGCAGTGATCTGTAACGGACAGCTCTTTAGACCACTCGGCCACTCGGGGCCCCCAATGAGTGATACGTTTACGCATAGGAATGTTACTAAACGCGCTGAAAGATGTGCTCTTAATAATATACTGGTAAATGAATTCACAAATTTATAATTTTTAAAAACTAGGTTATTGTATGCACAGAGAATCTTACAATGTCATTCACTCACATATTCACGTATTAAATGACAGCTAACTCCCACATAGGTCACATAATGTAGCTGTTTTCAAGGAGCGCCATTATAAAGAAAATATAATACACATATTGTTTCGTGTGAATGTGTGAACAGTTGCGTTAGATGATGCTTCTACAGCAGCAACCAATCAAATTATTTAAACCAAACCCAAACCTCCCCAACATTTACACACACAACTACCGCCTCATGTACAGTACTATCACCAAACAAAAACCTCACCAACCACAACATTTACACACGCAACTACCGCCTCATCTATTGTATTTACATCAAACCCAAACCTCCCCAACCACAACCTTTACACAAACAACTGCCGCCTCATATACAGTACTATCACCAAACACAAACCTCCACAACCACAACATTTACACACACAACTACCGCCTCATGTACAGTACTATCACCAAACACAAACCTCCACAACCACATTTACACACACAACTACCGCCTCATCAATTGTATTTACACCAAACCCAAACCGCCCAAACCACAACATTTACACACACAACTACCTCCTCATGTACAGTACTATCACCAAACCCAAACATCCACAACCACAACATTTACACACACAACTACCGCCTCATGTAAGTACTATCACCAAACCCAATCATCCACAACCACATCATTTACACACACAACTACCGCCTCATGTACAGTACTATCACCAAACCCAAACATCCACAACCACAACATTTACTCACACAACTACCGCCTCATGGACAGTACTATCACCAAACCCAAACATCCACAACCACAACATTTACACACACAACTACCGCCTCATGTACAGTACTATCACCAAACCCAAACATCCACAACCACAACACTTACACACACAACTACCGCCTCATCTGTAGCAGCAGGGATGGTGAACCCTATTACTTTTTCTCGAGCCCTTACCCCCAAGAAAGGTTCCTGCAACTGGTTGAAAAAAAAAATAGGTTAATAACGCTAAACCAAAGTCTCTAACTTTTCTATTTCCACATGGTTAAGAACCGGTAATATAAATTGTTTAGGTTAGCTCAGTTTTGTTATCCTATTATTGACTTATATTTTTAAGATTTTGTTTGCTTGCAAAGCGACTCAATTGTTGTCTTTAAACCCTACCTACTGCTATAAATTAATCAGACCAGCGCTTTGTATGTATAAAGGGAGGTAACTCCATGGAGTAAATTAAATAATTTCCCCTGCCCAATGCATTTTTATCAACTAAACGTATCCGTCTGTCTGTGATTAACTGAATCTCTGTAAATTTGTTAAATTCCTCTGTAAACTTAAGACACATATCGTAATATAATAACAAGGTTTCAGTTTTTTTTCCCATAGCATAACAGACGCCGTTACCTTCACAAATAGCCCTTTATTAAGCTAACTGCACAGTGTGAGTTAGTCATACATTATCGATTTTCCATGACACAGCGGCTATTTCCGTCTTCATGTTCAGTAATTATCAATTTGATACATACAAACGGTTGATATATTTTAGTTGTAGACAGTATAGTACTCCGAATTTAAGGGTCATAAGAAGCAAATATTACATTTAGCAATGCGAAAAAAGGAATTGCTCCCCCCCCCACATTATGCATTCACATCTAGGCTTTCAAACAATAGTTTGTGCCTAGCGGATGTGTTTATCGATTGTTTAGGAATTTGTGCGCAGCGGTTATTTCCGTTTTCATACTTGTAATTTTAAATTATTTTTGTTTTCTACAAACGGTTGATATATTTTAATTGTTTCATACATATAAATGGTTAAATATCTGGATAAGATTATAAATATTTAAATTCATTTATATAATCAGATGCTATTGTATAAATGATACCTATATAATAATTTTTGAAACGTATTGTCTCAGGCGAGAGCGGTGATACAGTGGTAGAGTGTTGGACTCTGGTACTGAACTTTTGCGGTTCGACTCTCATAGCCCGCCGGGGTGAATGTGGTCCTTGGGATGCCACATTTTATTAAGTTGGGGAGCCGCGCCTTCGGTTTCGATAAATACCTCACTGCGTCAACCACCTGGTGAGGGATGCGTTTTGCATCCTTAACCCCGGGGTTGATTTAGGGGGTATTATTGAAATCGCAATGCCTGGACCGCTTTCTGAATTTCTAATATTTCACTTTCATCGATTAGAAATTCGCCGGGAGGTGTGTCTTTGCAAGGTGTCTCCCTAAAATAATCAGTAGCATGACTGAGTTCTCTATCTCATTGAAAAGCCCAAAATAAAAACATTCAGAAAGAGCGTTAATCCCAAAAGAAACAGAACGTGGGTTGTCAATAGCGTAAAGACAGCACGAAAAGAACTCCAGGAAAGACACACAATTTAATAAGAGGCTCCAATGACGGGTAACCGCCTAGGATGCTACTGATTATTTTTGATCGATTAAATTAAATTACATTACATACAGACATACATATATTACAGACATACATTGCATACAGACATTACAAACAGACATACATTACAAACAGACATATATACATACATTACATATATTACAAACATACACACATTACATACAGACTTACATAAATTACATACAGACATGCATACATACATTACATACATGCATACACACATACATACATACATTACATACAGACATACATACATACATACATACATTACATACCGACATACATACATACATACATTACATACAGACAGACATACATACATTACATGCAGACATTACATACATACATACATACATACATACATACATACATACATACATACATACATACATACATACATACATACATACATACATACATTACATTACATACATACATACTACAGCTATTAACAAAAGGGGGATAATCCTCTATTAGCAGCGAAGAGAAGGAATAGAGTTATCACGCTTTTAAAAGTAGTTTAATTTAACATCTATTATAAATGTTATCAATAATGAATATTGGAGAACCTCACTCACCTAAATTAGCTCGATAGCGACTAGAGGTAATTGAAAAATATTTACATGTTCGTGATTCTGTTAAGAAGAAGCTACAGTCGCGTCAGGAATCTCAAGTTGAATTTTAAGAGTATACAAAACAAGTATTTTAACCTATTCTATTACTAAGACCACTTAAGTTATTCAACCTGTGTTAGAGAAAATAGCAGAAAAAACCAAGAAAACAAAAAAAAAATTATTAAAGAACTTTCTGCCGAAATAGCTGTTGCTCAAACAATGCAAGAAATACTTAAAGGCGCTAAAGCACCAGCCCCAAAATAAAAGAGTGTTGTAGCGAGTAGTACTGCTGAATTGTTAAATAAATTTAATGAAGATACTGTTAAAGTAATTAATGACATTGAAAACCTAGATCAATTAGCTGAGTTTGTTGTGGGTGGTTTTAGTCAAATAGATAAATTAATGAAACCTGAATAGGCTAAACATATTGGAACCCGCGAACAATGGCAGAAGTATTATATCGCACACATATAAATGTTGAACGAGTTAAAATGATGGTCCATTATATCAGAAATATGCTAAGGCAATTAATGAATTAATTCAATCAAGAAAAGAAGAAGCAGGAAAAGCAAAACGAAAATATAAAAAAGAACACAGCCAGTTCCTGAAACAACGTCGGAATTACAACTAGATCCTCAAACAACATTGGAACTACCACCACCATCATCATTACCACAACAATTGCCACAATATAGACAACCACGATCACCTGTGCTGCCACCACTACCACAACAATCACCTATACCAAACCAATTACCTCAATTATTACCACCACTACCACCACCAGCCCAAACAAAACATGATGAAGAAGAATATTGGCCATCAGACACCTCTCCTGGAAGTGGCCTTACCACACAGGGAAGTGGTGTTATTATTCAGTGTCCTAACAAAGTCCTTGCTGATGTTGAACGACTAGAAATTCTGATTGGAGGAAAACGAGCTGGTAATAATTCCCCAGAAATCATTAATGAAGCAGCAGATATTTGTAAAAGATTATTTACAGGCGGTGTGATAGATATTAATGTGTATCAGTCTCTCATTAATGAAATCGCCGATGATTATTATAGCGACTAAGCCACTGGACTAATTATGTAATTAAATATAATGACTATTAATAAAATGATAGTACATAGTACTCAACGTGGACCAACAATGGTCAGGCGATTAATTCTCGAATACCGTTTTACAAGACAACCTACATATATATGGATTAGGTGACGTTGTTCAGGGTCTATTTAGAAGGATAGCGCCAAAAGCAACACCACTTGCAAAGCAACTGGGTATGAAAGCTATTGATGTTGTTCGTGAAAAAGGTATAGGCGCTGTTGGTAATGTTCCTAATAAAGCATTCTCAGCAATCAACGATAGACTAGCACGACTAATAAGCAGACCTCAAGCGGTCCGGCCTCAGCCGGTGAAATTACCTAGCACTGATGCCTGCAAATATTAGTAAAAAAATAAATCAGGTCGCTAATAAAAAAACTAGCAGAGTTGGCTGATGTACCTTTATCAGAAAAAGAAAAAAAAAATATAACCGCCAGTCTCATAGTAGGAAGTCGTCTCACTTCTCGAAGTGGTCTTCGTTTTAGACGATAATAATTATAATAATGTTCAAACGTATAAGTTATCCCGCATTCGATATGGACGCACCAGTTCTCAAAGATGAGTCTTTACGTGATTATCAGCATTATTCTTATGACGAAAGAATTCCAAATCAGCGTGGAAGGATTGAACTTCAGGGTTTTGATACTAGCAGATATTTCTTACCCGCTGAAGAATTTATTGAAGTAGAGTGTGAAATATTAAAAGCAGATAATACTGAATACGACGCTAATGTAAGTGTTGGTTTTATTAATAATGGTGTTATGGCGTTGTTTGATAGCGCTACGTACATGATTGACGGGAAAAAATATTGAATTAATTCAGAAAGTCGTTGACGTTGCTACAACAATACTTGGTCTTGCAAGATACAGAGATGATTATTCTAGATCAGCTGGTCCATCAATGATGTTTGTAAAAGATACTTCTATTACTCCAGAATACCAACAATATGAAATAAGACAACCAAGAAATTTTGCTAGAAACGCCAATGACGTTGTACAATGTATGATTATTAATGTAGATCCAGATTTCAACTTAGGATGTAGATCACGTCGAGCGATGTTAAAAGGAAATAGAAGAGTGTTTTCATGTGCAATTCCACGGTCACATATCTTTGGACTCTGTTGAAATGTCAGAAAAGTCATTTTCGGAGCCAAACATACAGTTGTACAAATACGAAAGGCTACAGAAGATGATGCAATATGGAAACCCACCGGTGATGCTGGTAGAGTAATTCTTACGAAGTTTTCATTATGGATTGCTAGTATTATCTCCACCAATATCTGAAGAAAATCAGTTACTATCTTTTATGCGTCAAGGCGGTATATCATGCTATCATGGCTGACAATGATCACAGATACTATCCAGAGTAATAATAATGGTTTATTTACATGGCAAATAGTCGCTCAGCAAGGTGTTTCTGCACCAAGACACATATTTATTGCATTACAAGAATGTGTACGAGTAAATGATCAAACGCGTAGTATTATGGTATTTGACAATCTTGGTGTTTCTGAGGTTTCATTAAGGATAAATGGACATCAAGAACCATCCGAGGATACATTATTGAATTTCAATGAAAATCATGTAGCACGTGCATATCATCGTCTTATGACGTTCATTGGGCGTGACCAAAATGTTGATACTGGATTACAAATATCACAATTGGATTTTACAACCTTATATCCGATTTTTTTCGTTTTCCTTGAACATTTAGATTTGACCAGACAATCAGTAGTCGATATACATTTTCGAGCTAGTGTAACAATAGGAGTTATTGTTAATTACAGAGCAATTGCTGTTATACTTAGCGATAAGTCAATGCTCCTTGAAGGTTCTGGTGGACGAGTGAGAGTCGTTGATGCTCCAGTAGAAAATATGTAACACGTAATTAGATCACTTATGAATATTATAATGTCATATAACTACGCTAATGTTACCCTGATTCCTGGTCAGATCAAAAGACTGCAATCAGCATCAAACAATAACTGTGGAATAAAAATATCGATGAAACAGGAAGAGATGAGGGGTTCAAATAAATTATCGTTGACCGATCGTCAATTCAAAAACTTCAATGAAGCAAAAAAATCAAATAAAGGCGTCAAACTTACTCTTTCTGCAGGCTCTATCAAATATACTTTTAAAACGGGTAGTATACTTCCCCTTCTCGCACCTATACCAGCATTAATAACCGCTGCAGCCCCAGAAAAGGTCTAAGACTTCCAGGGACAGTTTGCTAATATCGCCAAAAAATTAAAAATAAAAACTTCATAGGTGTATTTATGCATGATCAATTACCAAAACAACCGAACAATACTGAAACAGGTATTATTAATCTCGATAAAACCTCTGGACCAGGTACCCATTGGGTGGCGTATGCAATTGATCCACGTGGCATTATTTATTTCTTTTGATATGGATTAGCGGCTCCAAAGAATTTCTTCATTATGTCAGCAATAATACTGCTCCAATCTGGTATTCTATATGACCAACACAAATATTAACTTATCCACCAATATATGGTCATGAAGAACTTAATATACTTGATGCCATATCCCTGGCACCGCCAGAAAAACCACCTCATCAAGTCGTGCATGAATAAACCATGTTGTAACATTTAAACAGACATCAGTAAATATAATGGTAGATATTTGCGGAAGATCTGCTCGTGATATTGCTCAGCAGCAAGGTGATTTATTTAAATATGCAACCCTCGATCAACTCAGAAATGAGATTGATGATTTATTAAATATTACAAGTGTGGATCAAAATGAAGTGGTTGTTTTTCAGGATAAACAAGGACAATTAAAGACGATAAATATTTAACTACTAGACGTACTTATGCGAATTCCTACTGCAGCTGTTGATAATATTGTTACTTTTGCTGATCAGGGTAAAATACAAGATTAAGGTAAGTCAGTTAACGATTATGTCAAGAAGATTGCCGATGTATTTAGTGGGAACCTTATTATGAATAAAAATAAAATTACAGATCTTGGATATCCAACCGCAGATAATGATGCTGCAACGAGCAAATATGACGACGATCAAGAATCTAAGTACGTATTAGCCAATGGTGGTATAATGCGTGCATTTCTCAACATGAATAATAATGGTATTAATAATCTAAGAACACCATAATCTGAGTTTGATGCTGCAACGAAAAAATACGATGATAAAGAGATTCCAATCAAAACTAATTTTACCGGTCACGTGAACACGTTTTTGAGTTTTCGCAGAAACATGAACACATTCAGAAATGAATGTTTTTGAAATACATCAAATATTGATATTACACTCGCTGCTATTAACACAAAACTCAACGCTATTATTAGTGAAATTACGGATATTATTAAAAAAACAAGCCTGACTAAAATTTCTCACAATCAGATAAGAAATATTGTGTATACTGTTGCATCATGGGTTAGATTGTGGACACCAGAAAATAAAACCATCAAACACACCGCGTATATCTCTTGTATATATAGGAAGTTGGTACTTAGTGTTGCAGATTTTAGATTATCCACTACATCTCCATCAACTGGCGATTTTTCTAAAATTGTATCTGTGTTGTTAGATAAAGATTCTGATGGAACGTTTACGCTGGAATCATCGAGTAGAAGTTTGTATAAAACTAATTACTGGTGAAGCAGCAGGGAGGATGAATCCTACAACATTTTCCTCGTGAAATTAACCTGAAATAAGGGTTCCTATAGAGGCTGAAAAAAGGTCAATAACCCTAAACCAAAATATCTAACTTTTATATTACCGTACGGATGGTTAAAAACCGCATAATAAATAGTATGAGGTTAGCTCAGTTTTGTTATACTATTATTGACTTTTTTACCCTGACTTTATTGAACTATTTTTTACGTTAAAAACTCGAGCAAAATTTTGTAGAGATTCACCCTCCCTGCTGCTGCTCATGTATATAAAGCAATAGGTATGTCATAAGCGTGCCCTTTCGTCCAAATAAAATCACGTGGAGCGTACCTTCAAATTCCTCATCGTCATCACTATCACCCACAAGTGCATTCCATTGTCTCTCTATACGTCTTCTCTCATTTTCGGTTCATAATGTATACAGGCTTAATGCCCAGACTGTGTTTTAGGTTCATAGTGTTAACAAGCTTAATATCCAGGCCATTCTTTCGGTCCATAGTGTTTACGGACTTACTGCCTCATGATCATTTTTTTCGGTCCATATTGCCCCAGACTGTATTTTCGGTCCATAGGTTTAATATCCAGCCGATTTTTTCGGTCCATGTTTACATTCTTCTCTTTTTAATCACGGGTTGGGTCGTTACACTGGCTCGGGGAATTATCTATGAAAATATAGTTCAGACCCAACCCACTGCATATTTGCATTTTTTTCCCCTATAATAGTACCGGAAACGGTATGTGGGTAGTTAGTTAGAAACTCTCCTTAGCCCGTAACTTTCTTCCCGCAAGACCTGAAATTTCTTCCCGGGTTCGTAGTGAGAAAGCCTGTGGTCGCTTAGTGAGACTGTTTCTTTATCATGTATTTCTAACTAACTACCCACATATAGATTTCGGTACTATTGTATGGGACACAATGCATTAGCTGTGGGATTAGTGTGTATGAACGATACCAGCAGAGCTGATTCTTCCCGCAAGACCTGAAATTTCTTCCCGGGCTCTCGCTTAGCGAGACTGTTTCTTTATCAGGTATTTCTAACTAACTACCCACATATAGATTTCGGTACTATTATATGGGACGCAATGCATTAACTGTGGGTTTAGTGTGTGTGAACGATACCAGCAGAGCTTATTCTTTCCCGGGTTCGTAGTGACAAAGCCTGTGGTCGCTTAGCGGGACGTGTGGTTTGAAATGAAAGGGGAAGGATATAAACATTTCTAACTAACTACCCACATACCGTTTTTGGCACTATTATATAGACAAAAATGCAAATTTAGGTTGCTTCAATGAAAGTGAACAAAACTGGTGTAGCATTTGTATAGAATGTGTATAGCGACCTTGCGAACCGAGCAAGCACCCTCTCTCATTGTTCGCTATACGGATAATACTGGGGCTGTTGACAAGGCTGACCTAGGCGCTATCTGGTACAGGGTACCCCTAGGCTGCGGACGATCTGGGGCTGGTAGGCAGGCAGACAGGCAGGTGTACCTAGGTGGCTAGGTCTGGTATGTGTGGCTTGAATGTACTACGTATAGACCGATGCGGGGCACAGAGTGCCTTAAGTGCGAACAGTATTGTGCGAGGTTCTATGCTAGCGTCCGAACCGTGTTGTGGGCCGAATATATCAGGCGACCGAGTGACTGCA
This sequence comes from Potamilus streckersoni, assembly GCA_016746295.1. Lineage (NCBI taxonomy): Eukaryota > Metazoa > Mollusca > Bivalvia > Unionida > Unionidae > Potamilus > Potamilus streckersoni. Next base: position 2,340,473 of record JAEAOA010000576.1, read on the forward strand.
TTATCTTGTGAGGCATTTTTAAAATGAATCTCTGATCGCAGTCCGACACGCAAGGTAACAGAAAATTAGGTAATAATTGTCAGAAAAAAGATTTATTTTATCCGTCCTCGACTAAATGCGCAAAGGGAAATAATTATCTATTGCTCAACATAGATTCAGAGCATAGTTATCGCGCTTTATTATATACTAATTCTATATAAAATGGTGTTTTTATCTGCGTTTTAATATAATTTTATAATAAATTTGCGGATAGACATGATAATTAATAAAATATTTATTTTATCTTTAATTTGTCAGAGAATAGAAAAGCATTTTTAGTGATTTTTGTTTACCAGCACTCAATTTAATTAAACATCTATTATAAATATTATTTAATAATGAATATTGGCGAACCACTCTCAGCAAAATTAAGTCGAAAGCGTTTAGAGGCAATTGAAAAATATTTACCTATCCGTGATGCTGTCAAACAACAACTACAATCGCGTTAGGAATCTCAAGTTGAATTTGAGGAGGATACAAAACAGTTATTTAAACCGATAACAGATACCACTAAAGATATTCAACCCGTGTTAGATCAAACAGTTAAAGCAATTCAAAAAATAGAAAAAGAACTACGAAAACAAAAAAAAGACTCTCGAAAAACTTCCAGCCGAAATAGCTGATGCGATGCCAGTCCCAGAAATGCCTGAAAATGCAGACCAAGCTCGTGCTGAAATAGATGATCTATCTGAACAATCTAAAAAAAGTCATAAATTTAGCGTAGATTTTATTGCTGATATTAAAAGCGCTAAAAATATAGAAGATTTAGTTGCGTTTGCTGTGAAAAGTTTTAGTGATAGAAAAAGTTTTTAAATCCTAAATATGCTAATAAATTTGTAAGTTATGATACTTGGTACAAATGGATATTTCGTATACACTATAACGTTAATCGGGTCAGAAATAGTGATCCTAATTTTATACAGTATATTAACTATTTTAAAAAAACCACCAAAGCAACAACAAACGCCACCACATCAGTTACCACAAACTCCAAAACCACCAAAGCAGCAACAAACGCCAAAACAGCTAGAACAACAACGACAATCATCACCGCCATCAATACAACAAATATTACAGTATACACAACAACAAAAATTATTGTCACAATCTCCAAAATCACAACCAGCCCAAACAAAAAGTGAAGAAGGGCCGTCGGATACCTCTTTCGGAAGTGGTCTTATTACTCAGTGTCCTAACAACGTCTTTTGCTGATGTTGAACGACTAGAAATTCTGATTGGAGGAAAACGAGCTGGTAATAATTCCCCAGAAATCATTAATGAAGCAGCAGATATTTGTAAACGATTTTTTTAGTGGCGGTATTATGGATATTTATGTGTATCGATCACTTATTAATAAAATTGCCGATGACTATTATAGTGACTAAGTCACAATGACTAAGTCACAGTAATTAGATGCAATTGGTGATAAAGTTAATTAATAATAAAATGATAATGCACAGTTCTGAACGTGGACCAACCATGGTCAGGGCAATTAATTCTCGAATACCGATTTACAGAGCAACCTACGGAGACGGGTTAGGAGATATTGTTCAGGGTTTGTTTAGAAGACTAGCCCCAAAAGCAATACCAATTGCAAAGCAGCTGGGTATGAAAGTTATTGATGTTGTTGGTGAAAAAGGTATAGACACTGCTGGTAACCTTGCCAGTAAAGCATTATCAGCGATTAAAGATAGACTAACACGATTAATACACAGACCACAACCTGTCCGATCTCAGTCGGTGAAATTGCCCAGTACTGAAGTGATGCCCGTAAGTGTAAGTAAAATAATAAATCAAGCCGCTAATCAAAAACTAGCAGCAATGGCGATGCCATCTATGGCTGATATACCTTTATCAGAAAAAGAGAAAAACATAACCGCTAGTATTATAGCAGGAAGTGGTCTCACTTCCCGAAGTGGTCTCACTTCCCGAAATGGTCTTCGTTTTAGACGATAATAATTATAATAAATATGTTCAAGCGTATGAGTGATCCCGCGTTTGACATAGACGAACCAGTTCTCAAAGATGAGTCTATACACAATTATCAGTATTATTCTTATGAAGCACGAATTCCAAATCAACGAGGAAGAATTGAACTTTAGGTTCATGATATAAGTAGATATTTTCTGCCCTCAGAAGCTTTTATTGAAGTCGAAGGTGAAATATTAAAAACCGACAATACTGAATATGAAGCCAAAATTAGTGTTGGTTTTGTTAATAATGGTATTATGGCGTTGTTTGATAGCGCTACGTACATGATTGACGGAAAAATATTGAATCAATTCAAAAAGATGTTGACGTAGCTACAACCATACTTGGTCTTGCAAGATACAGCTACGATTATTCAAGATCAGCTGGTCCGTCAATGTTGTTTGTAAAAGATACTTCTGATTCTCCAGAATATCAACAATATGAAATAGGACAACCAAGAAATTTTGCTAGAAACGCCAATGCGGATGTACAAAGTATGATTATTAATATAGATCCTGATTTCAACTTAGGATTTAGATCACGTCGAGCGATGTTAAAAGGAAATAGAAGAATATTTTCATGTGCAATTCCACTATCACATAATCTTGGATTTTGTAGAAATGTCAGAAAAGTCATTTTCAGAGCCAAACATACAGTTGTACTAGTACGAAAAGCTGCAGATGATGATGCAATATGGAGACCCGCTGGTGATGCTGGTATGGTAATTCTTACAAAACTTAGTCTCTGGATGTCAGTAATGACCCCATGAATATATGAAGAACAACGATTATTATCTTTTATGAATCAAGGGGGTAAATCAATGTTATCATGGCTGACAATGACTACAGATGCTATCCAGAGTAATATTAACGGTTTATTTACATGGCAGATAGCCTCTCAGCAAGGTGTTTCTGCACCAAGACACATATTTATTGTATTACAAAATGCTGCACGAGTAAATGATCAAACGCGTAGTATTATGATATTTGATAAACTCGGTGTTTCTGAGATTTCGTTAAGGATAAATGGACATGAAGAAAAATCCGAGGATATATTTACTTAATTTTGATCAAAATCATGTAGCACGTGCATATCATCGTCTTATGTCGTTCATGGGCCGTGATCAAAATGTTGACACTGGATTACAAATATCACAACTAGATTTTACAAGCTTATATCCTATTTATTACTTTTCGCTCGAACATTTAGATTTGACCAGACAATCAGTAGTCGATATACATTTTCGAGCTAGTGTTAATAGAGGAACTATTGATAACTACAGAGCAATTGCTGTTATACTTAGCGATAGATCAATGCTCATAGAAGGTGTTGGTGGATGAATGAGAGTCGTTGATGCTCCAGTAGAAAATATGTAATGTGTAATTAGATCATTTATCAGTATTATAAATGCCATATAATCACGTTAATTTTACCCTGACTCCTGGTCAGGTCAAAAGACTACAATCAGCATCAAATAATAACTGTGGAATAACAATGTCATTAAAAAAGGAACACATGAGTGGTTCAAATAAATTATCGTTAACTGATCGTCAATTCAAAAACTTTAATAAAGCAAAAAAATCAAATAAAGGTGTCAAACTTGATCTTTCTGCGGCAGCTATTAAGGATACTTTTAAAACTGGTGGTATATTTCCCCTTCTCGCAGCTATACCAGCATTAATAGCCGCTGCAGCCCCAGCTGTTGCAAAAGCAGCTGCATTAGGCGCTGTTGGAACAGCCGTTGAAATGGCTTTAAAGAAAGCGACCGGACAGGGAATAAAACGAACATCTAAAAAAAGGAAAAGGTCTCAGATTACCAGGGACCCCGCCTTCGTGGTACTGAAAAGGTCTAAGACTTCCAGGGACAGTTTACTAATCTCGCCTATGTCTAATTTTGATTTACTCAATGCTGAAAAAAAATTAAAAATAAAAAACTTTAGAGGTCTTTTTATGCGCGATCAATTACCAAAAACAACCGAACACTACTGAAACAGGTATTATAAATCTCTATAAAACCTCTGGACCAGGTTCCCATTGGGAAGCGTATGCAATTGATCCACGTGGAATTATTTATTTTGATTCATATGGATTAGCGCCACCAAAAGAATTTATTCATTAAATCAGTAATAATACTACCCCAATCTGGTATTCAACGTTACCAACACAAACATTAACTGATCCACCAATATGTGGTCGAGAAGTACTTAATGTACTTGATGCTATATCCATGGCATCGCCAAGAAAACCACCTCATAAAGTCGTGCATGAATATACCACATTGTCACAGTTAAACAAACATCATTAAATATAATGGTAAATATTTGTGGAAGATCTGCTCGTGGTAAAGCTCAACAGCAAGGTGATTTATCTAAATATGCAACCCTTGATCAACTTAGAAATGAGATCGATGATTTATTAAATATTACAAATGTGGATTAAAATGAAGTGGTTATTTTTCAGGACAAACAAGGACGATTAAAAACAAGCAATATACGACTACCAGACGTACTTACACGAATTCATAATGCAGTTGATGATAATATCGTAACTTTTACTGATCAGGGTAAAATACAGGATTCCAGTAAATCATTTATTGATTTTGTTAAAAAAAGCTGGCGGTGAATTTAATGGAGACGTTATTATGAACAAAAATAAAATTACAGATATTGTAAATCCAACTGCAGATAATGATGGTACAACAACAAAATATGTCGATGATAAACAGACTCCAATCATTAATGAAATAACCAAAATCGAAACTGAATTTAACAGTCACATTAATATGTTTTTGAGTTTTCGCGAAGACATAAACAGAAATAATAACGAATTTTTCGGAAAGCCACCAAATATTAATATAAAACTTACTGATATTAACGAAAACCTTAATGAAATTATTGAAGGAATTCCTGATATTGTTCAGAAAACAAACCTGATTAAAATTCCTCACAATCAGATAAGAAATATTGTGTATACTGTTGCTTCTGGGTCTGATACATGGAAAAGACAAAATAATAATTCTATCAAACACACTGCATAAGCTACTGGTGTGTATAGATTCACAGTGATTAGCGTTGAATTTTTTAATATTTCAACCAGATCTCCATTACATAATTTTTATAGGTCTTCTGGAATTGTATCTATATTATTATTAAATGGGTTTGAAGTAGCATTTACACTTGAACTTGTTAATACAATTCCAGTCGAAGTCGGTTATAGTTGGTATTTGGAATTTGTAGCTGAATTAACTATTTAACATCATAGTATAATGGATCAAATAACTACGTCATCTATATAATCAAGCATGTGAATGCCTGACCAATCTAAAAAATACCATCGACCTTTATACAATAAATGTAAAAAAAAATATCGTAGACGTATGGTCGTTATTGATATAATTGTGTATTCAGTTTCTGCTATTGTTGCTGGATCCGGATTAATATTATCAACATTAACGATGACAGCTCCAGCAATTATAACAATTATTGTTTCAACTTCAACGACTATAGCACGTATTTTTAATATTATTGCTAAAAAGATAAATACATGTACGAATGATAAATTGCGCAAGTATATGATAAAATTACACACAGCAACAGCAACATACTCTAAAGTATCTGGATATATTTCCACTTATCTCAGTGACGGTAAAATATCTGACGAGGAGTTCGTAACGATAATTAAGAACAACGATGAAGCATTCAAAATTGATATTGATTCTGCTGACAAAATAAATGGAGAATTAAACAATAATAATAACAATAATGTCAGCAATTGAACATCGTTCAGATATTGAGTCCTTGACAAAGTCAAGAGAGTTGTTACAGCAGATCGTAACTAATACAACTCCTTCAAAAGCTACTATGATATCGATAAGTTCAACCAATCCTGAATTTAGCGTTAACTTTCCAACTGCAATTCCAATAAAAGAGATAGCATTAGCTCAGTTAAGTGTTTATTATAGCTGGCCTAATATTAGATCAAAACTATTTGGTGGACAACAACTAAATAATCCATTAGTATTCACAAATAAAAATAAATCTGATGGAACTCCCGATTGACAAGTTGTTAGTATTCCAACTGGCAGTTATCAATTAGAACAGATTAATGAGGAATTCCAGCGCAGAATTAAATCCTTAACCGGAAAATAGTCTAAAATAGCAATTACTGTTTACGAACCAACATTATCGTCGCTGATTGAAATAAATTCTCCTGATTATGCTGTAGATATTTATCAGAGTTCGATTAGATCAGTATTAGGTTGGCCTGAAGTCGCGCCAGATTTTCAAGTTCCACCAGAACCACAGCGATCCGACTTCAACATAGATGTTAAGAAATAGTTCCATTTATGGAGAGTACTGCAGCAGCTTAACGTAATTATATGCATCATACTTATTTTATAAGTTTTATTCAAAGTAGGAGGGGTTTTGCAAGAATATCGACACTTGATGTTGAGCAAATTAACTCATTATCAAGACCGATTAAATCTGAACACGAACACGTGTTTAATAATCTTAAAAATGTACTCTCCAGCATCAATACTTTTTATAAAGATGATTTAAAAAATCAAATATTTGAAACAATACAACATCTAAATCAAGTTGTAGCAGACTTAGAATTCGTAAATAAGGCTATTGTTGACAGAGAGAAAATAATAAACGTGCCGGCAGATAGCTTTTCTAGCTCTTATATAGTTAATGAAGATGACCAAATTCAACGTGTAAGTCCTAAGCGATTATTTAAGACAGTATTTATGAAATATTACGGAATTAGAGAAGAACAGCTACCAACATTTATAATACCCGGATTTGACTCCGAGGAGCTAAAAAAATCAGTTAGTGATCTTATTGATAAACACTTTAAAAGAATATGTGATTCCTGGAAAAAATTAATTCCACCCCCAGTAATTCTCAAATATAATAATGATCCATATGGAACAGGTCGTCACATCTCGCCTAATATTGTTAATATAACATACACCATCTTACTGAATCTAGTTTGCGATATAATTGATAATAGCTACCATTTTGACCTCTCTAAGTCTAATCAGGCTCAGCAGGGGAATATATTATATTCATCTAGTATCCAATCCCCTCCGGGTTGGCTGATTGTTTCTGAGCCATTAAATCAAGTTTACCTGCGTGTACATAATCCATTATTGTCAAGAATGAATTTCAAACTCATAAATCAAGATGGTAATATTGTGGACCTGCGCGAGGAGACGTTATATATTAATTTGTACATACGTTCGTAGAGTAGGAGAAAAACAAAATGAAGATATTTTGAGGTTAAAAGTTATTTTAAATAAATAAGTCGTGTAAAAATATGACTCAATCTTAGAAAATGTACAGATTTCTGAAATAATTCATGCAAACATGACTCAATTTTACAAAATCTACAGATTTCTGAAATAATACATGCAAACATATGACTCGATTTTACAAAATCTATAGATGTCTGAAGGAAGTCGTGCAAACATATGACTCAATTTTTAATTTTCTCACATTTACAGATTTTGATATAAATAATAATTTATTTTAATTTTTGATTGTTAGCGTAAATAATATTAATTTTATTTTGTTTTTGGGCCTAATTTCAGATTTTTTTAATAAATAAATCTTGTGAATCTTAGAAAATCGAAAGATTTCTGAATGGTATGGCCTTTATTATTTTTGGTCAATTCAATTTAATATTATTTTTTTATTTTAAAGAAATATATATATATATATATATATATATATATATATATATATATATATATATATATATATATATATATATATATATATATATATATATATATATATAATGAACATTGAAAATATCAAAGCTATTATTTCTGCTATTGAAAAATTAAAACATGTAAAACATGACGGAATTCAATTATCTGAAGGTCTTAATACTGAAAAAATTTTGTGTGAGTTTGAAACGTTACAACAAAGAAAAATTCAGAATAAATTCACATTATCTTCCAATTACAGATTCAAAAAGTCAATTTATAATTCTATGTTAGAATCTTTACAATTAGTGAATGACACACAAGTAAAGCTATTTGCGCCTCTTGCGTGTTCAATCGTAAAGATAAAAGCGCATTATCTCAAGAATATGAAAGAAAAAAAAAATGACAGACAATCGTGTGATGCAATTAAGAAAGATTATGCTATTTGATTCTGTAATAAATGATAATAAAACTGAGGATAGCGATAGTGAAGGTGTATCCATATAGATGTGATTAAAAATGATTAGAGCCTAACAAAACCCTTGGCAAGATTGATTAGTTATAGATAGATAGTTATTATATGTACTCAAATATAATACTTTGATCATAATTTTTTTAATATGCAGAATTATATATTTTATTTGCGACAGATTGTACCGATTGTGGATGAATGCTGAAATATTTGGCAGCTGCATTCATAGATTTAAAAACTATTTCTTGGTTTGTTTCTATATTTATAGATTTAATGTCCCTCTTTCCAAATATCTTACATTTTCCTGTATTTCCTCGTTTAGAATTTTGACTCGGCGTAATAGCTTGTAGGCTAGAAATTTCGTTATTTTGAGGATTTTCATCAATATGATCAATAATAAATCCATCTTTGATTTTTCTATAAAAACATTCGTATATAAACCTGTGTGAATAATAACTTTTATTTCTATTCATACTAAATTTAAAATAACGAACATTATTAAGACAACCGAGTGGTTTCTTTCGTCTACAATGTCTAATAACACCATCTCTGGATGCCTTGTAATTGGTATATATATCGTTGTCTCACAAATACTTTTTGCTTCATTATATAATATTTATTTGTTTAAATCATTATTTTTGAAATTGGCAAGATTAATATAATGTAAAATAGACAGTTATTATATGTACTAAAATAACTATTCTTTGATCATACTTTTTTGAATATGTAGATTTATATGTTTTTTTTGCAACTCTTTGCACCGATTGTGTATGAATGTTAAAATATATAGCAGCTGTATTCATAGATTTAAAAACTATTTCTTGGTCTGTTTCTATATTTATGGATTTAATGGCCCTCTTTCCAAATATCTTATATTTTCCTGTATTTCCGAACTTACAATTCTGACTCTGCGTAAATGATTCAAAGTTATGTAAATGGTTATTTTGGGGATTTCCATCCATGTGATTAATAACAAATCCATCTTTAACAATCCCATGAAAACATTCGAATATAAATTTATGACAAAAATAATTTATAGTCCCATACATATTAAATTTAAAATAACCATGCTTATTAAGACAACCGAGTGGTTTCTTTAGTCTACAATGTCTAAAAACACCATCTCTGGATGCCTCATAATTGTATATATTGGATGTTTCACAAATTCCTTTTGTTCCATTTATATATAATATTTATTTGTTTAAATCATTGTTTTTGAAATCTGGTTAGATAATCATTTTCTGTCTTTATAGGAGATTTACCTGTCGATGTATTTTTTTTTGGTCATAATATCGTTTAAGTTCCCTATATCTTTTACCCCCGCAATTTTCACATAGATGCGTTTTTCCTCTAACACCAATACCACATCGAATGCATGGTTTTGGTCCAGTACTGCCATGTCTGATACTCTGCATATGGCAACCGCAGTATTTGTTTACGCATGACTTATTACAATAAGAAATATGTCCAATTTTTAACCAAACACATTTATTTTCTGTTTAAATCATTTATATATATATATATATATATATATATATATATATATATATATATATATATATATATATATATATATATATATATATATATATATATATATATATATATATATATACACTAAATTTCAATTTGAATATTTGTCTTAATTATAATAATGGAAGAATTATCAGCAATTGAACCATCTGCTACTAGATTTGATCTTGACAGACTATTAGGATATAAATTTAGTGTTTCGATGAAAGATCTAGCTTTAACAAATGCAGATATAACTAAACGTATCCGTGAGGCCACAATGGAATTTCGAGAAGATGGTGCTGTGCATGTTTGGTCAACTTTTAGAGTTAAAAACAATATTAATGTGATGAACGACAAACGAGCAGAAGTAATTATTAACCAGCTTGATAATCAAAACTATCTTATTTTAATAAAATTTATTGTGAAGACAGACGTTAATATTTGTATGATTCGTGACAAGAGAGAACCCGTTCATATACAGTCTGGAAAATAATGAAATGATATTATTAAGTAACAAATCCAAACCTGGTACATTGACTGGTATTGATAGACCGTATTTTGAGCGAGGGTATCCAGTTACTGTTGTGGTATATGGATTGTTGTTACTGAATGATAAACCTAATATTGCGGATCTCAAACCGATGAGACTATCAGAGTCAAGAATAATCTGTGTTGCGGAGCGCATTACTGAACATTTTACAAATGCGATGCGTGGTAATGGCTTAACAGATTTAAGACGCAAAAAAATATGTGAATGGGCAGAAACCGTTAAAAATTCTGGTGCATCTATGAAGGATGTTGCTAAGCTAGAAAAGTCATTAAGATTTCCAAAAACAGTAAAAACACTAACGGGAGAGATATTATACAAACCAAAATATATAAGAAATTGAAGTCCTATAACGATTATTGATCATAATGCACATGCATGGACTGATGCTGTAAATCTATTTCCACGAGACAGAATGGTTAAATTTTATAATGGTCATATATTTGATTTTATTAAAAATATTAGTAAAAGTGACCCTGTATCTGTTTGGTTATTTCAAAGTTCGGAACACGATTATGATCAATTTGTACGACCTAATGGTGATATTTATCGTACAGAATCTGTTTATGAAGAAATGAGAAATCTTGCACTAAAATATACTTCTGACGATGTCAAAGTTAAACAACTACTAAATAACTGTTTTACAGTACCATCGGTAGCGGCTCATTTTGCTCAAGAGAAAATTCATGGAAACCTACAAGATCAGAATTTATTGAGGATATACGAAAAAGTTGCATAGAATATGGACACGGTGGATTATGGAATACTAAATACGAGTATGATGATGTTATCTTCGTCGATATGGCTGCATGTTATCCTGGGAGTTTTCTTGGATGTGAAGAATGTTCTAAATACTTTGACAGATTCGAACACCTTACACATGATATGACCAGAGTTTCGATAAATAGTCCCTTACCAGATTTTGACTTAACCGGATTTGCATATGTAGAATCATTTGAGTTCGGAAAAGATCTCCATCCGATTTCTTATGTTTGGTTTGGAAGACATTTTTCAGAAAAATGTTGGACTCCAATAGTATTATTGAGATATATAATTGATGCTGGAATTTTAGTATTGTTAAAGGTTAATGAAGCGATTATATCATATAGTGCACAAAAGCAAGTTTGGTTACCAGAACCGGACAGATTTAATATTGATGATGCCAGGAAAGAATTTCCTGATCTTGCCGAAGATGACCTTATTAAAATTACTAATAATATACGTAAATGTAGAGATGAACATGATGAGAAGCGTGCAAAAGATCTTGGTAGAAAAATAATCGGCAAGTTTACTCAAGGCAGTTCATACGGTCATAAACGGCACTGAGTAAGATTGATTATGGACGATGCTGAGTCAGATTTTATAATAACTGATACAACGGAGAAAAACACATTTATAAGCCGAATTAATTCTTATTTATCGGATGGGACCAAACTAGGTACCATTGTGAACTATATTGAGGGCGATTCACCGCAGTTTACTCATTTAAGATCTTCGATGCTAGCCTATGTTTCTATAAATCTACTGTCAATGATAAATAGATTTCCTCGTTACTCTGTTAGAGTTGCTACGGATTCATTTTATATACACAAAAATATAAGGATTTATTAAATCCGCTACTCGGTAATGTTGAGTGGGGAACATAGAGGATAAAGCAAGAAAATATACTAAGTTATTCTGAATTTGCTGACGTTGAAATTAAGGAAATATATTGCAGAAATAATAATCCAATATCAAGGTCATCTGCACCATCTATGTACGATCCTGTGGCTAGACATAAGACCGTTTATCTTAATGGATGTGGAGGGTCAGGTAAAACAATTCGTGCGATTAAATTATTTATGAACAACAATTCAGATATGATTGTTTTGACACCTACACATAAACTAGCTAGATAGATAAAAGAACGAAATGTAAAAACATGTACATATCATAGTTTCTTTAGATGGTGCGGAGATACGTGGACTCCTGATCGAATGGGTGAGAAATATATACCTAAGTATATTATATGGGACGAGATATGTACAGTGTCGTTAGAAACACTAAAAACATTCCTTGAATGGTTATTAACAAAAAACACGGCTGTGATTATGTGTGGTGATCATGGTCAACCACCACCTGTTGTTAGACAGTCTCCACATGAATGGCTAAAGAATAATGTGGATTATTATGAAGAAATATATGGTGATCATAGAGCTATTGATGAACCGCTGAAAGAACTTAAAAGGTTAATCAGACTACAGCCAGATAAAATACAATGTGAAATAATGCGTGAGATAATTCCAGAAACTACTTTGAATGATTTTTGGACTTTATGGAGACCTACTGATTTGATAGTCGCAAGTAGAAAGATAGTTCGTGATGAATTGCAAAGGAAAATATTTATGTTACATAAAGAAAAGTTTTCAAATCTACCAGTACCATTATGTTATCGCCCAGCAGATAATCGACGACAGAATATTGTTGTTGAAATTCCTGGTGGAGATACGGAAAATATCCGAGTACAAAATCTGGTATTGAATGATATTATTTTAATAGATATCAATTCCGTTGAGAGCGCATTGAATATAGATAAATCACCGTGTACGTCAGGATACGCTATAACGATTCATTCGTCACAGGGATTAACTATCTCTGATACAAATATATGGAGTGTAGATGATCGGATCGAGTAGTCAAACTTAGTCTATCTTGCAGTATCTCGCGTCAGACGGATAACTCAACTACAGAAGGTTATTATAGATTACGTGATAACTGAGGAGATTACTAATGACGCTGCTGCTGTAATAAAGAAAAATTATTAGCGTCTTACAAACAATGTGACAAAATAAAAATAAGCATGACTCTGATATTGATACTGAATTTATTAAGTCACTAAAACAACTACAGAATAATCACTGTGCAAGTTGTAACACAATAATGTTATGACAATATTCGAATAATATTCCAAGACAATTTACCGTAGACAGAATTAATAGTGATCTTGGTCACACATGTGAAAATGTGATGCAGACCTGTCTTGAATGTCATCGACGTGTGGGTTCTAGTTGACATAAGTGAACATGGTGGTAATTGTGTATCTGCAGGAATTACCTGCAATTGTTCACACAAATCCATGTTGAGGGGCAGTAGAATCTAGTCTGTATATAGCAGGTCTTCCAGTAGATCTAACCACGCTAGAAATTGTATATGTGGTCACATTCCAGATAAGGTCAGTAGCTTGTTTCTTTCCACCCTCCAGCTCCCCTGGTTCGTATAAATGTCTCACAATTATATTACCTAATAGTGGTTGTTGACCTCGTTGTCCGTATTCATCGCTACGTGGTATAAATTTTTTGTTATTGCACTAGAAGGTTTCATGGAAGTTGCACGAGTAATATCATTATTTAATGCAGATATCACAATTGGTAACCTTGCAACCCATTCACGAGATCTCTCACCGGACTTAAAGTTAGTAGATATTTCCTTCGCGCATCCAAATAACCGCTCAGCAAGCGCTCGATTAAATCGTTCAACGATTGCATAATCACGATGAATTTCAGTATGCCCTCGTCTAATATTAACGTTATGTTTTTTTCATCAAAGATGATACTGCAGCAAGAAATTCTTTGCCCGGATCAACTTGTAATAGCTGTGGCCATCGTAGACCACCACGTTGGTAAATTCGCTCAAACGCAGTCTAACTTCAGATGCTGTCTTTGTTGATAATGGTTCCTCGTCTTTATATCTGCTTGCAACGTCAATGACAGTCAATGCGTATTTGTACGTGCGTGGCTTTCGTCCACGTGTTTTAATAGTATCGTGTGGTAAAAACAAAATATCTGCTTGATGAACTTCGTTAGGAACAAAGACATCAAAATGTGCGTATTGTTTTTTTGGGTAGTGGTAGATACATTTGCCATATTGCCTGTCGTGCTAACCAATTTGCAGCAACAGAACGGGAAACGTTTGCTTTTGATGCTTCAGCAAGTTTAGTGATCGCTGCGTTGCCTCTCCAATACCCTCTTGGGCTATAATAAATAGATTCAATTATAATAATTATATAATTAATTACCAGCCCCTAGAATTATTGTACTTTTCATAGCGGATTTTATCAGGAAACTAGCGAGTTTTTCTCAGAGAGATTTATTAGGTATAGAATTTAATACATGAATCAATTTCACATCTGCAAGATGCCGTTGCTGCAAATCTTTACGTTATAAGCAACGTCATGAACATGACATGCTTGATCTATTTTATTTACTGGATGCTCTCCTAATCTCGGTTGGTCTTAATCATCAAGTCGGATATCAATTCTAGTTCCAGCACCACAGTAATTATATCCATGAAGGTGTTTCTCACCAGATTACTTAGTCCATGGTAATCCAGTTAATTTTCCTAAAGAACCAGCATTATCTCCACCTATCTTTGTCTTTGAATAAGATATAGAAATAAATTTATATTTTTTGTGTTCCACATTTTACACAGTTTCCTGTTAATGCACGTCGTTTATTTTTCGCTATTATGGTTGTCAATCTAATGGTGGGTGTAGATAATCTGCATTGAACACAATATAGTCTCATGTTATTATTAATATGGATACAATAATTGATTTTTCGGCGACACGAAAACAGGAACCAGTAAAGCACCATCCAGCATTACCAAATTCGATAAGGATGATTATAATATATCTATCTGGATCAGGTAAAACATAATTATAATTAAATTTAATAATGAGATGGTTGAGATGGAGCAAACTATATTTAATAGCACCGTCTGTAGATGATCAGCATTGTTACGAAGTACTTACGGATTTTAGAGAGAAAGCAAAATCAGTTATCAGTGACGATATTATTGACATTATCTCAGATATAGATGAAGCCCCGTCTGTAGATGACATAGGTGGATTCATTAATAACCTCGTAGTATATGATGATGTGATGATGGACAAACAATCTAAAAAACAACTATTGAATCGCTTTGCAATTTAAAAAAATCTTGAAAAATAAGTCAATAATAGGATAATATAACTGAGGTAACCTAAGCGATTTATATTACCGTTTCTTAACCTTATGGAAATAGGAAAGTTAAAGACTTTCGTTTAGCGTTATTGACTTATTTTTTCAGCCAGTTGCAGGAAATTCTTTATGTGTGTGTGTGTGTGGGGGGGGTTAAGGGCTCAGGAAAAAGTTATAGTGTTCACCCTCCCTGGTGCTTCCATTGTATTTACACCAAACCCAAACCTCCCCAACCACAACCTTTACACACAGAACTACCGCCTGATGTACAGTACTATCACCAAACCCAAACCTCCCCAACCACCAACCTTTACACACACAACTAACGCCTGATGTACAGTACTCTCACCAAACCCTAACCTCCACAACCGCAACATTTACAAACACAACTACTGCCTCATCTATTGTATTTACACCAAACCCAAACCTCCACAACCACAACATTTACACACACAACTACCGCCTCATCTATTGTATTTACAACAAACCAAAACCTTCCCAAACACAACATTTACACACACAACAACCGCCTCATCTATTGTATTTACACCAAACCCAAACCTACAAAACCACAACATTTACACACACAACTACCGCTTCATTTATTGTATTTACATCAAGCCCAAACCTCCACAACCACAACATTTACATACACAACTACCGCCTCATCTATTGTATTTACACCAAACCAAAACCTCCCCATCCACAATATTTACACACACAGCTACCGCCTCATCTATTGTATTTACACCAAACCCAAACCTCCCAAACCATATGCACACACAACAACCGACTCATCTATTGTATTTACACCAAACCCAAACCTCCAAAACTACAACATTTACATATACAACTACCGCCTCATCTATTGTATTTACACCAAACCCGAACCTCTCCAACCATATGCATACACAACAACCGACCCATCTATTGTATTTGCACCAAACCAAAACCTCCACAACCACAACATTTACACACACAACTCCTGCCTCATCTATTGTATTTACACCAAACGCAAACCTCCACAATCACAACATTTACACACACAACTACCGCCTCATCTATTGTATTTACACCAAACCCAAACCTCCACAACTACAATATTTATATATACAACTACCGCCTCATCTATTGTATTTACACCAAAGCCAAGCCTCCCCATCCACAACATTTACACACACAACTCCTGCCTCATCTATTGTATTTACACCAAACGCAAACCTCCACAATCACAACATTTACACACACAACTACCGCCTCATCTATTGTATTTACACCAAACCCAAACCTCCACAACTACAATATTTACATATACAACTACCGCCTCATATATTGTATCTACACCCAACCAAAACCTCCACAATCACAACATTTACACATACAATTTCCGCCTCATCTATTGTATTTACACCAAACCCAAACTTCCCCATCCACAACATTTACACACACAACTACCGCCTCATCTATGGTATTTAAACCAAACCCAAGCCTCCCCAACCAGATGCACACACAACTACAGCCTCATCTATTGTATTTACACCAAACCCAAACCTCCCCAACCACAACATTTACACACAACAACCGCCTCATCTATTGTATTTACTCCAAACCCAAACCTCCACAACCACAACATTTACACACACATTTACCACCTCATCTATTGTATTTACACCAAAGCCAAGCCTCCCCATCCACAACATTTACACACACAACTACTGCCTCATCTATTGTATTTACACCAAATAAAAACCTCCACAACCACAACATTTACACACACAACTACCGCCTCATCTATTGTATTTTAACCAAACTCAAACCTTTCCAACAACAACATTTACACACACAACTACCGCCTCATCCATTGTATTTACACCAAACTCAAACCTTTCCAACAACAACATTTACACACACAACTAGCACCTCATCTATTGTATTTACACCAAGCAATAACCTACCCATCTGCATTATTTATAACCTTCACTAATCTCGCCATACCAACTTTTTACGCACAGCACAAATCGCCCCTTTTAAAACATTTGCACACAGCAGTAACCTTCCCTCACACAGTAGAAATACTCACCATTAACCACTAAACTCCCCATTCATATTACTCACACTCACTGCAAACGTTCCCGTCTACCCGTCTACAATACTTATAACCATTATTAATACTATTGGCACCACTAATCTCTCCATCTACAGTAATTATGTACCATTATCTCCTATGTAGGTTATTGATATACACCATTTAACTTCCCATGTACTGCATTTATATGCACCACTAATTTCCTTGTCAACAATTTTTATGGGCACCACTAATCTTCCCACCTACATTACTTACACTCACCACCTACAGTATTTGATCTACCACTGGTCTCACCTTGTACAGTAATTTCACTGAACTTTATCTCTCCATCAACATAAGTTACATAACCACAAACTACAAATCTACAGTTGTTACACTTCCCACTATTCTACCCATCCACAATATCTACACTCAAAGCATTCCCCATCCATATTACTTAAACCCACGAGTAACTCCCCAAGACAAGCGCACAGTAATTTGTCCAATCGTTGTAATCATCAGCTTCTCTACGGTGGTACGATAAGATGACGATGGGATTTAAGGATAATTGAACTGGATGAATATACATCGTTCTCATTAGGATAACAACAGCATTACATTGTTAATATTCGTTCTACATTCTTGTTCATTTTGAATGTAAAACAATAAAACATCCTGCGTCTTTTCAAAAGGAATAAAGAATTATTTTGCAATCTCTTTACAAAATAAATTTTACATGTGATTTTTTTTAAGGATATTGTTTACAGGCAAATTGATAGATTGATAGTAATGTATAATTAAATAATATGTTATGTACGTGAATAATTTGTTCTTTTTGAGTCTATCTCTTATGCTAGCATTGTTTTATGATGACGGCCTACTCGTAGACATTAATTTTCAACGACAATCTGTTACAGGGGGACAGAAGGGAAATAGCTGTAGTCTGATCAGAGCTAAATAAGTGACAATAGAAAAACGTAAGTACCCTTTAAGTTATGTATGAAACCCATTTGTGTTTAAACAAGTCATCAGTATATACAAGTGTTCTGTTTTTACTGTGCTATATTTAGTAGAGGCAATGGGTATTCGATCATACAACGTGCAAAGAGTTTTAGTCTTTAGATGAAACCACTGTCTCAATGGTTATATAATATCGGACATACTTAATTGAATATGTCAGTGAATATTTTCATCTCTTTTGATACCTAACGTCTACCATACATACTTTAATATAATATGTAGGTGGATATTTTCATACTGTTTTGTTGCCTAAGGTCTGACGGGTTAGTGTATATTTGGATTCCCTACATACTGATAATGTTAACAGATTCATCAACATATACGTATCCACCAATAATCATTAAATTTTAAATTACCAACACAATCTAAAACTATAATATAACTTGTATGATGTTAATTCCAACATAAAATGACAATCCAGTTGTATTTCGTCAGTTATTTAATGTCAGACATCGTTAATTGCATATGTCAATGAGTAGTTTCAGATTATTTTGTTATCTAATGTCTAAGATAATTAATAGGGTATATCAGTGAATATTTGCGTGAAGTTTTGGGACCCCAAATGGTCTAAAGCTCTCACCGTTCCGGGTCATTGTCATCTCACTTTTTCTACAGGTTCAGTCAATGTAGGTATGTGAGAAAGTTTGTCACTTGGGTCTTTCCGTTTTTTTTTCTGGTGCTTTATCCACCATATGTACTGGCTGCTATGTATAGCCTGTCTTGTGTTGCGTGTAGCGTTAAGCTCTACAGCAACAGCATTAACTTTTGCCACTTAAGATCTGAAATACTTAATGGAATATGTCAGTGAATATTTTCATCCTTTTTTGTTACTTAAGGTCTGACAAACTTTATGAAATTTGTCAGTAAATGTTTTATACTGTCATACTACATAAGGTCTGACATATTTAGTGGAATATGTCAGTAAATGTTTTTATACTCTCAAACTTCATATGGTCTGACATATTTAGTGAAATATGTCAGTAAAAGTTTTATACTCTCATAATTAGTAAAATATGTCAGTAAATGTTTTTGTACTCTCATACTACATAAGGTCTGATATATTTAGTGAAATATGTCAGTATATGTTTTTATACGCTCGTACTACAAAAGATCTGACATTATTAGTGAAATATGTCAGTAAATGTTTTTATACTCTCATACTACATAAGGTCTGACATATTTAGTGGAATATGTCAGTATATGTTTTTATACTCTCATACTACAAAAGTTCTGACATATTTAGAGAAATATGTCAGTAAATGTTGTTATACTCTTATATTTAGTGGATTATGTCAGTAAATGTTTTTATACTCTCATACTACATAAGGTCTGACATATTTAGTGAAATATGTCAGTAAATGTTGTTATACTCTTATATTTAGTGGATTATCTCAGTAAATGTTTTTATACTCTCATACTACATAAGGTCTGACATATTTAGTGAAATATGTCAGTAAATGTTGTTATACTCTTATATTTAGTGGAAAAAGTCCGTAAATGTTTTTATACTCTCATGCTAAATAAGGTCTGACATAGTGGAATATGTCAGTAAATGTTTTCATACTCTCATACTACAAACGGTCTGACATTATTAGTGGAATATGTCAGTAAATGTTTTTATACTCTCTTACTACAAAAGATCTGACATATTTAGTGGAATATTTCAGTAAACGATTTTTATACTCTCATAATACATAATATCTGACATATTTAGTGGAATATGTCAGTAAATGTTTTTATATTCTCTTATACTAACTAATGTCTGACATATTTAGTGGAATATGTCAGTGAATATCTTCATGCCCTGTTGTTAATAAGGTATGACATACTTTGTTGAACATATCATTGATATTTTTAATACACTACATAGGAGGTATTGTAAAGGCCGTGTGTTTGTCAAAGCATACATTTCATGAATTTCTTTCACGTTAAATTTTATAATCCACAATTCCTTAAATTTCGTCTTTATACAGTAAAATGGATGTCAGTTTTTGGTAAATCTATAATTCAACTGGCCACAATGCAGGTTTATAATTAGAAACGTGTGTACCTTTAGACAGTGACACCTACTCCAATGGGAATACAAATGATTTGAGTTTTGATCATAATAAATACATATCTAAACATGAGAACATGACTCTTCACATTGCGATTCGGAAGTAGAAAATAATAATAATGAAAAAAATCGAAAACATTTTTCATATTAAATTCATACATTAGATCGGTAAATTATCCATAACATTGGGGCAAATAATAAAGTAACTGGTCAGGATCAAAATAAAAATATACATATAGAAAATACGTGTAACGATTTTGAATTAAGACAGGGTTGACATGGAACAACAACAACAGCAGCAGATATTGTTTACGATTGTATGTAATCATACATACATACATACATACATACATACATACATACATACATACATACATACATACATACATACATACATACATACATACATACATACATACATACATACATACATACATACATACATACATACATACATACATACATACATGCATATATGCATGCATGCATATTACATACATACATACATACATACATACATACATACATGCATACATACATACATACATACATACATACATACATACATACATACATACATACATACATACATACATACATACATACATACATACATACATACATACATACATACATACATACATACATACATACATGCATGCATGCATATTACATACATACATACATACATACATACATACATACATACATACATACATACATACATACATACATACATACATACATACATACATACATACATACATACATACATACATACATACATACATACATACATACATACATACATACATACTTACATACATACATACATACATACTTACATACATACATACATACTTACATACATACATACATACATACATACATACATACATACATACATACATACATACATACATACATACATACATACATACATACATACATACATACATACATGCATGCATGCATATTACATACATACATACATACATACATACATACATACATACATACATACATACATACATACATACATACATACATACATACATACATACATACATACATACATACATACATACATACATACATACATACATACATACATACATACATACATACATACATACATACATACATACATACATACATACATACATACATACATACATACATGCATGCATGCATGCATGCATGCATATTACATACATACATACATACATACATACATACATACATACATACATACATACATACATACATACATACATACATACATACATACATACATACATACATACATACATACATACATACATACATACATACATACATACATACATACATACATACATACATACATAACGGAGTAACTGAACTCTACTTGATGTATTCGGTGGAATGTGTGGCTATTCCTACATATGCATATGAGCCGATTTATTGCTTTGTTTCTGTGCCCCTCGCTTCCTCATATTGCCGAAAATTTAAGGGCCTGTTATGTATGGGTGTGTTCCCCAAGTGTCTGTAGTGTTGTATAAAATTAACAAAGATCAAACTGAATTTTGACACAAAATATTAATTTTTATTTGAGCAGCAGCAGGGAGGGCGAACCCTACAAATTTTTGCGACAAAATCGATTAAAGCCTCAGAATGCCCAATAGAGCCTTCCTACGAAATCTCATATTTCAACAAAAAAAAAAATAAAGACCCCATTTTACAAATGGAGCCTTAGCGATTTTGTCTCAAATATATTGTCATAAGCACCCTCAAATTGCTGCCAATAATTGCTATCATCTACGTCGCAAATATGTTGTCATAGCCCTCCCTGCTGCTGGAAGGATTTCAGGGTTAATACAAATGATTTAACCGAATATTTGATCAAGTCCAATACGATATCGTGACCGAGGGTCGTGTAAATTTATTGTTATAAATCCATGTGGGACAGACGGAGCATGACTAAAGTAATTTTTGAATCCATTGAAGTCCATATCAGAACACCATGTCTGCCACATATTTCGTAGCGTATGTGTATCAACGCCGTTGAATACAGCAAGAATATTGCAGTTATCGCGAATCACTTTTGGAATCTAAGTGTAGCGTTAAGTGACATATATCACGTCAGTGTTTTTATGCCTACCTCGTGAAAATATTCTAGCAGGGTTTTTTTGATTATCTAACATCACATCATCGTACACTACAAGATTTTTTATGTCTCCATCGAGGTCATCTACGCTAGGCGCATCATCAATATCTGTTATAAAGTCGATTACACTTTCACCTTTAATTTCTGATGCATTCTCATTATAATCTTTTAGCACTTCACAGCACCGTTGATCATCTACGGATGGAGCAACTAAATATAATTTATCCCACTTCATAAATCGCATTATCAAATTAAGCAACAATTGTGTTTTACCCGATCCAGATGGTCCGATTATAATGGCACGGGCAGAATTCGGAAGCGCTGCGTGGTGTTTCACCGGTTCTCTTCTTTTAGTCGCTGAAAAATCAATTATATTCATAACGCTATATATAAATTATGGATCTATATTGTGTTAAATGTAAACAGCGTACTAGTACAAATGATGCGACGACGATTACAACTAAAAGTAACAGATCGGCACTTACTGGTAAGTGTGTAACATGTGGTACAAAAACATTTCGATTTATTTCTTTAAAAAAAAGCGACACGGAGGTGATATCGCAGCCAAATTGAGAAAACTCCCCCCGAACCCCATGGGCAAAATAACCTGGAGAAAAACATCTTCTAGGTTATAGCTACTGTGGTCCCGGAACGAGATTAGATCTCAGACTTGATGATCAAAATCAGTCCCGGCCTGGTGAGTATCCGATAAATGCTATTGATAAGGCATGTCATGCTCATGATGTTGCATATAAAAGCAATAATTTGCAACAAAGACATATCGCCGATGTAAAATTAATTCATGCGTTAAATGCTATTCCCGATAAATCCTTCAAAGAAAAATTGGCTTCATGGTTGGTCAAATCAGCTATGAAAGGCAAATTGGTGTTAGGTGCTGGTAATTAAAAACACTAGTGTTTTTATAGTATGGAATCTAGTTATTATTCTCCGAAAGAATACTGGAGGGGTAAAGCAGCAATCAGTAAACTCGCTAACGCTGCAAAAGTGAAAAAGTCCACTGCGGAAGATTGGTTATCCAAACAAGCTATATGGCAAATTTATCTACCACCGCCTAAACAAATTAATTATTCTCATTTTGATGTTACCGTACCCAATGAAGTTCATCAGGCTGATTTATTGTTTTTACCACATGACCATGGTTACAAATACGCGCTAACTGTAGTTGATATTGCGAGTCGATGTAAACAAGCAGAACCATTGAAAACAAAGTCAGCTTCTGAAGTCGCTTCTGCATTTGAAAGGATTTATCGACGAGGTCCTCTAAGATGGCCAAATCTATTACAAGTTGATCCTGGCAAAGAGTTTCAAGGTGATGTTATATCAACAATGAAAACTCATAATGTTACAATACGACGGGGACATACTGCGTTACATCGTGATCAGGCAATTGTAGAACGATTTAATCGAACTCTTGCAGAACGTTTATTTGGATATCAATATGCAAAAGACTTCATCCAAGAAAAACGATCTCGTGAATGGGTCCAAAGGTTACCGAGTGTAGTTGCAGCGTTAAATAACGAGATTACTCGAACTATTAATATGAAACCAAATATTGCAATAAAAAAATATATACCCGAACAACCACAGCGGGTTAGCACTCAGCCACTTCTCGGTGATGTTACTGTGAGATATTTATACGAACCAGGAGAACTTGAAGGTGGTAAAAGAAGAGCTACTGATCCTATATGGAGTGTTACTACGCATAAAATTTCAACCATAACGCGATCAACTGGTAGACCTCCAATATACAGATTGGATTCAACTGCACCTCAGCGTGGTTTTACACGCGAACAACTACAAGTCATTCCGGACGATACTCAATTACCGCCACATGGTCTTAACTAGCACCGTTACGTCTATTACACTCAAGACAGGTCAACATCACATTGTTTCTGACATGACCAAGACTGTTATTTTTTCTGTCTACGGTGAATTGTTGAGGGTCTTTATCCGAATACTGCCAGTGCATTATACAATTGCAACTGGCGCAGTGATTATTCTGTTGTTCTTTTAATGCGATTATTACTTCAGCATCAATATCAAATTCTCGTTGTTTTTTTTTGTCCTGCTGTTTGTAACCAGAGAGTTTTTTATTAATGATGCTAATATCAGTGCTATCATCGTTTGCATTAAAATCATCATCGAAAACAACCCTTCGTAGTTGATTTATTCGTCGTACTCTGGACACTGCGAGATAGACTAAATTTGACCATTCAATGCGATTATCAACTATCCAAACATCTTCTAGGTTATAGCTACTGTGGTCCCGGAACGAGATTAGATCTCAGACTTGATGATCAAAATCAGTCCCGGCCTGGTGAGTATCCGATAAATGCTATTGATAAGGCATGTCATGCTCATGATGTTGCATATAAAAGCAATAATTTGCAACAAAGACATATCGCCGATGTAAAATTAATTCATGCGTTAAATGCTATTCCCGATAAATCCTTCAAAGAAAAATTGGCTTCATGGTTGGTCAAATCAGCTATGAAAGGCAAATTGGTGTTAGGTGCTGGTAATTAAAAACACTAGTGTTTTTATAGTATGGAATCTAGTTATTATTCTCCGAAAGAATACTGGAGGGGTAAAGCAGCAATCAGTAAACTCGCTAACGCTGCAAAAGTGAAAAAGTCCACTGCGGAAGATTGGTTATCCAAACAAGCTATATGGCAAATTTATCTACCACCGCCTAAACAAATTAATTATTCTCATTTTGATGTTACCGTACCCAATGAAGTTCATCAGGCTGATTTATTGTTTTTACCACATGACCATGGTTACAAATACGCGCTAACTGTAGTTGATATTGCGAGTCGATGTAAACAAGCAGAACCATTGAAAACAAAGTCAGCTTCTGAAGTCGCTTCTGCATTTGAAAGGATTTATCGACGAGGTCCTCTAAGATGGCCAAATCTATTACAAGTTGATCCTGGCAAAGAGTTTCAAGGTGATGTTATATCAACAATGAAAACTCATAATGTTACAATACGACGGGGACATACTGCGTTACATCGTGATCAGGCAATTGTAGAACGATTTAATCGAACTCTTGCAGAACGTTTATTTGGATATCAATATGCAAAAGACTTCATCCAAGAAAAACGATCTCGTGAATGGGTCCAAAGGTTACCGAGTGTAGTTGCAGCGTTAAATAACGAGATTACTCGAACTATTAATATGAAACCAAATATTGCAATAAAAAAATATATACCCGAACAACCACAGCGGGTTAGCACTCAGCCACTTCTCGGTGATGTTACTGTGAGATATTTATACGAACCAGGAGAACTTGAAGGTGGTAAAAGAAGAGCTACTGATCCTATATGGAGTGTTACTACGCATAAAATTTCAACCATAACGCGATCAACTGGTAGACCTCCAATATACAGATTGGATTCAACTGCACCTCAGCGTGGTTTTACACGCGAACAACTACAAGTCATTCCGGACGATACTCAATTACCGCCACATGGTCTTAACTAGCACCGTTACGTCTATTACACTCAAGACAGGTCAACATCACATTGTTTCTGACATGACCAAGACTGTTATTTTTTCTGTCTACGGTGAATTGTTGAGGGTCTTTATCCGAATACTGCCAGTGCATTATACAATTGCAACTGGCGCAGTGATTATTCTGTTGTTCTTTTAATGCGATTATTACTTCAGCATCAATATCAAATTCTCGTTGTTTTTTTTGTCCTGCTGTTTGTAACCAGAGAGTTTTTTATTAATGATGCTAATATCAGTGCTATCATCGTTTGCATTAAAATCATCATCGAAAACAACCCTTCGTAGTTGATTTATTCGTCGTACTCTGGACACTGCGAGATAGACTAAATTTGACCATTCAATGCGATTATCAACTATCCAAACAATTGTGTCCGTGATGGTCAATCCTTGTGACGAGTGTATTTTTGTTACATAACCAAGCGTCCATGGTGATTTATCAGCGCATAATGCATCTTCTACAGCATTGATATCAACTAGCACAATATCATTTAACACTAGAATCTGTTTCTCCGTCTGGCCTGGAATTTCAATTTCAATATTCTGCTTTCGTGTATCCAATGGTCTATAACACAACGGTACTGGAAACTTTGGGAATTTTTTCTTGTGTAGCTCAAACAACTTTTTCTGAAGTGCGTCTCTGACTATCTTTCTACTTGCTACTACAAAATCATTTGGTCTCCATGTTTCCCAAAAATCATTCATAGGTGTTTCAGAAATTATTTCACGTGCTACTTCACATTGAATTCTATCGGGTTGTAATCTAATTAGTTTTTTTAAACTCACGTAACTGCTCATCGAGTGCTCTATAGTCAGTATCAATTTCTTCGTAATAATCAACAAATCCTTTTAACCAATTATGTGGACTTCTACCAACAAATGGTGGTGGTTGACCATGATCGCCGCACAATATAACTTTTGTATTATTTTGCAATAACCAATCAAGAAACATTTTTAATACATCTTCTGAAACAGTACATGCTTCATCCCAAATAATAACCGCAGGAATAAATTTCTCACCCATTCGCTCAGAAGTCCAAGCATCGCCTTTGTATCGAAAAAAACTATGATACGTGCAAACTTCAACATTTCGTTGTTTTATCTCTCTCGCAAGTCTATGGGTTGGTGTGAGTACAATCATGGATGTTCTCTCTCGATATAATTCTATCACACGTGTTGTCTTTCCAGATCCACCAAAAATGTTTAAATAAACTGTTTTATATCTACAAATTGGATCTGATATCGGTGGTGCTTTAGACATAGAAAATCCTTCGGATTTTTCATTGATAGAATTATCGTTTTCCAGGTAACTGCTTTTAATCTCAACGTCTGCTGATTTAGAATAATCGCATTGTATTTCACGTTTAATTCGCCATGTTCGCCAAGACTCTTCGCTATTAGTAAATTTAGTTACCTCTTTGATATATTTTTTATCGACATACATTGAATCAATTGCAACTCTAACTGCTATACTAGGAAATCTATTTATCATTGCAAATAAATTGATAGATGCATAACCCAGTATAGAAGCTCTCAAATGTAGATATGCAGAGCTTTCTCCATCACTGTAAGTAACAATTCTACCTAACTTTGTTCTATTGGACAAGAAGGCTGTTTTACAATTTGCGTACCTATTTTTCTCTGCTGCATCTTTAATAACGAAGTCGTATTCGGCATCATCTATAATCAATCTTGAGGATTGTCTTTTAAAGTTGAATGTTTTTCCACCTTGTGTAAATTTACCGATTATTCTTCGGCCGGGATCCTTTGCTTCACTATTTCGTTGATTAAATATCTTTTTTGACCATTCAATGATGTACTCCTCGTCAGCATCAATATGTTTTCTAGACTTATCGATTATACTATCAAGACATTCTGGTTCTGGTAACCAGACATTGGTTTGTTTTCGATATGAGATAATCGCTTCGCTGACAATCAAAGAAACTAATATTTTACAATCAATCATATATCGCAATAACACTATTGGTAACCACATCCTTTCAGCCATGTGTCTACCAATCCAAACATAACAACACGGATGAAGTCCTTCAGCGAATTCAAATGATACTACGCGAGCAAAACCGGTCAAATCAAAATCAGGCAGTGGTCCATTAATAGCAACGCGAGTCATTTCATGTGTGGGATGTCCAAACCATTTAAAATACTCACCAGCGAATCCATATCCTAGAAAACTTCCTGGATAACAGGCAACGATATCAACTGATATCATACTTTCACGATTGTACTTAACGTTCCATAGACCGCCATGATAATATTCCAGACAGCTGGATTGAACATCCTGTAAAAACTCTTTTCGTGTTTGGTTTCCAATTATTTTTCTTTCTTGCAAAATGAGCTGCAACCGATGGAATTGTAAAACAATTTGTAAGTAACTGTTCGTAATCGTCGGATTTTCCATTAAAAACGCTAGCGTTTTCACTGAGACTTATTGCTAGATTTTTCATCCTATTATGTAGACTTTCAGTACGATATAATTCACCGTTAGGTTTCACAAATTGATTGAATTGACATTCTTTATTTTCAAAACTATGAAGTAGCCATACTGATACAGGGTCGTTTTTACACAAACTAGCAATAGCATCGATTAATCTTTCTTCAGTGAGAATACCATCCTTGGTGAATTCTTCTGGGATATACTTCACTGTTCTGTCTCGCGGGAATATGGTAACCGCGGATGTCCATGCGTGTTTGTTATGATCAATAATTTTGATTGGAGCTCCGTTTTTATTGTATTTCGATTCGTATAATACTTCACCGGTTATCATTGAAACGGTTATCGGAAATCTCAACGACTTTTCCAATCTAGCTATATCGGAAATAGTTGCTCCGTTCTCTTTCACTGTTAGCTCCCATTGATCTATTTTTTTACGTCTTAAATCGGTTAATTTATTCCCACGGAGTGCATTTGTAAAGTGTTCTATGACACGTTGTGCTACACAATTGAGTGGTTTTTTTCCACTGACGTTGACTGTTTCATTGGTGCTAGTTTTCCGATGTCAGGTTTCTTATTTAATGGGTACATCCCATAAACAATTGCTGTTTCAGAATACGCTTTTTCATAGTATGGTTTATCAATTCCAGTTAACAGCCCTGGTCTGGAATCACGGCTAACAATGACTGTTGTCCTATCTTTGAGAATTGGTTCAAATTTGTCCCTTATGATCCAATCACCCGATTCTAAATTGATAATGAATTTCACTCTGAGAAAATATCTTTTATTGCCAAGTTGTGATAATATCATAGCTGCTGTTTCATCATTCATTCTAGCATAAACAACACCATCAATTTTAAATGTTGACCAGGTGTGTGATGCGCCGTCCTGTTTAAACTCAGTAACACAATCTCGTATTTTTCTAATCAGACTTATATTATTTATTCTCTCTTTTGGTACGTCTTCGAGGGTTCTATCAAGATTGAATTTAATATTTTTATAAGGCTTAATTGTCGATAATCTCTTGAATTCTTCATTCATATAAAAAAGCAAACATTTAAATAGAAAATCTTGTTTATAAATAATGAATCACTGCAAATGGCTTATTATTGGATCAGTAACTCCATGCAATAAATCGTGTAGAGGTGAATTCTGTGGACATCACTTACAGAGCGTCAGAAATAATTCGACAGGCCCGTCCCAATGTATAAATTGTGGGGTGGGTGTGAGAGGAAAATCACAATTATGTATCAATTGTGGAGGTAAGCGGTTTAGAGAATTGAAACGTTATTATGATAAACGAATAAAAAAACGCTATCATTGACCCTAACCATGACTCTGTCAAAGACAAAATCATAAAAACCCCTCAAGACTACATTAATAGATTTATAAATAAAGCAAATGATGAATTAGACAAATAGTATTATTGTATATAAATGGAGCAAGAATTCAGACCTCACCCCGAACTTGTTAATTATGAAATATCTCGTAAAGGTGTTGTTAGACACTGTAGACTAAAGAAACCTGAGGGATTTGTTAATAATCAGGGATGTTTGTGTTTTAATGCTGGAGGAAAGATATATCTCTCTCATAGGGCAGTCTTTGAGTGTTATATGGGACCGATTAAAGATGGATGTGTTATTGATCACATTGATTCTAGTATTCAAAATAATTCTCTTGCAAATTTGCAATGCATTTCTCAAAGTGATTATACAAAAAAGGGAAAGACAGGGACTTGTAAGTCAGTTGGAAAGAAACCAGTACAGTCATTTGATACAGCGACGAATGAAAAAAGAATTTTTCAATCAATGAATGCTGCAGGGAAATATTTTGGAATATGTATGCCTTCAGTACGAAAAGTTGCTGAAGGGATTTATCAAACAGCTATCTCAAAGAAAAATGGGCATAGAATAAAGTTTTCCTATTTACAAGATAACTCTCAATAGTGAGTTTTAATTATAAATTACCAGACCAATTACCATAGGGTAAAGTAGTCGATTTTCTGTGTTATTTTCCATAGGGAAAAACGCTAAAAACGTTTTGCGTTAATATCATTTTATAAGCTATTATGTACATATATTTTTTTCTCAATACTTATTCGCAATGTCCACGCATACATGTATTAAAAAAGTAAATGACAGTAGATGGAACAGCCAAGGTCAGTAGCTGGAACAGCCACACAAACAGGTAGTAAATGTGGTCGTTGTACCGGAACGCGCGCGTAACACAAGACCCTAGGTCAAGGTTCTATTAATAGATTTATTTAAAAATCCCAATTACGCACGTTAACAGCTGTTTAGATTTTGAATGAAAATGAAATTATTTTGTAATTACAAATAAAATAGATTGTATGTGAGGTCAAAATAGTAAAGCACATTACATGTAATTCAGTTTTTTAGTGTGGTAGCTACATGTAATAAAATTATCGATGACGCAGAAAAATATCATTCTCGAACCATTCAAGAAATAGCAGGTAATCCTGAATTGACAGGTTCCATGACAGAGTTATCTCGTCATGTAAATCCATTAATTTTACGATTAAATAAACATTAAATAAACGTAATATTATAGAAATTAATAAAAATTGTGCTATTATTTAACAATGGTATTCCTTTTTTAATGTTTTATTTAAATATTTAATTTCCATTGAAATTACTACACAATTTTCACTATGAAAT
The DNA here is from genome assembly GCA_016746295.1 of Potamilus streckersoni. Lineage (NCBI taxonomy): Eukaryota > Metazoa > Mollusca > Bivalvia > Unionida > Unionidae > Potamilus > Potamilus streckersoni. Next base: position 2,371,684 of record JAEAOA010000576.1, read on the forward strand.
GCTAGGGAAATAAATACACTATCATTTATCGACACTGGTCTTATTATCACATTATAAATAATATGAGATGTATACGCGTTTGGGGCTTTAAGCGAAGCCCAAATTTGCCAATCAAAACTACCCACGCCATTGTCATGGTGTGGTTGATTTTTCTCAACTGCAACCATGGTTAATTTCATGGGTTGCTTTTGATTGGTAGATTGGGTGTAGTAAGTCCGCCCCTTCGTTTCATGTTTGTATCGTCCTGTACTGTCCCTATCACATACCATCCTATCATCTCATTGTATATATAACCATCCTATATGTAATGTACTGTCCCTAGTATATATAATATCATCCTATCATCTTATTGTCATCCTATCATCTCATTGTATATATACCATCCTATATGTAATGTGCTGTCCCCCCACAACATATCTTCTGGGAGCTCTAATATAATCTTTATTACGTTAGAGCTTCCGCCGGAGATCTATGTTTGTGGCCCTTGGGCTTATTTAATGCGAAGGCACTCAATGAGTTCCAAGAATGTGCTGTCCCCCCTCTGGGCCTCTTTGACGTCGTTTGGCGCGAAAGATATCCAAATGAGGGCTTCATGTTATATGTTACATGTTGTGTGAAACCGCTTATGGTTTCTGAGTCTAATACCCATATAGCCCGCCCTTGAACTCGATTGGGGGGTTAGGGTATTGTATAAGTCTTTAATGTATGCTTAACTATCTGCCTATTAACTCGAAGGAGATGACCAAGCATTGTATATGTCCCTTTTTTGTATGTTAGATTGGGTATTAATAATATTAAAAAATATTTTAAAGATAAAGAAAATATATTATTAATAATATTGAATAAATGGAATTTCAAGATATTACATCTATCATCACAGAAATATCAAATTTAAGAAATCAAGGAATCGTACTTTCTGAATTTTTGAATGAAGACAGACTTTTGAATGAATTTGAACAAATTGATATACAATTGAAACATGGAGGATATGTCCTACCTAAAATGTATTCACTGATCAAAAGAATCCAAAAAGCGGTTAATGTTTCTTTGTATAACAATGATATTAATTTATTCATTCGGCTATTTAGTATAGATGAAGCAATTAGAAAGAAACTAGGGGAACAGTACCAAGTTCGGTCAGAGATTGCTTTGAAAGTGAAATCTATAAGACGTTTGATTGATGAGTCTGGAAATGCAAGCATTGAAACCCACTGAAAATCCACAATTGAAAAAAGTTAACATTTCCAATAATGACATCAGAATCATTAACTACCAGCCTAGCCCGTGAGAGGTTAGCATTACTGAAAAAGTTTATACCAATTCGAGATGACGTGCGAGATAAACTACAACTTAGACAGCAAGCGCAGACTGACTTTTCTATTGGGAGTGAACAGCTTTTTGCCTCTGTAACTAAAGCCACTAAGGATATGATACTTGCAACAGAACGTGCTATATACGGCGACATCCCTAAAGAGGGAGCAGTACCTATTATTGATGTACTGGGAAAGATTCCTACAGAGACTGAAAAAACTCAGGAGGGAATAAAACAGCTTTCAGGTGAGTTACAAACTCAGCGAGAAATACAACAAATGGGTAATATTGATACTGATGATAACCCCGTTGAAGGTGCTAGTGATTCTATTGAAAAAGTTTCCACTAAAAAAGGTGTTCCTTTTAACGAGAAATTCTCCGATGAAGCTATAGCAAAAATCAAACAAATTCAATTGCTGAAACCTGAAGACTATGCGTCATTTGGTGACTTTGCTATCAAAAGTTATTATAACAGGGGGGAATTTTTAAAAGACGAATATAAAAAAAATATAATAAAACGAGAGGATTGGGTGGATTGGATATTTAAAATTAATAAAAAAGACCCCGGAAATTTATAAAGGGAAACATTGGAGTACAGAGCTTTTAAATGGGAGTTGATACGTATGGTATACAACAACAACAACTAAAAGAACAACGAAAAGAAGAACAACAAAGTCGAGGTCGAGGTCGAGGACGAGGTCGAGGACGACAATCTCCAGAAATTCAACCAGCAAGTGTTTTAGGAGAGGGTTATGGAAGTTCTCATCATGATTCTCATATGTGTCCTAGTAATATCATTAATGACATATCACGACTTGAGGTTCTTATGGAAGGTAAGCGAGCTGGGAATAACTCAGTCGAAATAACTATTGAAGCATTTGATATTTGCAGACGATTATTCTAAGGGGGGATAATTGATGTTCATACGTATCGAGAACTCTTGGATGAGTTAATGGACGGAATTCCAGGGGAATTTAGTGGTTATTATAGCGGTTGAAATTCCTGAAATGCTTGCATTTAGAAATTACAAAGTAATTTTAAATAAGATGATAGTACACTATAATCACGATAAACCAACAAACGTGTATGTGGTAAACTCAAGATTGCCCGTTTATAGGGCATACTATGGAGACGGCCTTGGAAATACCATAGCGGGTTTATTCACAAGAATAGCCCCAAAAGTAGCACCAGTTGCTAAACAATTAGCGATGAAAGTCATTGATGTTATTCGTAATAAGGGAATTAACGCTGTTGGAGATCTTGCAGGAACGGCCTTTTCTACCGCAAAGAATAGAATAACGTCATTGGTGAAATCAACACCGCTACCTTCAACAACAATGATGCCTGCAAATGTCAGTAAAGTGATAAATAACGCAGTGGAACAAAAACTAGCATCATTGGCAATGACTTCACCAGATAGTAGTAATATTGCAAGTATGATAGCGGGAAGCGATTTTGGAGGAAATCGTAAAAATTTCAGACAAAAAAGAAAATGATATCATCACTACATTTAAAAAAACGATAGTGCTTTAGTATAAATGGCATTTAAAAAAATCGCTGATCCAGCGTTTGATATGGCAGCACCGGTGAATAAAGATGATTCTAAAATTAACTATCAGTATTATGCCTATCCTGCAAGAGAACCTAATCAACGGGGGAGAGTTGAACTTCAAGTTCAAGATACAAGTAGATACTTTTTGCCGTGTGAGGCGTTTATTGAAGTAGGAGGAGAGCTTGTAACAAATGTTGCAGCTGATACACCATATGGGGATAACCCAAATATCCGTGTTGGTTTCGTAAATAATGACATTATGGCGCTATTTAACAGTGCAAGATATATCATTGATGGAAAAGAAATTGAATCAATAGAACAAGATGTTGATATTGCAACAACAATAATCGGACTTGCGAGATATTCTGATGATTATACAAGGTCGGCTGGTCCGTCTATGATGTTTGCTAAGGATACTTCTGATCATGCTGACCATATTCAGTTTATTAAAGTACGAACTGCGATAGCTACTGCAGAAGCTGATCAACAACTCGCAAATAATCTAGACCGTGAAGGTAGACCAGCCGCTGAATTCGACATTTTAAAAAGGGTCAATGTTAATTTCAATCTAGGATTTGCAACACTAAATGGAGCATTGAAACGACAGCATCGACGGTTTTCATGTGCAATTCCGTTACATCACATATTCGGATTCTGTAGAAATGTCAGAAAAGTCATCTATGGAGCAAAGCATACAGTCGTGTTAGTGCGAAAGGAGAATGACAATGATGCAATCTGGCGTGCTAATGGTGTTGATGATGGTAAAGTCATTTTAAATAAATTGGTTTTATGGATAGCCGTCTTGACTCCATCAGTCGCAATAGAGCAACAATTACTATCGTTTATGGACACAGGTGGAAAATCATTGCTAAGTTGGCTAACAACAACGACTGATACGAAGCAGGATAATGTAAATGGCTAAGTTACATGGCACTTAGCATCAAAACAAGGTGTTTCAGCTCCACGTCATATCTTTATAGCGTGACAGGATGCAAATCGCGTGAGTCGTCAATTATCTAGTCATATGATATTTGATAAATTAGGAGTAAGTGAAGTTTCGTTGAGAATAAACGGAAAACAAGAGCCAGCAGAGATTGTACAGCTTGATTATGAAAACAACGACGTAGCACGTGTATATCATAGAATATTGTCGTTTATGGGTCGTGATCAAAATGTTGATACTGGTTTGCAAATATCGCAAATTGATTTTGAAAAACACTATCCGATTTATTACTTTTCATTGGAACATCTTGACATGATGAGACAATCTGTTGTTGATATATACTTCCAAGCTCGGGTACAACGCCCTGCTGGTATAGCTGATTATAGAGCAGTTGCTGTCATTCTCAGTGATAAATCAAAGTTTTGTTAGAAGGAGGGCAAAATTTTGGGGGGGCCTTTTTGAAATATAAAACCCATTATTTGGATTTTCCCAAAAAGGGATCAAAAAAAGTGCAATTTACTTTTTGGGGGGAATAAAATAAAACAATATTAATTTTAAAAACCAATTATTTTTTAAAATCAAAAAAGGAAATCAAATCCAAAAAAGGGGAAACTTTTAAGGAAAACCCCCCCAAAAGGGGGGGTTTTTGGTTTTGGTTTTTGGGGGGGGGGGTGTTTTTTAAAATTTTGGGGGGGTTGGAAAAAGGGAAATGGGGGGGAAAATTGTTTGGGTTAAAAGGGGGGGGAAATGGTTTTTTAATTTTTAAAAAAATTTGGGTGGAATTTTGGTGTTGGGGTATTTGGGATTTTTTTTATTTCGGGGGGAAATTTGGGAAAGGGGGAGGGTGGGGTTTGGTATTGGGGAAATTTTTGTTTAAAAAGGGGTTTTTGGGAAAGTTTGGGGAAAGGGTTTAAGAAAGGGAAAAAATTGAAAAGGGGGGAAAATTTTGGAAAAGTTAATTTAAGTGGTTTTTTGGGTTTAAATTTTAAAATTTTGGGGTTTAAAAATTTTGTAAAAATGGTTTTTAAAAAAATTTGGGGTTTTTATTTAAAAGGGAGAATTTGTAAGTTTTGAAAAATTTTAAAGGGTTTTATTTTTTAAAAGGGAAAAAGGGAAAATTTTGGGGGTGTTTGGGGTTTTTGTTTCCACCCACGTGGAATTGTCTATTTTGATTCATATGGATTAGATCCACCAAAAGAAGTGGAGTATATACAAGTTGCAACCGTCGGAAATGTGAAATGTTTAGCACATGTGAAGAAGTTTCCGCAACTAGTCTATACAAGCTGGTTGTATTTATAGTTTTAGCACATGTGAAGAAGTTTCCGCAACTAGTCTATACAAGCTGGTTGTATTTATAGTTTTAGCACATGTGAAGACAGAAATGTATAGGTTTACAAACACAACGTTTTTGTGTTTATTTGTTTGTCGTAACTATGTTTTGTATTTGCCTTTGAAAAAGACTCTTCAAGAGTCGAAAGCGCTTAGGCTAGTTAGTTACTAGTTTCGTACTGTTCGTCGTCAGTTTATTGCATCTATTTTAATTAATCCCTGACAAACGTGATCCCTTGGTGGATCCAGTACGCTTGAGAGGGTTGTTATTCGCCATATGATTTGTATTCTTTATATATATATATATATATATATATATATATATATATATATATATATATATATATATATATATATATATATATATAGTTTAATACAAACAATATTATCATACAGGTTAGAGAAATAAAATTAGTACTCTACCGACTTTCGAAATCAAGACCGCGAGTAAATGGCACCCATGGTTTTGCCTGCACGCATTACAAAAAAAATGATGGCACTGAATCGGTGTTATATAAGCTCGTGCGTAGCAGACACAATATATAAGATTTTTGTATTACAAATAATTATAAATATATACCAGACAGAACAGATTGTGCTATCCTTGGATTCTGTAGTAGAATCAGGATAATATATATATATATATATATATATATATATATATATATATATATATATATATATATATATATATATATATATATATATATATATATATATATATATATATATACGCACGTATTCCAAACGCATGCTTTAGCTTAGAATGTAAACGAGGATGCAATCTCCGAAAATAGACTATCCCATATGCTACCAAAACTACTACCAATCTCATCAGCTATACCATTTATCACCCAATAAACACACTATCCCAAATTTCGCGTGTTTTAGCTTAGAATGCAAATGAAGAAAATGGAATCTTACAAAAAAGACAACACATAAATAGAATCCATCACGCCACTATGCTATCCATCATATCATATTCATTATCGAAAATGCCATTAGTTGGCATAGAATGTAGAAGGAGATACAATCTTACAAAATATTCCATGATTTGTACCAAAATGTCACTATCGATCACACCACTCTATCATACAATATCCATTTTCTATTATACATCCCGTACGTACATCTTCTATTATACATCCGGTACATACATCTTCTATTATACATCCCGTACATACACTATCACCAGAAGCCCATTTGTACGTTAGAGTTTAAAAGAAAAAGATGAAATCCCACAAAGTACACATTCATACCTCATATACCATCGCACATCCCATTATGCACTCTATTAAAAAACGTCATTTGCAAGCTTAGAATATTAGAAAGAGAGAGAGAGAGAAAGAGAAGAAATCTTACAAATATAATATTAAAACATCTCCTTATATCAGCCGTGCCTAAAGGAGATGGAGATGAATGCAAACAAAACATAAACACTTAATATATCATTATTATATCATACAACATCCCATAAAATACTCTCCATTACACCATCTATCACATAGTCATCATTCACAAACGTCCAGTGTTAGCTTATAGTGTCAGAAAAAGGCAATGAAATCTCAGAAAAGTACTATCCTAAAACCATACTTTCCATCACAACAATAATACTATCCAGCATATTGTGCTCACTATTCAGATTCCTTGTGATCGCGTATAAGAGAAGTAGATGAAAACTCACAAAATATGTATTAAATACACCACCATAATACTATCTATTGCATTAACTATACCATTTAGCATATTGTGCTCACAATCCACACGCCCTATTATAGCTTTGAATGCAAGAGGGGACAACATTTCAAAAAGTATACTGTTCCTGACAATACAAAAATACTATCCATCACACCTACTTTACCATCCTTCTATATAATACTCACTATGTAAGCACGTTCTGTGTTCGCTTAGAATGTAAGATGAAATTCCACAAACATACTCTCACATACCTTATATAACATTCATTTCTATTCACACTATCCAAAGGAAAAGGTTATGAGTTAGCATAGAGTGTAAGAAAAGAAGCTGACAAACCCAAACTATACTATCCCTTAAACCTCATAAATATTATTCATCACAGCACCTATAGCATAAAACATCCTATGAAAATTCAACGCCACATATACACACTATTACAAGCTTCCTGTGTTAACTTAGAATGTAGGAGGAGATAAAAACTCACCAAATATACTATCCCTTACATTACAAAAGTACTATACATCTCACCATTGGTATCATATCATCCATCACCCCAAACACGAGTAGAAATCTTTGCTCAGATCCACGCCAGTGATTCAGAAAACCACATGGGCGAGCTCGAGTAATGTCCTCCACTTCTGCCACAATTATTGCCACATCTGAGAGACCCAAAAACACAGTTACACAAAAGTTCTAAGACTTACACCTAATGAAATTAACATAATTTAATGTGCACAACTTAGCGAAATAAAAGTTTGAAATCAAGAGAAAACTATTACACCTTTCCAAGGAGAAAAGCCGACACCAAGCAACAGTTGCTATCAGTGTCACACAATTGTTACCAAATGTGTTAGTAGATGTTTGCGCTAACGACCTTGAAGAAGAAACAATTATCTCATAGTCCTTCCATCTGCTTCAACTACAGAGAGAGAGAGAGAGAGAGAGAGAGAGAGAGAGAGAGAGAGAGACTGAAAGGGCTGAGAGAGAAAAAACCGTGGTAAATCTGATACGATTACTGAACTAACAAGACCAGTTAAGAAAGAAATTCAGTTGCTGCCTCATTTATATTATATTTTAGATTTTAATAATCAAGTTGGAAACGAATTTGAACTTAGCAACAAACGAGCAATGCAAAACAAAGCATGAATATGTACATGACGAGAACCATGCTCTCAGCTGTAAAACCTCTACTTCTTCCAACATAATGATACAAGTGCTTATCTTTGGTCGCTATGTAATAAAAATATTTTTTTCACGTTTGAAAACATTAACTTTTTACCAAGTAACACTAAATTCAGTTCTCAACAATGCATACATAATTGATTTAAAGAAGTTGTTTATGGTTTGTATTGGGTACCGCTGAGGTGGTCTAGTTGTAAGAGCATTCGTACCAGAATATGGGGGCCACTGGTTCGAACCCCGGCGTACTGATATCAATGAGTAGTAATAATATTACTAAATGCTGTCCCGCTTGCCGCTCAGTATTAAGAGGTTAGTGTTAGAACTGGTTAATATTACATGTCTGTGGCATCCTTCCCCGGTAGTAGACATCACTACAAAATGCCATAATCCAGACATCGTAGCGATTTGATTGAAACATCGTTGAAGCTAAGTTAATAATCCAACACATATACATACTCGAATTAAAAACCTAGAAGCAGCAATTAATGCCAATAGAGAAACAAGTAATTAGATCCCGATGGCTTTTACAACCATGAAATTATTTTGGGTTGGTTAGGTCTTGGTATACATTTTAATAGGTAGTAATGTCTTCCTAAACTCCATCAACATCCATTGATGGAGAGCGAACATACAAAGTTTGATGCCCAGATGAAAACAAATGTTTTGAAGGCAGATTATTGCAGACAATAAAACTATGAAATTAACGTGGTGGAAAGGTATTAGGGCTGTGGACAATTATAATGACTTTCATTTATTTTTAGAGTGTTTATAATATGTGTGGGAAAATAATTGTACTGAAAGGGCTATTATCGCTCTTAAATCTGAAATGAAAAGCTGTATTGGAGGATTATAAATGCACATACTGAAGGAAAGAGAATATTTCAAGATCATGAATGAAATATCTAAAAGCTGTCAACGAACACCCTACATCAAATACACATATACAGTTGCCTATCATATGACACAGAAGCATGTGTTCCTTACATTTAATATATAGGTCATGTTATGAAACGTTGTATCATCTCTTAAATGTCAATGCCGTAATTTGAGATACAATTTCACATAGCCGACATAGCAAATGCGGTACAATTGGACTGAAAACAAACTCCCAGAAAACAAGTATCCACCGCTTGAACGGAGTGGAACTATGGTACAATCTTTTGTTACAGCTGTATCAAGTGTATTCTTTATTAATATTATATTGCAGTTCATAAAAGATGATATGCCCGAAAAATACGTGCACTATCTGGCAGAGAACATAATTTAAGTTTGTTTTGGCTTTTTTTTTGTTTCAGAGACAGCCATCCAGAAGTAAGTACTTTTGTAGTATCGTCTAGTATTCATAATTTACATTCAGTGTAGAAAGAGGGAGGGATGAAGCTTCGTAATCAATAGCAATGTTGGATAAAGGTAGATTTTGCCCCCCAGTCCGGTTCAGATAAAACTCAAACAGATAAAACATGCCACTTTCTCAACTTTTATGCACTAAAGATGTAATTTATTTCCTCTCAGTATGGCACATAATTCTGAAGAATAATTTATAGGTATTATAACTTATTAAGATTACTGGCGTAAGTAATATTATTGAAGAGTTAGCATTTGTATACAGCCACAAACACATACAGGTTCGTGCGTATCTTGACTTTTTCAAACGAGAAGAGCATTTGGGGTAAAGAAAATGTATACTAAAGTTTGGGCTGGAAATCAGATAATGTATTGATAATGTTATTGAAATAACGATGCAACTGTGGTAGATTAGTTGCCAGGTACAGATATGTTCCAAGTTGGTACTCTGATTCATGTAGTCACGCTATACACATTTACACTATTCACATTTACACATTAGATAAACAAGTAAACAAGTAAAACAAAATTAATTCAAAAATGTACAATTCATTCAAAATTGTCTATTCATATAGCTTCTGGTTCTGTCTCTGTCTGTATATCTTTATGTTTGACTCTCATAATCATGCATGAATTGACTTGGATAAAATATGTCAGATAGAGGTATGATTAACATGAAATGATGTAGATCATTGCTTAAAGGCACATATTTGTATTTAAGAGATTTTGATATAGTGTTCTTCTAAAGTGACGTGACAGTTACCTCTTATGATATGCATTTACATGTATAAGAGAAATCCCAAAATATAGTTTAATATTATCTGTTATGATATATATTTACATGTATTGTTACGACACTGTAGTTTAAGTGTGTATGTCATGTAATCAATTCTGTATAAATCTTTTTATTTCATTTTTATTTCATTAAATGTAATTATTATTTTAATTATATTAATATCAGCCTAATATGTTGTTGAAAAACATCGTGTTTATTTGAGTCGTAAATGTAACTCATGTGAGAACAAGCTGTGTATGATAACAAATTCATTACAAGCAAACATATAGGAATAGCCATGAAAATGGTTGGCTGATACTTGGTCAGGCTTTCCTAATGTCCAGAATTATTACCAAATTGCATGCGTCCTCGTGCGCGTGTAATTCAAACAACCTATTAGCTTCATTTATATATTGAGTTTTTTTTGTAAGACATTCAGTCGTAGTCGAGAGCTATACACAGTCGTAGAGATGTAAAGTCTATTTATTTTAACATTTTAGAGTTATACAACGTCTATTACCTTAAAAAGGGTATTTTTGTGCTAGACATTGTCTGTTCTTATATCTACGTCGAACAACATGTCTTGTTAGAGGAGCTAATTTTACTTCGTTTTTCTGAATAATTGTTTTTTCTGGAGAACAACATTACTGATGTGGACAAAGACATTTTCCAAATAATATTCTAAATTGGAGCGGAACAACACAAAATGTGCTTTATTGTGTATATTCGTGAATTTTCTGTTAGCCTTCGGATGAGTAGTCATCCGCCATTTTGGACCAGAATTGAACTTCAGACGGTGTTTAGAACCTTTTACAGGACTTATGTTTCTGTTTTGAACAAACAATTTGGACCATTTTTGTAAACCGTAAGTCTTATTTAACATATTTCGATTTTTTCATGTTTTCTAGGAAAATAAATAAATGTTGTTAAAATTTACAAAGATTTTTTTTTGTCTTCACGCTTTCTTGTATGTTGTTTTGAACGAGCAGTTGCGTGACAGTATTAAGAGAAATTAAAACATATAGTGTATTATTTTAAGATATGACATATTTCTCTTATTGTTAGTTCGATAATGAAGAAAATGTATCAGTATCAACAAAACTATTTAGTTGACATTGCAATATATTTTAAAACATTGCATTATATTTCTCCTGGGTCAGTGATGATTTCATAAAGTTGATCAACGGGTGCGATTCACATTATTATTCATATATTTACAATATACATGACATTATAGAAGGGTAGACTATAGGTAACTAAGGGAACTTAAAATGATTATAACAGGGAATGAAACTCCTACATATATTTTATAATCTTGCTTTTATCAGACCATTTTAGACCAAAATAACATATATATTTCATGTCTTTGTTGCTGTTGATTTTATACGACGGTTCAATATTTACCACTCTGATCTTAGTAGTTCCAAAGATTATTTGCACCCACGAAGTCCCGAAAATGCAAAACAAATAGCCATCAAGATTGAAATGCCAATCTAAAGTAAATATTGAATGTTATTTTATAGATTTTGTGAAATAGGCCATAATGGATGATAAAATATAATGAAAGATTTAATAAATGCAGTTTTTCTACAGATTTCTGTTCGATAGGACTGACCTTAAAGAAAAACATCTTTTTGCATAATGATGGAATTGTTAAGAAAATATTTTTGCAAAATATTCAAACATATATATATATATATATATATATATATATATATATATATATATATATATATATATATATATATATATATATATATATATATATATTCAAGGGTGTTCTATCTGATGTTTGTAGCCAAAATATATAACCTCTAAAAATATATTAACCTCTATGTCCATAAGAGTGCCCTTTATTGGTCAACTATAACTCATTTCGTCTAAATTCCTTTCCTTTCTCTCTTTCCTTCTCTCTTGTATTTTGATTAAAAACTCTCTCTTCAATTCTTTCTTGAATTTAACAATTTTTTTCTCTTATGCATTTGTTATTTTTGTATTTCAAATTTATTTTATGCATGTCTCTATCTTTATTTTTATTTCTCTCTCGCTCTCTCTCTCTCTCTCTCTCTCTCTCTCTCTCTCTCTCTCTCTCTCTCTCTCTCTCTCTCTCTCTCTCTCTCTCTCTCTCTCTCTCTCTCTGGACTTTCGTTCACTTTTGTACGGTTCTACCCAAAGCTGAAGTTGCATTAAGCATAGTTCCTTTGATCTTCGACTCTACCAAGATGAAATCTTCCTTATCAATCCATGAACACGATTATCAGAAACATTCTAGTTTACCAAATAATCTATGAAGAGATTCTTGCTTTCCTGTTTCATCAACGACAGCTCTGCTCAGCAAAATCATAATGTTTGGCAAATTCACGTAACTCATCCTTTATTAGGGACTCTAATTTCCCCCGGGTAGGCTCAGTTATTAAATTCTCTGCTTTGCATGTCATGCTGAAAACTTGGTTTCTCTATTAGTTCACATTTATGAAATCAAGATACCATGAACTATTAAATTCTGACCATGAAATTCCAAAATAGAAGTACACAATTATCTGAAATATAAAAATCTCTGAAATATTTAAGCTTCGAAAGCATCTGGATATATTTGGACCGAGAACATATTCAAATAATATTCAATCTCAGACGAGCTTACCAATTATCTTAGTAAATCTAAGGCACAATTTCAGTAGCAGAATTTAAACACGACAAACAAGAAAGGTTTCAAAAAATAAATTTATTTAGTGGAAATAAAAATCAAACAAACTGAACAAATTATATTTAACTTACATTGTATAAATTCAAAAATTGTAATCATAATAACCGTAAAGGATACCATCAGATTCTCAATATTTCGGAAATTGTTCCAAGGTATCCTGAATGAAGCTTCTTAAGTTCTTTTTTGCCACCGTGATAACGAACTGAATTCAACACAGTTACTAATTCCAATGTTTCAACCTTAATATTAGCTTAAGAAGGTACACTATTACTAAAGTTCTGGAAAGATACACATAATCCGATGAAATTAGATATTCAAATCCTTGAATATAATCACATAATCCCAAGGTAGTGACCATTTAAATTAAAGTTTATTTATCCTCCTATATCTAATGACAATTACAAGTTCTGACCTTCAACTCCTACTGAAAATATACGTAACTTAATGGACACATACACATCGACATGCATATATCAAAGCGTAATTACAAACATAAATGTTTAGCAACACAGTAGCCCACAATAACAATTTTCCTATTGTAGCATATGATAATTGAATGATTCAGAGATATCCATATCTATTTTGATGACTATTCAAAAATAATGTTATTATATTATTACAGTGAGTACACATGATAAGTTAGTTTTGTAGACATTCTCAACGACACAATATATCCATATGTATGTTGATGCTAATGGATAATATCATTAACTTAATTGATATTTCGTATTCTTTTTTTACTATATAATTCACAAAACAGCCTCAAATATTATATTACGAGATTCACTAACACTTTCTCTAAGCGCGCGTTTACGCGATTGAACACAACAGTACATTAACTTGTCGAGTTCTAACGGAAAAGGATTGTTCTGTGTGCAGTCTAATCTCGGACGGTAAACAAAAAGAAAACTGTAGAAACAGTTGACGATGATGAGAAACATAAATCCATAATGTACAAGATGTAAATTTAATATCATATAATAGAGTCAGAAGAGATTATATTCCTTTGAGAGTAATAATGATATGTTTGGTTCGTTGTGCTGTAATGCTATGATGGTGCTTAAACTATTTCACGCTGTTATGAATAAATATTTCAGTAGAATGCATAAAAGTTTACCAAGTTGTGACAGTGTCCAGAAAACGAAATTTTGTTGCCTCGAGATAATGGAATTGCGTCACAATTGACAAGGATTACTTTTCAAATGTTTATTCAAATTTGGACTGATATGTTACCAAACTATCTTGTATCTATCAGAATATAAATGCTTTGGGCAAATGTAACAATTGATTCTTTTAATGATCTTGCGTTCGTTTATTTCTCTACTTTTCCAAAATAGCTTCCAATGCTGTCTAGTAGTATATAAATAATTTGCTCATATATAATGTCATTAGTGGTACAGGACATAAATGTTCATCAGACAAAAGCTAATTACTACTACTAAATATAATTATGTAGATATATAAATATTATCATAGATTTATGCACACATGTACATGGACATGCAGACATCCAAATTACATACAAGCGTATAATCTCTCAGTATTCATGTCCAGTGGAGCAGATTTGTGAAGAGATCAACAAATATTTTAGTGAAAGTGATTATCCAAATACAGATTGCTCAGGAGAGGGAAGAAAATGTCGAAATTTTATTATAGTGATCAGACTCAAAATGTAACGATATTGAGTTTATATAACATTATTAACGGACATGCAGTCATCCAAAAATACATACACGCATAAAATATTGCGAAATCAAAGTCTAGAAGAACCGTTTTGTGATAAAGTTGCAGTTTTTTTTAGAGAAGGAGAGACATATCTGCTGATGACTAACATTGACTTTGATTATATATATTATAGATGTTAGACCTAAAAAGTAAAGTTAGTGTAATTCCTTTACTACGATATATTATATCCCCATATTCATTTGAATGCTAACGGTAATAGTTATTATTTGATTGCATATTGTGCTCTTATTGTTCAATTTATCTTTAAATAACAGCCGGAAAGACATATACCATCAGATTCTGTAACACCTTTTCTAAACATATCTAAAAACTTGAAAACAACACATTCTAATGTCATACGTCATGCAAAAACCTGTGTTCAATCAAAACTAGGAAGCGAAAAGACAGGATGAACTGGAAAAGATGAAAGCAAACTAGACAAACCAAACCAAACCATAATATATCGGGTGCCAGTTTAAAGTCACTGAACATAGATGAGACTACATCATTTTGTTACGTATCAATCTCTTCAAAGTGACACAAATAATGATTAAAGACAACAAGATGTAAATATTTGAAACAAAAATACGATTTACTAAAGAGATCAAAATTATTTGTTCTAAAGATATGAAAACACATAAGTCATGTGAACAGTTTTCAATTGATACAGTCTAATGTTCGGTTCCGGTTCTGCATGGCCGATGATGACGTCAGACGAAGCCTAACACAAAAATCACAGAATTTACACAGTAAAACACAGTTTGTATTGTTCCATTTCTAAGTAGAAGAATTACAGAAAAATGTATTTATCTAAACCAGCAGTGCTGTCCTCCAAGGAAAATAATTATTTAGTAAGTAGAATAATTACAATTATCTCAATTAATAAAACATGTTGTACGTAGGCACACGAAGAAACAACGCCTTCTAGCACCAAAATACCATTTTAAGGTAATGGATGCTATGTGACTCTCAAACATGTTGAAATCGGCTAGGACTCTGACGGAACTTTCTTACAGACAACAAAGCGTATAAACTAAGCTAATAGGCCGTTTCATGTACATGCGCATGGAGGACACGTGTAAAATGCATCTGGACATTAGGAAACTCTGATCAAGTCTCAGCCAATCACTACATAGCTACTTCTGAATATTTCATGCCTCAAATTTACTACCATACAAGGCTCGTGCTTACACGAGTCACATTTACTTTACTATTTAAGTAAACGATGATTCTAACCACACATTAGACCCATGCTAACATAATCATAATAAAGAAATAAGAACTACATTTAATGATATAAAAATGAAATAAATGATATAAAAATGAAATAAAAAGATTTATACAGAATCCATTCCTTAACACACATAATTCAACTACAGTTTCGAAACAATCTTTATCACATAGTCGGTATTGTTTTCCTATAGTTTTGATATTAACATGTTAGCATATCACTTTATGTGATTCTGATTGGTCCAGATGAGATCATGAAATTATTGTGCAATAATGTCTTTCATGATTGGCTGCGACTGTGACAAAACGCTTTTAACCCAGCCATCTGGAATGTTTTGATCCGAATGAACATTTTTTGGCGGCCAATATTTTACTCTACTTGCAAATGGAAATTTATGAAATTTAGGAAATATCATATCGGCTGTCTCAATATAGATATGCTACTGCCACAGGGGTTAATTATGGCATGTTTAACAATATCATCATAAGAAAAATGGCATTAAACTACAAGACAAGAACGACAAAAACGAAAAAAAATAGGGGGTAGTGGGGTGGGTGGGTGTGGAGCGTGTATCAGTAACATTGATATAGAATCTACCTTATATACAAGCGTGGTTTAAAAGTTAAGTTAACGAAGTAAAAAACTCACCTCTGTTCGGAGAATAATCTGGAAATTAACTGGTCTCCTAAATGACCGATCTTTATCCAAATACAGCATATTTACGTAGCATATATGGAATGTAAATCAGACACGAAAATAAATGTATTGACGTCTTCTGTACACTCTATTTTTCAAATCAAACACTACAAATATCAGGTCACAGATGCATTGCAGTAAATGTGGGACATTTTTGCATCCGGTAATCCAATTTGACATGAAAATTGCAACAATGTAACGTTTTTAAACACACATATTACATACATATTAAAATACTTTATTCAAACTTTCAAGAATACGCCTTGTTAAGATTCAAGACTAGAGCAAAAGATTTTTTTTAAATATACAAAATACGTTAGAAAAGGAATGATAATCATATATCGATAATTTTCTTTTCTTTGAAGGAATTTCCATATATTATTATAGGGTTTAAAACTATAATTTTATTTGAGAACTATGTAACCATGACGATATAATATGTAATCGTATCATTGTAGATACAGCTATCACGTTTTAGAATATAATTTATTTTATATTATTTTTCTCATTTTCCTTACATACTACAAAAAACAGGTGGTACGTATTTCATCAGCAGATGTTTTAAAGCTAAATCTCTCTCTGTCTCTCTCTGTGTCTGTCTGTCTGTCCCTCTCTCTCTCTCTCTGATCAGGAATTTAAGAGTCTGCACTCAGCTAGATGTCTTTTGTTTTGTGTATGACGGCACTCAGCTAGATGTCTTTTGTTTCATATATGAGGCAAATAACTCATTTTTGAGTTTCCTATTCTAGCAAAGATAAGTAAACTAAAACGTTGATAGATGAGGAAAAAAGATGAAATACATCATATATTTATGGAATGGATTAACAATTCCAAACTATGCGATCAATCAGTCCTGATTATTGTATCAATTCTTTTGAAACCAAATGTGGTATGATTGGGTTTTGCTTCTTTCCTGTGTTGACTGCATTCCTCAATGTCTACGTGTTTTGACAGTGGAGAAATATCGTGCACGGACATGTCTCTCCAACTATGACATTGACCAGAAAACATGGTTTTCCCTTGCGGCAATCGTATCAGTGCAGTATTCATTAGGATTATCTTCAAAATTTTATCTCATACGTTGTTTGAATATGTATCCAAATATATTTTGCAGGATGATGATATAAAGGGGTTACTACAAGATGCTATTGATTATATCAATCTATATTTTCTTTAAATTCTCAACATTTCAAGAAATAGTTTCTAACAATGAGTGCTATCTGATGGTTCAGGAAGACTTTGTTGACATTTACTGTGTCTTTAAGAATATTTAACAGGCATTTATATTATACACATGATGATGAAATCTACTAACAAGGAAGTCATAAAATAATAAATATTTTCACGGAATATTCAATTCACAAGTACACATGAAACTGCACGCATTCAAACTTACACGCGTTAATTTTAGAACATATCCAGGTCATGTTGAGGAAGTTTGTTATTAAGTATGTTGAACACAATAGCATCGGAACTTACTCATTATACGTTTTTCCTCAAGTCTCGGAAGGATTTTATATATATATATATATATATATATATATATATATATATATATATATATATATATATATATATATATATATATATATATATATAACAGGTTAGAGCTATAATGTAACATTAGTATAATATTACTGTTACCTGATCTTATATAATATTGCGATTGATTATAATATTATATTTTAGTATACAATAATTTGATTGATATTCATTACTTCTCTTTCCTTATGCCCTTCACTATACTGAAGGTAAGTATTCTACAACTAGATTAGTTAAATCGCGCCTTAAAAATGACTTAAAACAATGAATAAAAAATTGCATGATCCTATATAATATTTGATAGAATAATCTCAGTTTTGTGTGTCATATCCTGCGAAGAATAATGAAACAAAAATATACAGAGAATGTGAAAGCAGATGAGACAAACGAAGTCATAATGGGATCGACATAAATTGTATTTCATGCAATATAGTCAGACCAGATCACTGCATCAAATATATTAAACCCTATTATGATTTGATCTGGTGTAATTCGTTTTTGTTGCAACTTTAATATTCACAATCTAATTTTCGTTACCATGCAGAAAATCTTCATATCCATATATTACGTGAAAATATTCTCACTATTACATTATCTATAAAAATAACGTTTTTGTCGAGTCAATATAACGACGCGAGCATTGAGTTAAATTACTTTCTAGATTTTAAATTAAAATATGTTTTAATATGTAATCTAAGATATTTTATACGATCATTATTTTAAAAAGATTTTGTACATGCATTTATAGATTTTATCAATATATATGTGTTTCGATTCCGAAACTGTTTTTATAAATTGTGTTAATAGTGAATAATATCTTGTGATGCAGAAAGAATTTGCAAAAGTCTATAGTGTCATTGGTTAGAGACAAGAAGCTTTTTATCATACACATGCTGATGACATCAACTAACTAGTAACGCATAAAATATATATAATTTCATGGAATCATTCATTCAAGAATACACATTAAAATACATTCATTCAAACTTTCAGGAATACGCCTTGTCAAGATTCAAACCTAGCGCAAACGATTTGTTCTAAATATAAAAAATACGTTAGAAAAGGAACGATACCCATATATCGATAGTTCTTTGTTATGAAAGAATTTCCATATAATAATAATGTGGTTACAACAATAATATTACTTTAGAATAATATAACCATTACGATATATTGTGCAATCGTATTATTGTAGATACTGCTATCAACTTTTAGAATATAATTTATTTGATATCATTTATCTCACTTTCCTTAAATACTACCCAAAACAGTCAGTAAGTATTTCATCAGCAGATTTTTAAATTTGTCTCTGTCTCTCTTTCTCTCTCAATCTCTATCTCTCTCTACAAGAATTTAAGAGTCTGAACTCGGGTAGATATATTTTTATGCTTAACATAAATACCTCATAGCAATATAGTCTGACCTGATTACATCATCAATTATATTAAACACGATAATGATATAATCTATTGTATTTCTTGTTTCAATATTAATATTCTCAGTCTACTTTACATTACCATGCATTAACTTCATATCCATAAATTACGTGAAAAGTTTCCCAATATGACAATATCTAGAAATAGAACGTATTTCTCGGTAAAATTCAATGACGCCAGTATTAAGTGAAATTAAGCTCCATAATTTAAATTAAAATATATTTTAATATTTAACCTAAGATAATTTATACGATCAGAATTTAAACAGGTTGTGTACATGCATATTTTGATTTTAGAAATGAAAAATATGTTTTTTTCCCAAAATCGTTAAAAATAATTTATAGTAGTGAATCCTATCTAGTCTTACAAAAGACTTTGCAAACGACTATTGTGTCATTGGTCAGAGACAAGATGTCTTTTCACCATACACATGCTGATGACATCAATTAACCAGCAACACATAAGAGATACGTAATTTCATGGAATTATTCATTCACTCAAGAATACATATTAAAATGCTTTCATTCAAACTTACAAGAATACGCCTTGTCATGATTCAAGTCTAGCGCAAATGATTTCTTTTAAATATACAAAATACGTTAAAAAAGGAATGATAATCATATATCGATAGTTTTCATTTTTGTGAAGGAATTTCCATATATTATTATAGTTTTTTATAATTTGCTTTAGAACTATATAACCATGATGATATATTATGTAATCGTATTATTGTAGATGCAGCTATCACCTTTTGGAATATAATTTATTTGATATCATTTTTCTCATTTTCCTTACATACTACAAAAAACAGGTGGTAAGTATTTCATCAGCAGATTTTTTTAAGCTAAATCACTCTCTGTCTCATTCTCTCTCTGTGTCTCTCTCTCTGTTTCTCTCTCTCTCTCTCTCTCTCTCTCTCTCTCTCTCTCTCTCTCTCTCTCTCTCTCTCTCTCTCTCTCTACAAGAATTGAAGAGTCTGCACTCAGCTAGATATCTTTTTTATATATGACGCAAATACCTCATGTTTGAGTTTCCTATTCTACCAATGATTAGGAATCTAAAACGCGCAAAGATAACGAAAGAAGATGAGATATATCATATATTTATGGAATCGATGTAAAATTCCAAACTCTGCGATCAATCAGACAAGATTATTGTATCAATTCTTTCAAAACCAAATGGGGCATGTTTGGGTTCTGCTTCTTTTCTGTGATGACTTCAATCCTCCAAGTCTACGTTTTTTACAGTGCAGACACATCGTGCATGGACATGTCCGTCCAACTATGACATTGTCCAGAAAACATGGTTTCCCTTGAGGTAATCGTAACAGGGCAATATTTTTTAGGATTATCTTCAAAAGTTTAACGCATATGTTGTTTAAATATGTATCCAAAATTATTTTGTAGGATGATAATATAAAGGGGTTATTACACGCAGCTGTTGATTATATCAATGTATATTTTCTTTAAGTTCTCAAAATTTTAAGAAATAGATTATAACAATGAGTGTTATATGTTGGTTCAGGAAGACTTTGTTGACACTTACTGTGTCTTTAGCAATAGTCAACATTCAATTATATTATACACATGATGATAAAATCTACTAACAAGGAAGTCATTTAAATAATAAATATTTTTATGGAATATTCAACTCAAAAATACACATGAAACTGCACGCATTCAAACATACACGCATTCATTTCTGGGCATGTCCAGGTCACGTTCAGGTAGTTTATTATTAAGCTGCAGAACACAATAGTATCGGAACTTAGTATATGTCTTTCCTCATGTCTCGGAAGGAATATATATATATATATATATATATATATATATATATATATATATATATATATATATATATATATATATATATAAAGAATACAAATCATATGGCGAATAACAACCCTCTCAAGCGTACTGGAACCACCAAGGGATCACGTTTGTCAGGTATTAATTAAAATAGATGCAATAAACTGACGACGAACAGTACGAAACTAGCAACTAACTAGCCTAAGCGCTTTCGACTCATAATGAGTCTTTTTCAAAGGCAAATACAAAACATAGTTACGACAAACAAATAAACACAAAAACGTTGCGTTTGTAAACCTCTACATTTCTATCTTCACATGTGCTAAAACTATAAATACAACCAGCTTGTATAGACTAGTTGCGGAAACTGAAAACGTTGTATAATCCCTAAAAGTCTACAAGCCAAAGCGACATCTATTTTTACTTTGTGTACATATGTAACGCAGATTATATCCCGGATATTTGGTTCTATACCGGTTATTCTTATAGTAAAAATTGAAGGATAAGAAGATTTAGAAAATGTTAAATGTTACTAGTGCATAGTTTTCATTTTCTAGTCTTCTTGGTTTAGACCGCTTGGTTTCAATGTTCTAAGGCGGCGTATCCAGTATGATTCCTTTTCCTTCCTGGTTTCGGAACTCCAGCTGTGGTTGTTGGCAATAGCGATAAGTATTATATCACTGAAAGTGTGGCCAGGGGAGGAGAAGTGTTCTGCGACCGGGCTTCTGTACAGCTTTTTTGTCATCCAATCAGATCTATGAAGGTTTATCCTTATGTGTAGCTTTTCAGTTTCTCCCACGTACTGAAGGCCACAGATCTTACATGTGATGAGATAAATCACATTCTCTGTTTTGCCCGTTTTGTTTGGACCATGTATATATATATATATATATATATATATATATATATATATATATATATATATATATATATATATATATATATATATATATATATATATATATATATATAAAGGTTAGGGCTAAAATGTGACATTAATATAATATTACTATTACCTGATCTTATATAATATTGCAGTAGATTATAATATTATATTTTAGTATACAATAATTTGATTGATATTCCTTTCTTCTCTTTCTTTATGCACTTCACTAACCTGAAGGTAAGTATTATACAACTAGATTAGTTAAATCGCTCTATAAATAATGTCTATAAGAATAAATAAACAATTGCATAATCCTATGTAACATTTGATAGAATAATCTCATTTTTGTGTGTCATATCCTGCGAAGAATAAGCAAACCAAAATATATAGAGAATGGGAAAGAAGATGAGATAAACGAAGTCATAATGGGATCGACATTAATTGCATTTAATGCAATATAGTCAGACAGATCACAGCATCAATTATATTAAACCCTATTATGATATAATATATTGTAGTTCGTTCTTGTTGCAAGTTTATTATTCACAATCTAATTTTCGTTATCATGTAGAAAATCTTCATATCCACAGATTACGTGAAAATTTTTCCACCATGACATTATCTATAAAAAGAACGTTTTGTCTCGAGACAATAAAACGACGCCAATATTGAGTTGAATTACTTTCTACATTTTAAATTAAAATGTTTTAATAGTTAATCTAAGATATTTTATACGATCATTATTTAAAAAGATTGTGTACATGCATTTATTGATTTTATTAATATATATATGGGTCCTATTCCCAAAATTTTGATAACTTGTTTTAATAGTGTATACTATCTTGTGTTACAAAAAGGCTTTGCAAAAGACTATTCTGTCATTGGTTAGTGACAAGAAGCTTTTTCATCATACACATGCTGATGACATCAACTAACTAGTATCAAATTAAAGATATATTATTTCATTGAATCATTCAAGCAAGAATACAGATTTAAATACATTCATTCAAACTTTCAGGAATACGCCTTGTCAAGATTCAAGCCTAGCGCAAAAGATTTGTTCTAAATATAAAAAATCCGTTAGAAAAGGAACGATACCCATATATCGATAGTTCTTTTTTATGAAGGAATTTCCATATAATAATAAAGTGGTTACAAATATTATGTTACTTTAGAATTTCCATTACGATATATTGTGCAATCGTATTATTGTAGATACTGCTATCACCTTTTAGAATATAGTTTATTTGATATCATTTTTCTCGTTTTCCTTACATACTACCGAAAAAAGTTAGTAAGTATTTCATCAGCAAATTTTGAAATCTCTCTATCTATCTCTCTTTCTCTCTCTCTCTCTCTCTCTCTCTCTCTCTCTCTCTCTCTCTCTCTCTCTCTCTCTCTCTCTCTCTCAATCTCTATCTCTCTATACAAGAATTTAAGAGTCTGAACTCAGCTAGATATATTTTGTATGCATAACACAAATACCTCATAGCAATATAGTCAGACCAGAGTACATAATCAATTATATTAAACCCGATTATGATATAATCTATGGTATTTCTTTCTTGTTTCAATGTTAATATTCTCAGTCTCATTTTCAATACCATGCAGAAACTTCATATACATTAATTACGTGAAAATTTACCACTATGAAAATATCTAGAAATAGAACGTATTTCCCGGGACAATATAATGACGCCAGTAATAAGTGAAAATACTCTCCACATTTTAAATTAAAATATATTTTAATATTTAACCTAAGATAATTTTTTCGATCAGAATTTAAACAGGTTGTGTACATGCATTTATTGATTTTGCCAATGAAAAATGGGTTTTTCTTCGCAAAATGTTTAGAAATAGTTTTTAATAGTGAATGCTATCTAGGTTTTGCAAAAAGAATTTGGAAAAGACTGTTGTGTCATTGGTTGGAGACAAGAAGTCTTTTCATCATGCACATGCTGATGACATCTCCTAACCAGCAACCCATAAGAGATACACAATTTCATGGAATCATTCACTCAAGAATTCTCTTAAAAATGCTTTCATTCAAACACTCAATATTACGCCTTGCCAAGATTCAATACTAGAGTAAAAGATTTGTTTTAAATATACAAATTATGTTAGAAAAAGAATGATAATATCGTTAGTTCGTTTTTATGAAAGAATTTTCATATAATAATAAAGTGGTTACAACAATAATGTTACTTTAGAATAATATAACCATTACAATATATTGTGTAATCGTATTATTGTACATACAGCTAACACCTTTCAGAATATAATTTTTTGATATATTTCTTCTCGTTTTCCTTGCATACTACAAACAACAGGTGGTAAGTATTTCATCAGCAGATTTTTTAAGCTAAATCTCTTTCTGACTCTCTCTGTCTCTAACTCTTTCTTTCTCTCTGTTTCTCACTCACTCTCTCTCTCTCTCTCTCTCTCTCTCTCTCTCTCTCTCTCTCTCTCTCTCTCTCTCTCTCTCTCTCTCTCTCTCTCTCTCTAAACAAGATTTTAAGAGTCTGCACTCAGCAAGATATCTTTTGTTTTATATATGACGCAAAAACCTCATTTTTGAGTTTCTTATTCCACCAAGGATAAGGAAACAAAAATGTGCACAGGTAAGAAAAGAAGAAAAGATACATCATAGATTTATGGAATGGATGTAAACTTCAAAACTATGCGAACAAGCAGTCCAGATTATTGTATCAATTCTTTTAAAACCAAATGTGGTATGATTCGGTTTTGCTTCTTTCCTGTGTTGAATTCAATCCTCCAAGTCTATGGGGTTTTTTTTTACAGTTCAGAAACATTGTACATGGACATGTCTCTCCAACTATGACATTGTCCAGAAAACATGGTTTTCCCTTGAGGCAATCGTGTCAGGACAGTATTCATTAGGATTATCTTCACAATATTAACTCATACGTTTTTTGTAATTGTATCCAAAAATATTTTCTATGTTAATATAAAGGAGTTTTTACACGCAACTATTGATTATATCAATGTATATTGTCTTTAAATACTCAACATTTCAAGAAATAGTTTCTAACAATGAGAGCCATCTGTTGGTTCAGGAAGAATTTGTTGACATTTACTGTGTCTTTAGCAATAGTTAACATGCATTTATATTATACACATGATGATGAAATCTACTAACGAGGAAGTCATCAAATAATAAATATTTTTAC
This sequence comes from Potamilus streckersoni, assembly GCA_016746295.1. Taxonomy (NCBI): domain Eukaryota; kingdom Metazoa; phylum Mollusca; class Bivalvia; order Unionida; family Unionidae; genus Potamilus; species Potamilus streckersoni. The sequence continues at coordinate 2,397,037 of JAEAOA010000576.1, forward strand.
GGAATATTCAATTCTCAAGTACACATGAAGCTGCACGCATTCAAACTTACATACATTCATTTTTTATGCATAACCAGGCCACGTTGAGGAAGTTTGTTATTAAGATGCAGAACACAATAGTATCTGATCTTACTCAGTATATGTTTTTCCACATGTTCCAGAAGTAATATATATATATATATATATATATATATATATATATATATATATATATATATATATATATATATATATATATATATATATATATCGATCGGTATAATAATAATAATAATAATAATAATAATAATAATAATAATAATAATAATAATAATAATAATAATAAAGGTTAGAGCTATAATATGACAATAATGTAATGTTATTGTTACCTGATCTGATATTATGTTGGAATAGATTATAATATAATATTTTAGTATACAGTATTTTGATTGTTTTACCTTTCTTCTCTTTCTTTCTGCACTTCACTAAACTGAAGGTAAGTATTATGCTAGACTAGATAAATGGCTCTTTAAAAAATGTCGTAAGAGATTGAATAAAAAATTGCATAATCCTATGTAATATTTGATAGAATAATCTCATTTTTGTGTGTCATATTCTGTGAAGAATAAGCACACTAATAAATACAGAGAATTTGAAAGCAGATGAGAGAAACGAAGGCATAATGGGATCGACATAAATTACAATTCATGCAAAATAGTCAGACCAGATCACAGCATCAATTATTTTAAACCCAATTATGACATGATCTATTTAGGTTCGTTCTTGTTGCAACTTTAATATTCTCAATCTAATTTTCGTTACCATGCATAAAAACGTCATATCCATAGATTACGTGAAATTTTTCCCACTATAACATTCATTATCTATAAAAATAACTTTTTTCTCGAGACATTAGAGCGACGCCAGTATTAAGTTGAATTACATTCTACATTTTAAATTAAAATGTGTTTTAATACGTAATCTAGGATATTGTATACGATCAGAATTTAAACTGATTGTGTGCATGCATTTATTGATTTAATCATTATATATGGGTTTGGATTCCCTAAATCTTTAGAAATTATTTTGATGTTGAAAACTATCTTCTGTTAAAGAAAGACATTGCAAAGACTATTGTGTCTTTGGTTTAGGAACAAGAAGCTTCTTCATCATACACATACTGATGACATCAACTAACTAGTAACACATAAAAGATATAGAATTTCATGGTATCACTCTTTCAAGAATATACATTAAAAGACATTCATTCAAAATTTCTAGAATACGTCTTGTTAAGATTCAAGCCCAGCGCAAAAGATTTGATCTAAATATAAACAGTACGTTAGAAAAGAAACGATACCCATACATAGATAGTCCTTTTTATGGAGGAATTTCCATATAATAATAAAATGATTACAACTGTAATGTTACTTTGGAATAATATAACCATTACGATATAATCTGTAATCGTATTATTGCAGATACTGCTATTACCCTTGAGTACTCGTATTATTGTAGATACAGCTATCACCTTTCAGAATATAATTTTTTGATATATTTTTTCTCGCTTTCCTTGCATACTACAAACAACAGGTGGTAAGTATTTAATCAGCAGATTTTTTTAAGCTAAATCTCTTTCTGACTCTCTCTCTCTGTCTCTGACTCTCTCTTTGTCTCTGTCTCTCACTAACTCACTCTCTCTCTCTCTAAACAAGACTTTAAGAGTCAGCACTCAGCTAGATATCTTTTGTTTTATATATGACGCAAAAACCTCATTTTTGAGTTTCTTATTCCACCAAGGATAACGAAACTAAAATGTGCACAGGTAAGAAAAGAAGAAAAGATACATCATAGATTTATGGAATGGATGTAAACTTCAAAACTATGCGAACAAGCAGTCCAGATTATTGTATCAATTCTTTTAAAACCAAATGTGGTATGATTGGGTTTTGCTTCTTTCCTGTGTTGAATTCAATCATCCAAGTCTATGGGTTTTTTTTACAGTGCAGAAACATTGTACATGGACATGTCTCTCCAACTATGACATTGTCCAGAAAACATGGTTTTCCCTTGAGGCAATCGTGTCAGGGCAGTATTCATTAGGATTATCTTCACAATATTAACTCATACGTTTTTTGTAATTGTATCCAAAAATATTTTCTATGTTAATATAAAGGAGTTTTTACACGCAACTATTGATTATATCAATGTATATTGTCTTTAAATACTCAACAATTCAAGAAATAGTTTCTAACAATGAGAGCCATCTGTTGGTTCAGGAAGAATTTGTTGACATTTACTGTGTCTTTAGCAATAGTTAACATGCATTTATATTATACACATGATGATGAAATCTACTAACGAGGAAGTCATCAAATAATAAATATTTTTACGGAATATTCAATTCTCAAGTACACATGAAGCTGCACGCTCTCTCTCTCTCTCTCTCTCTCTCTCTCTCTCTCTCTCTCTCTCTCTCTCTCTCAGTAGATTTTGTTCAAAATATAAAAAAAACCAAATATAATTGCTATTATACACACATCTTACGAAGAGTGCATTCCAGAGGAAAATCTAAATATTTATCACAGAATATTAAACAATAGTTACTACCAATCTCAAAACAACGTCATTATCCACATCATAAAATCCCATTGTTCATAGTTGAAATCCAAACACGTGATATTTACTTTGGTAAATATCCTTTCTTTTAACACAATAACATAATTATCATCATTGGTCTACAAATAAACGACAATAATGAACACCTGTCATTTTATCCTCGAGTTTAGCCTTCAGGTAATATATATCATATGCCTCGGATACACATATGCCTTGTTTGTCTCCCAACAAGGGCACTTTTTGTAAAACAGTCTTACCACTAAAACCAAATCGACTATTTGCCCTAACTATAATTGAAGTAGATGCTACCTTTCCTAGCTACCACTAAAACCAAATCGACTATTTGCACTAACTGTAATTGAAGTAGATGCTACCTTTCCTAGCTACCAGCGTCACATCATAGCAAACACTCAAAACAATAATGTATTGACCACTTCAAAATTTCTTATTAATACATTCTTCAATTAGTACCACATAGTTCCAATATTAAAGCGCTCTACCACAAAGAAAATTTTTAATTTGCCTTTTGTTCTTGAACACACTGATTTAGACGTGCGCGGTATTGTATTTATATCGGTTTACCATGATGTTTTTGTTGTTGTTGTTGTTGGGCTTTACGCCATTTTTCAGCACACGATAGGCTATTCATGGCGGCCAGTATTAATGGTGGAGGAAGAAACTGGGAAATCACCGGAAAGAACCACCGACCCACGAGAAGCTAATGGTAAGCTTTCTCAAAATGATATTTTTGACGTTTGTACTTACCAAGGTATGTTTTTAATTTATCGCGACGTCATTAGCATCATGCATTACGAAGTGCACGAAAATTCAAGAGAAATCATTTTTTTACAAATTAATTATATATTAACATAGATTTTTTTTTTAATCTCTACGACAAAATAGTTCAAACAACTTTCTTTTAACAAAGGGTAGTTTTTGTCAGAAAGTAATTGCGAACAATACAAATACATTTATATTTATAATCCTGTAATCTCTTGTTTTGCACGTGTCACGTATGAAAACGCTGTGGAGAATGGAATGTTGTGGAACATATTCAAGGCCAAATCGTCATTTCGGAAAACTTTCAGATTAAACAAAATCAACAAAAGTACGTCATGTTTTAGTTATTTACTGGCGTATCTGAATGTGCTTAGTATATGTATTCCTTTCTAAAACTACGAATGATCTTATGATTTTCAGGAGCGTGTTTGTTTTCTGTCTGTACGACAGAGTAAACATGTTCAACTTACACTTTCTGCAGGAACTGTCGCGAGATCTCAATGCTTTTTTCGTCGGCATTGCAGGGATTTCAGAATTTCTTAAACTATGCAACAATTCTTCATTCTATGCAGTATGGACTATTCAGTATGGACTAAGCGGTCTGAAATAAAGAATTCTTATCTTATCATTGCAAGCAGTCATATATCGTTCGTATTTATTACAGAGGTATTTAGAAGCGTTGCGTTGTTACGATAGTCTCTTAGTAGAGCAACTTGTCCATTTAAAAGGGAGATTAGTCCATCATGTTTGTCATTAACACCTGATATTGCTGCATCACTACTCTCCCTTGCTAGAGGAGTTTCCCTTCCAGAAAATAGCCCAAGTCGTAGAAAAGGAGTTGAGCAACCCTGCTACTAATGTTTTAACTCACTCCATGCACACCAGTTTTCGGGTTCCTATCTACTATGTATAAAATAGTTACAGTTTGTGTGTACCTAGAAGGATGAGGGGAGGGGATATCTAGGAAGAAATAAAGATATTTACGTGCAACTAGTTCGATACAGAACTGAGAATCAGGTTTTGGTGGAGAACTGCGACCTGCCTTATTGATATAAACGGCTGCCCCAAACTTCAGCAGTTTGATTTGTCCAGAGTATTATATCAACTTTGGTAATTTAGTGAGAGTCACTCACACAGTAATTCCTCCGAGTAATAACGGACTGTTACGGAGACAGAGTTTTCTGGATACGTTGTTGACAAGCTACACTAAAAACGGAAGATTTCATCTTTTCTAGACGAGTGTTAAATCGTGTGCTAAACGTATAACCTACTGAACTCTATTATTAAATTACAGTGCACTCTGAACAACCTTGCATATTAATTTAATTTCCTTTATATCAATTTCCACGAAACATGTACTTCCCTTATATATTTCTCACTCTTGTATTTCTTCATATTTGTCTAAGTGAGATAAGCATGTGATATACGTTTATCACAACATGATATGAACACTATCGTTTCAAAAACTAAATTAAAAAATTGTCTGATTTATAAACATATTTCTTTGATTGCAAAAATCTAAACAGCAACAACAGCAACAAAAAAGAATTAAAAATAAAAAAAACAAAACATGATTTTTTCTGTCATAATATTTTTTAAAACAAGAGACTTTAATGTTGTACGTAATACATTAAAATTCTTCTAAAGATTATTGAAGATTCATTGTTTTTAAAACAAAAATTGCATGATTAGTCATAATTTGCAAACAAAACTTTTTGATGATAATCGAGACTTCAAACGAACTTTAAAAACAAGAATCATAAGCGTTGGTGTCATATTGTACATAATACTCTGGATCAGACTTTTGTTTGCAGGAACTTAGAAAAAGATTGTTCTGTTTCCCAGTGACGTTGCCATATCGCCATCCCTTACATAGAATGTACTCTCTCTCTCTCTCTCTCTCTCTCTCTCTCTCTCTCTCTCTCTCTCTCTCTCTCTCTCTCTCTCTCTCTCTCTCTCTCTCTCTCTCTCTCTCTCTCTCTCTCTCTCTCTCTCTGAAAGCTCAAGGACATCAAAACGCACATATATCGTTTCAGTTTGATAGTAAATTTCTTTCCAAAAATAGTTTATAATATTTTGGCCTAGCAAACATATGAAGAAAAGAACTGTTCACTGACGATATGTACGCCTTTGGGTAATACAAGGGGAAAATAGTTCCACTTCACCAATGGAGTGATACATGTGATAGGTATGCATAATTCCGTTTCGGATGTCTTGTAACATGCTGTCTCCAATAAGCATTAATTGTTTGTCTAAAATGCCCGAATATTGTATTGTACTGTAAGGTTAGTAGGAATACTGTTAACGCAGTTTAATCGATCTTTTCCGTATAGTATTGACCTTGCATGACTTGTCATAAAACATTTTATTTTCACACTCATTGGCCAAGTCTCTTTACAGCTCCGGTAGCCTAGTGGTCAAAACATTCGCCTCATATACGGGAGGTCGTGGGCTCTAACCCCGGTCGAGTCATGCCAAACATTTTAAAAATGGTACTAACAGCTGCCTCGCTTGCGGCTCAGCAATAAGAGGTTAGTATTAGGACTGGTCAGCCTGGTGTCAAGATAATGTGACTGGGTGGGACACCATGCTAAATGACAGCGGCATGATGCCCCAGTGCTAGACGTCACTATAAACTGACACTGCAGACAACACAGCGATAACTGTCTTTGTGTAAAAAAAAATACGTTAAAAATCTAAATAACACACACACACACACACACACACACACACACACACACACTCAAAGATAACAATAAAGTAAAAAAATTGCCTGAGGATTCATATTATCTCTGAAGACCTGTTGAAACTATGTATGTATGTAGGGATGGATGGATGGATGGATGGATGGATGGATGGATGGATGGATGGGTGGATGGATGTGCGTGTTAGTATATGTGTATAGATGTGATCATGTCTATGGAGGTGGGTATGTGTATTAATATATGTGCATACAAATGCAATGGAGAATGCATGCTTCATATGAATATATACGCATGAGAAATTATGCTTGTATAAGGGTATATGCTATAGATAGATATATATATCCATATATAGATAGATAGATCTATCGATCGATCGATCGAGAGATAGATAGATAGATAGACTGACAGACAGACAGACAGATAGATAGATAGATAGATAGATAGATAGATAGATAGATAGATAGATAGATAGATAGATAGATAGAGACAGATAGATATATAGATCGATAGATCGATAGATCGATAGATAGATAGATAGATAGATAGACAGACAGACAGACAAATAGATAGATAGATATTTATATATGTATTTGTGTGTCTGTGCCTGTGTTTGTCTATTCTTGCGAGGACCTGCGTTTGAATGCACACCAACATCTCGAGGACTTAACTATATTGTGAGGACACACCACGTCAAATGGTAGTGAAAGATGATATTAGATGGACTATGTGTTGTTGTGAAAGTCCTCACAAGTCTCTAATTATGTCTGACAGAGCTACACTCCGTGTGTATAGTTCACACAATTTGCGGTCTGCCATAGACGGTAGACTAGTGTGTAAACCTTTAGCTAATCAGAAAGGCGTGTGAATTTTGATTGTTTGTTATCCAATCAGAACATCGCTTCTGTGCAGTTATACTGTATACCTATAAATGTGACTCATAAAATAATTACTAGTATTATTAGTGATTTAAAACTAATTTTGTAATAATGGTAAGCTGGTGATGTCAGCAGAAAGTGCGATATTTTACGCCCCTTAAGGCTGGTATAGTGCTGTGGAGTTTTTGAAGGAAATAATTTGGAGTTTTCATGCACTTTAGACTTCATGTGTGTGACCTAAAACTTGGAATATGTCAAGACGTACCAACTGGTAATAAACAAAACAAATTCATTATAAAGTTGTTTATTATATTCGTCCAAAACAGCTGTTCGTTTTGTTTATTCGTTATCGTCTGCGACAACTTGCTTGTATCCATTTCCATCCACAGGGCGTAGGCTAGTATCGTTGCTTACAAGTTACCTGTCATACATGTAACCAATACTACTAGTTATTATATAGTACATGTATGACAGGTAAATTGTAAGCAAGGATACGAGCCCGAGTGGTTGAACCAATGAGCTGGATTGCACAGGCCCTCATATCATTGCTTATATTTAACTATCAGTCACGCACGTAGTATAGACCTAAAACGGATGTCAGTGGCAAGTGGCCTTGAGTCCGCTGTGAGACTGCAACTATAATCAACAACCACTATATTGCTTACATCAACGTACAGTGTAGACAACAATTTTCCCGTGCAAATAAGTGTGTTGTAATATTTGTTTTGCTGATGTTTTATTACATTGATACAGAGCTATGGACTATAACATGTGTTCCCTCCCTGCTATTATTAGCACAATGTTAATAGTTGGGCCTAAATAGGACATCACTAGACGTCGCTGTTCTGTGCCATAAATATAAGGTTCCCCACATACAAATCTTGGTGATGTCATCAATAGATATATGTCTCCCTATCTACTAGAACTAAGATATGTCACACTTCACTTAAGTCTACTACTCCCCATATGTAATATATGCTTCAGCATTTAGCAGTGTTTTAGAGTAACAACAGTAGTATACAAACAAAACTCAGATTTACAGGGAAAATGAGACAAAAAAAACTTACTTAGCTTTTCTAGGGTTTTCTTATATTTATCATGATTTTGAGTGAGGGTGAGAATTTTTTTGTCTCGAAAGCAAAAATACTAGCATTTGGGGAAAATGGTGATATTATAATAAAATTGCTTACTGGTTAGTAAGAAAAAATAGCTTATTAGATTTAGATTATGACCCGTTTTTAAAATAATTAATGACCAATGTGCTTATGCATCCATCATAACTCATTTCACGAAAATTAGACAAGAGACAAAATTACAGGACATTTTAATTTCAATTTATTATCATTCTTAATTTTATCCTCACAAGAACACTAAATTTGTATAGGCCAGAATAAGTCAAACATCAATATTCTGTGTTACTGGGTGGGACTAGATGATACATATCTGTAGCATGATGCACCAGTGTTAGACATCGCTATAAACTGTGTCACTGTAGAAGTTATAGCAAAATTACTGAAACGTTTAAAGCTACATTAAAAATTCAAATCACACACACACACACACACACGTTGTTGTAGGGTTGTAATGCCATTTTCAGCACAAGATATGCCATACATGGCGGCAAGTATCATTGGTGGAGGAAGAACCCGGAAAAACTCCAGATAAAAGCCACTGACTCACAAGAAGCAACCGATAATTATTCTCACCTACCCAAACATGTCGAAACGAGACTTTAACCCACGCAGACAGACCTGAGATGGCAGTGATCTGTAACGGTGGGCACCTTAGACCACTCGGGGCCCCATATCCAGACAGAATCAAGTAGTTTTTTTTTTTTAAGTTTTTGACCGTCAAAAGTTATTTGTTATTTTGCTAATAGAAAATGTACACTTAGTCCAAACATTGAGCATATATCTACTTCCATAATTCATCGATCTACCGAAATGAGGTGAACAAATCAAAACTACGTGATTTTATCTGTATACACTTATTTAAGGGGGAAGGCAGCAGTTATTATTATGATTGCCAAAATTAGAATCAAATAGGAGCAGTTTTATTTATATGGGCTCTCTAGTATGCGAAAAAGTCTTGAAAAAAATTGTCCTTGCGTTGACTTCGGATACGTTATACTATAGATCAGTGATTGTTCAGGCAGTTCACGGACATTCCACCAGTATATATCGGGAGGGGGGCTGGTGATACCCTACATGGTATGACTGACTGACACAAGAGTTAATAAATTAAACCCCTGAAACAATTAAATCCATAGCTGAGGGAGTTAATAGTAGTAGCTTGTTGGGTGTTGACGTTTCAAGTGTTTTGGTGGATTATATTAACATCATTCCAGATGAGAAGTCAATATAAGTTCCAGAGAATGTCTCTATCCAAGAATGTTATCAGAGAACTTTTGAACTTCAAGAGAAGACAATCACTTGAAATTAAAGCATTTGAAAAAGAAAAGATTCCATCCCGAAATCAAATACCGAACACAACTTATAACCTTCCTGAATGTGCTAGATCTTAACGCATGACTTAAAAATCCTCTCAGTTGCAATATATTTTTTTACTTGACCTCGGGTCACTTTTAGCATTGTCTAAACCAAAACCTAATACTAATGGGCAATAATTTTCGCGAATGATCCTGATGTTTACAAAGTAAAAATGGTAGTTATTATTAAAAAGCAGAACCTGGACAATGTGAATTACTCAAAGGGATTTTAAACACCTAGATGCAGACCAAAAAACCTATATTTACTTCTTCTGTTAATAATGATCCTGATATAAAGCCCATACCCAGATAATATTTTAGTTATGTATTATTTGTTTACAAAATAAAAATTTTGAAAAAATATCAATTCAGGTCAAACAGAAGATTAACTCAAATTTAGACAAGGTCAAGTCCAACCTTCAATGTTACATTACAATAGCATGTAAAGAAATACAAACTTTAAAAATCCTAACAAACAATGAAAATTCAATTTCATAAATGCATAATTTATATAGGTAATATACTAAACTTGACGCCTCCGGGGTTTAGCACTTGAAATAAATTGATGTGCAATGCTTAAGAAAAGCAAAAACCAGATGTGATCGCAAAAACCACTATGACTGTGAATTTCTTTCTTAATGGTTACCACAAATAACCAATTTCAAGATCCCATGATGACCCGCAAGGAAAACGGGCGCACGTATTTAGGTTATCCACTTAGGAGTATCCTAAAATTGGAATTGCATAAATTTAGCATGTTATAATAATGTATCATAATAGACTGCATTGACCTTTTGTTTTATTAAAATAATTGCATTACAGAGCATTAGAGCACCGGGAGAATTATATTTGCTTTACAAAACAAAAGTTAAGTTTTTCACATGCAAATAACGAAATCACTGTTAGTGCTAACATATGGACGTTCAAGATTGTTTAAAAAGTTCAGTGATAATATTTTTACACTATATTAAACCGAGTTCATTTTCTGTAAAATAAAATTGTTCCAATATATCTAAATCATGTTTAAATAATGGCACATAATTCTTTTTTTCTAATGTATTCATAGAGATGTTAACATTTGAACTTTACTTTCTTTTACTGACGACAATTCATATATTATATGGATGTAATGCTGAGGTTAAAATTTTACACAATGTTTACTATGCTTGTAGATGATATTCACGGGTAGCTGTTGCTGTTAAAGCAGATGTTTAGTATGTTATTATAATAATTTTTCAGTGTGAACTCCTAATTTGAATGTTTCCTATTGTCGGTATTGGTTTCTTTATATTGCTTAGGCATGTTCCATTTGAACATATTGGTACCCAGGGAAGGCAGTTTTTGAAAACTATATGTCAGGGTACTTTGATTTCACAGAGTTCATATTGAACTGATAAGGAAATTATGAATTATATCTTTGGCTGAGTAGTTTCACTGTGTCTATTGTATGTTTTAACGGAACAGGCGTTACATGATAAACAGTTGAACAATTCATATTTAAATGCTATTAGTGTTTGGGGAATATAAGATCTGAAAGTAATAAGGAATTATTTTTATTATGAAAAACTGCAAGTCATGCGTGAAAGGAAATAAAGAAAAATTGACGATTACCATGGTCGAAGGAGAAGAAGGCAGCTTTAGAAAGATAACTGGGATAATTTATAGGAACTGATTCGCTGCCAGGAAAAACAGCATGTGAAGAAGCAATGGGTAGGGAGACTATTTTTGCAAGATGTCCATTTTGCCAGATTAAAATCTTTTAAAAATTCTTAATCTAAACCATGGTTAAAGCTTAAAAACATAATATGTACCAGCAAAATTGAAATAGATGATAAATATGTGCAGGCCTATAAGTTAATACTTTGAATTAGAAAGTCTGGGCTTCGTATTATATTCCAAATATAAATGTATATGGATTATGTCACTCAAATGGCATTATTGTTCATCTTGTAATATTTTGTTATGTAAAAAATACTTCACCAAAAGTATGGAAAACAGATGTGTAAAACAATTATCATTTTGTAAAAAGATCTTGTGCTAAGAAATAACACCCGATACTAAAAAGAATTTTAAAATGCCTACATGAGTTTCTATATTACATTACATTAATTGCTCTAAAACAGTATGTACTACTACTATATGTCGATTACATATATATGCATTAGCAAATGAGTAACAAAGAAAATGACAGGTAACTCTGTGCTTTCCGTTTCCTCTCCCTTCTCATGCATAATGGTCAAAATACTCAGAATCCTCGAGTGTGAGAGAAAAAGAATTAGGGTTGGATGAAAACCTTGAAATCGAATTTACACCAAGTAATCTACAATAATAGGATTCATTGTAACGGTATGTTGTAACTTGCCTTGTGATTTATATAATAAAAGATTAAAGTAGCTTACCATATCGACATTATGCGACATGTAATGTGATGTGATGTGTGTGTGTGTGTGTGTGTGTGTGTGTGTGTGTGTGTGTGTGATATCTGAATAATTCGGCAAGATTCTTTTTTTTTATTAAAAAGTTGTTAATCGCATGGTATATCATTGATACAGCATACATACTCTCTCTCTCTCTCTCTCTCTCTCTCTCTCTCTCTCTATATATATATATATATATATATATATATATATATATATATATATATATATATATATATATATATATATATATATATATATATATATATATATATATATATATACATATATATATATATAGGGGATTCGCATACTTCAATCCCTAACGGATCCGACTAACCCATGAAAAGTTTTTTGGGCTGTATTATATGTCGAGCTTTCAGAATCCAAACAATCGGCTTCTCAAAGATTGTATTCATGGATATCGCCGATTTGAAGGTAATTAGGTAAATCTTGTATATTTTATTATTGTTACTCGTGTGAGATTAATTTTACATGAACGCTTAATAAAGCATTTTTACAAAATGATTATAGCAATTTATAATTCTTCATATGCCTGATAAATCAACCAAACACTAGCAAACTTGTCTATTGTCTGATTGTTTACATGAAAATTACAGAAAGCTGATAACTATTTAAAGTTTGGAAAAGAAGTAAACGAATAAAAATAAGTGTTATAAACTCCTTTTCAAATGTCAGCTAGTCAGCGATAGCTTAGTTGCACGTGGCCGAATTCAAGGTGACCAGATAATTATTGCTAAGCAAATGTCAGTGTTCTCCTAACATCTAGTTCAAGATAAAAAGAAATCATTCCATGAAGACTGTCTTTCATTACTGCACATATTGATCTGGTAGCATATCCAGGCGCGGAAAAGAGAACTGAACAACGTTTCCAAAAGCAAAGCAAATGAACAATTTCAAAGGAAATATTTAATTATTTCAGTTCAATGTATTTTACATACTACCTCCCCATTCTCTCTATACTCTCTTTCTCAGTTCTAACTATTCCAAAGCCATAATATATTTATCTATGTATATAAACATGCACATATTTGCATTCTGACCCGTCCTTTCTCGCGTACACATTTATTTTCATTTACTACTTACACACGTTTTTGATAACGTGAATTATGGACATATGATTGTAACGCATAAACAAAGAAAAAAAGGGAAAACTATTAACTGTAAAACGAATGTAAAGCAATTTCCTTAATTTCCCTTTGTATTCTGCTTAATGTTTAAACTTTATTTGTGATATATTGTCAAACATTGGGTCAAGTGCAGATACCCCAAAGGCAACGTCATTGGCAGTGAATGTACTTACCATAGGCAAACTGACTTATGATATGTGCGTTGCTTCATTGTCAATCTAAATTGTTAAAACTCTTTTTCATATTAATAGATATGACAATTTAGATATTTTTGATATTTTTAAGTTTTAATTGAGCACTGTCTAGTTTGATGCATATTTTTGTTGCAATGATATTTCTCATTTCATAATTTGATGGTAATTTTTGCATTTGTCAATGTAAGAGGTCCAGAAGTTGCAAACCAATGCCTGCTGAGTTGTTTTCAGCAAAAGAAGTCAAACTTAAATTTTTAAGAGATTTGATCGTTTAAGCTCATGTATCTGTCTGTCTATGGTTATTAGTGCCGATAAATTAGTTCTGAGCTTTTAAATAAATATCCTCTCATGTTATAGCAGGACAGGCTCAATAAGAGGAAAGAAATATTCAGGTTTTCAGATTGATATCAGTAGTTGATTGTGTGTAATTAGTCCACACAAAGACGTCCCCACAAAGATGGTAAAGTAAGAGTAGTCCCCATACAGTTTACATAACTATACGGCAAAAAGGAATTGATACGGATGTGGAATGGATTGCAGTTAAGCTTACTTTCAAATTTCTAACCTATACTTTCATTTCTTCTTATGGTCCTCGAAATGTAATCATATGTCAAGGTCCTCGTAAGTAAATAAACACAAGGTTATATATATATATATATATATATATATATATATATATATATATATATATATATATATATATATATATATATATATATATATATATATATATATATATATATATATATATATATATATATATATATATATATATATATATATCTTGTTACGTGACAAGGGCTCGTGCTCAGTAACGCAAAAAAGAGTGAAATATACCAAGTTTTCTATATTTTAATAAAACAATTTATTTCCATAGACAATAATGTAAAAATTGGTAAATGGGACTTACAATCGGTGAATATAACCAAAAAGTGAACCTAAGAATGAAAACATAAGTCATATCAATAAATAGCCATATACGAATGCACGTTTGAGTCCCGACGACGTACAAATATGGACTGCGATGACGTCAGATATAGTCCAATATATGAATAACAATAATTACTCACTTGAATCAAGTCTTTGTTTCTGAATAATTCCAGAATTAATTTCCTTGAATATCTTTGAGATATTTTGTAGAAATGTCAAAATGTTGATTTTCCAGGGGAATAAATTATTAAATGCAAAAATCAGTCGCATAACAAACAATCCTGGACACAAATTAAAAACATATACATTGTTCCTTTAAGGTTTTGAATGATTCTGTCCGAAAAAAATGTATGGCATGCGTACTTCAACTCAAATATATGGCATGCGTACTTCAACTCAAAACATTACTTCATTGGTCATGTGGTCTCTAACTAAATTAATTTTCACACGTAGACCAATGTCAATCCACTTGAAAAACCAATCATAAAAAGGTTGTTTACAAACAGTGATCACGCAAACAAAGTATATCCGTGATACTGACCAATCATTTCAACTTCACGTAATAGTTCTGCGTATTGAATCAACAATCTTTGTGTTGAACATATATCTCACCACTAAACATAGAATCCAGAATCTGAGAAAAATACTCATTGTAAGTAAATTAAATAAATCAAAAAATAAAAAAAGAATTTTAAACCTTACACACAAGTTATTTAATCACATTTGCGTATATATATATATATATATATATATATATATATATATATATATATATATATATATATATATGTGTGTGTGTGTTTGTGTGTGTGCGCATGTCTATATATTTATAAATATATCTGTGTGTATGTCTATATATATATATATATATATATATATATATATATATATATATATATATATATATATATATGTATATAGACAGACGCACACACACATATATATATAAATATATATACATACGCACACACACACATATATATATATATGTGTGTGTGCGTGTGTGTGTGTGTGCGTATGTCTATATATTTATATGCATATATATATATATATATTTACATCCATTCGAAAATATTATACAATACAAATATGATTATATTTAGAATAAAGTACAAAATTTAGAGAACTGATCATATATATATGTAACTATAAAGGATAGTGTGACCTATTACCACAAGGGTCTCACTTTTATTTCCTTCATATATATATATATATATATATATATATATATATATATATATATATATATATATATAGAGAGAGAGAGAGAGAGAGAGAGAGAGAGAGAGAAAAAAAAACAGAGACAGAGATACAGATAGAAAGAGAGAGACAGAGGCAGAGAGAGGGGAGAGACACAGAGAGAGAGAGAGAGAGAGAGAGAGAGAGAGAGAGAGAGAGAGAGAGAGAGAGAGAGAGAGAGAGAGAGAGAGATGAGAGAGATTATTTGTGGCAGCGATATATAAATATGTTGATACTGATGTAAATTCAAAATTCAATTTTTATGCAGAGACATTTAACAATTATGACGCGATAATATGAAGAAAATATTCTCTATTGCGAGCAATCTCAATTATTTCAATGACATGAGAAAGAAATTTTGATGTTATATATTTATGTTTTGATAAACATTCTTGGATCATTTGTTGCATGGAATGGACAAGATTGATTTAAAGGCTGGCTCTTTGTGTTATTTTTACGCAGCTTGAATAAATGAATCAATTTAAAATATTGAATATTGACTGTTTTAAAAGAGCATAATTCAATCACAGAAATATTAAAAACCAGAACAGCCCCAATTATGCTATGTAAATGATTAAATTAACAACACACAAAAGTGTATTTATCAGCAAATATGTATGTACTGAGTGTTTCATATATTCAGCAAAGTATACTAAAACGTATATAAATGAGGAAGATAACAAATATATCAGGTTACTTTGGAACAACAAAAATCGCAGAAAGTTTACAAGTCTGCACGCACCTGCTACATTGTGCGACGAAACTGATACATATGGATTGTGGTAAAAAAAATACCTACAAAAACTTAAAAATACTTGTCATAAATTATATCAAAAATGACGTTTTACCCATGTCATAAAAAGCAAATCATTATTGAAATTTTACTGACAAAATATGGAAGAAGAAAGTTTAAAAAGCAATATCTGACATGAAGTTTTTCAACATAAACTTACTGACCCCGAATGTAGAAGACTTGGACCGTAAAAAGGTTTGCTTTGGACTTGCTTCAAAGATCTTTCGGTTAGCAAAGCTATTCACTTTGGTTGATCTTGTCTTTCACTAACATTTATTTGAACAGTTTTGTTGCAGTCATTAATTCATAATGAGCGTTGTACTACATTGCTTAAGTCATTATAGCTGACATTGAAATACCTTCCACTAGTTAAAATCCAAGTCTGTTTGTAGCTGTCAGGTTAATTTGCATACATAAATTGTTATAAAAATTATTATTCATTGCCTTCATCATAACATGATCGCAACCAACAAACAAAATTCATTTCATTAAGCGCAACTGAAATGTACTGTGAAAATAATATTTCTTAAAATTTTAATGGATTCACCTACTGGGTAAATATCGCCTATATATATATTTATATATACATCTATATATATATATATATATATATATATATATATATATATATATATATATATATATATATATATATATATATATATATATATATATATATATATATATATATATAAATTTGAACGATGCCCTATGCTTTTTGTTTTAATACACTGTCAAACTTCGTATTTCCGAATAATGGGATCGGCACGTATAGACGTATGTGCTGACTGTGCACGTATATTCAATGACTGAAGTAAATTAATGAATACATCTATTGATTTGTTTACATTTAACTTTTTATAGCATACACTTGTATGTAAATAAAAGTTAAAAACAATTACAGATAAATCCTTTATATGCGACCGGTAATTCGATTCGTCTATGCTTGAATGATGTGCCTCTCTAATACTTGTAACGTATAATGTTTAAAGTATACAAACTTTTCTTGCAGCTAACTGCGATATGGTAAACAAACAAAATGCTCTAATTTTATAAGACGTATTATACAATTGTTTTAGATGCTAATGAGCCAATATGTTACGTCATGTTATATTCTGGAATGAGGCTATATTCTGTCCTTAGCTTTAATCAAGAACCTTTATTGGTACAGCCATCTACAGACTGTGATTATTACATACAATTTGTAAACAAAAAAGACTTCATAACACCTTAATTTATTAACATAAGTGTGGACAATTTGATCCAACCATATTTGTTTAATTATTAACACCCACACTTGTAGGCGAGTAGCAAACACACATTTATGGTTTCTATAATCGCTGGTTACAATATGGTAACGCTACTTTAGTTTTTTTTTCCACATGATCATTCTATAACTTTAATGTGCCACTAGAATTTGATTTGTCAGAGACAGATAAATTGGCACACCTCCAAATTTGCGTAGGTGAACTTGAGTTATTAGACTAATTGTATTTTTACTTACGATTCTTTTTTGACATTATTTCCTGATCATCGAGGCACGTTTTATAATAATTTTGTACTTTGGTTCCGGATTTTGATTTTCGGATCCAGAATGCTAATTTCTGGATTGAAGTAGCAAATTAATATTTATTCCGTTAACGTTGAAATATTTTAGGTCATCGAGGTTTCCGAGTAAACGGAGTCCGGATTAACGCTGATCCTTTGTGTATTAATAGTAGATTTGAAACAACGTTTTATTAAATACCCGATAAAATATTTTTCGCTTCGTTCTCCGGATTAATGAAACCTAAGCACCACCCAATAATATACCTCACCGGTAAGGACGCACCCTCTTAAATAGGTGAATCTCATGGGGCAGATGAAGAACAAGTTAAATCAATTAAACCCACCAAACTATTACAAAATATATGACTGAAACAGTGAGGCGATATGTAAATGACAATCGAATATTCAGGTATGAAAAATTGAGCCAAAATACTCTGACTAAAGGTGGTTGTTGTGATTACCGATATTTTATGTAACGGTCATACCTGCTGTAAAACTTATTTTAACTGTTTATGTGAAATAAAGTCTCTCTCTCTCTCTCTCTCTCTCTCTCTCTCTCTCTCTCTCTCTCTCTCTCTCTCTCTCTCTCTCTTTCTCTCTCTCTCTCTCTCTCGTATAAACTGCTGCAGTTCATTTAGGATATAGGATATTTTTCAATCGCATTTAGTTGTTCTCTCACCTTAGAATTTCGCTCTTTAATTATGTCATTTACATTTTATTTGGGGCATAGCTAGACCTAACGCAATGCATATAACAAGCATTTTATTTAGCCGTAGCTAGTAGTAGTTCATTGAATGCAGGCAACAGTTTGACATAAAAAAGCGGTGAATACATTTTTAATCTGCGGTTACTCCTGATGGATATCGACCTGCAGCAAAAACACTAAACTACCGAACTAACTGTTAAAATAGTAAATAATCATGAGAAACCTTGACGGTAATGTCATCTGAGTACACGTATTAGCAAGACTGACAATAATGATTACGATAGATTTTGCATCTACAGATATTTTTGCGAATATGGTCAAATTTATCTGTAGTCCTTAAAAACGAAACCTGCAGACATTGCACACATTTCAAAATATTATGTTAGTATGGGTACATTGTAGAAGATAATTATTAGCAGATATACTTGTGTAAATACAACTAATAAACACGATGATTCACTGACCACGTTTAGACAAACAAAACATTGATCTTAGTCATTCATATTACATCATATTCAATGAACCAACTTTTTATGCATTTGTACTAATATGTAGATGTGAGGCAATATTCGCACCGAAAAAAATGATGGTTTGCACTTGTCTTTATTTATAACACTTTTTATATTGATTTGTGTATGCATCTGCACGATAAAGAAAAGTATATATCTCAGCAACATTATCAATTTACAGCAAGGCTCCAGAAAACCTTGTACACTTAGTACCACCTGCCGCGATGTATCGATAATTACCAAACTTGCACAATCCTTACAGCTGTGAAATGTATTGACATCAGAAAGAACATATATTCTACAAATCATATGCCGCATGATTAAATCAATATATACAATTAAGCACTATCCTTTAAACACAGTCAGATGTTGCACTGACATTCCAACACATTACCTAATAGATTTGACGATATAATGTAGGCTGTATTTAAAACAGCGAGTGTTTGGATGTACAGTGTATAATACATAAGTCTGTTTTGAGCATCATGATTCGGTTGTAAGTTTAATAATTTAAGCAGAAATAACACATTGTTACAGCTAAGATAAATGATTTGACGATATAATGTAGGCTGTATTTAAAACAGCGAGTGTTTGGATGTACAGTGTATAATGCATAAGTCTGTTTTGAGCATCATGATTCGGTTGTAAGTTTAATAATTTAAGCAGAGATAACACATTGTTACAGCTAAGATAAATGAATCCAAGAGGACTTTTAGCTACAAACTTAATTGTCCCAAACGAGTATAAAAATATTTTTTTTTTTTCGTTTATGATCAGGGATATACAACAAATTAAATCAATTAACAAATTAGAAAACATCATTAACCGATGGTCCTATATATTAGAGATGCAATTTCATTTTTTTAAAAGAAATATCCTTATTACATGCATGTATTGACGCCATATTTCGCAGCTCATACGATAATATTATTACAAATATCACGTGTATTCGTGGCAAACACATGACTCGTGATTCATGATGAACTTATCCTGTTCAATTTATTGTCATGCTGAGAACGATCATTTATTTTAGCTAATTTTTCATATAACATGTACAGAAAGAACGTGGTGAACTATTTTATTTACGGCAATTAGATTATTCAAATCACATGAAATTGCTGCATGCTTTCAATATTCAGTCCGTTTATAGACTTCCATTTACAATATAAGAAATCGAACATATTCAACTGACATGAGGCCACTTTCCAATTAACAACAGATGTGTTTTCCTTTCCAATGGATATATGCAATGGCATGATAATCTGCCTATGAAAGTTATACATTCCAGTAGCAATACATGTGTGTAAAATACAGCCATCTTTAACAGAGAGTTTAAATTTTTGGGAATGTATTATATTTTGTCTATAAAGTGTGCGTGTCTCATAATAGTGGATTGTCTTTCAGAGATGACTAGTAAATACAGTTTGGCTGTAGTGTGAGTGACTTACGGCTGTTAGGGAAGATTTGATGGTAATGTATTTTCAGATACGTTTTAAAGATGAATGCATTGAAACGAAATCTGGGGAGGAAAACCTGTTATGATACCCTCCATCTGTCGCTGACTGGCTACTCTGTCAGTCCGTTTGCCCGAAACTACATTTCCTGTTAAACAACAGGGGATCTTAGTACGCTTTTTCAAGTGATATCCAGTCTGTGATATTGATAGGATAATGCGACATCTCATCTAGAATTCATGGAAGGAGCAAAAACATCAAATATGCATAGTATATTATATTAACATTTGTAATATCTTTGAAACAAATTAAAACAATGTGGCGACAGCACAAGAACACATATATGTAGCTATGTCGGGACCTCTGAATCATACTCCTGGCAAGCAGGACAGGTACTACATATATAATGTATGCTCTCATCATCTGTATTGTTTAGTTTAGTCGGTAAACCTTACTGCAGTTTGTGCTGAGTGTCTGATAACATTGCCTAAATATTTATCCTGGAAATAATATCATTATGCCTATTTTTATGTAACGTTATGACTTTATATTTTGTATGACCAAACCGATATAATATCAAAAGATATGTCTTTGTCAAAACTATTATTGTGTGGATGGCTATTGTCATCTCCAAACGAATCCTAAATTGTACATCAAACTTTGATAGATGATCGCGCTGATTTTCACACGAATAAATCGATCACGTGATTTTAGACAAGACAAATAGGGAGAGCTCTACCAGACAACGGTCTTGCTTGAAATGGACTCACCCCCTATCCAGAGATGACTGAAATTTTACGTCACTTCCTGCAATGACAATCTAGCCCGTGCTTCTCGCTCGACAAATTTTCCTTATCATGTAAACATACACATGAATATAATGACAAGTCTACCCTTTAAAAGTTTGAAGTATTGATACCTGTAGTGAAAGTTGTCCCTATCTCTCAGTCTTTGATTGTTATTATGTATGAAACCAAATTTGTTGAGCAAATTACGAATGAAGAGAGCAAAACAAATTTGTATTACAAGAGAGCTCCTAGCCAACATTATAACAAGTAGAGCAAATTGAGCAAACTGATATCAATATTAAAATATACACAAACGTGCATCATACAGTCAAAGCGGCCTGTATTGACAACTTTGCAGAAGACAGAAAATTGACATTGCAACAAAGACAACAGCTGAATTTTGTTCAGTAGTTTGGAAGTATATACTTCGTAAAGTATGTTTTAAAACAGGTGATTGCTTAATACAGGTTTAAATGCAGTTTCACTATTTGCTCTAATTCATGACCATACTCATCTGCAAAAACAACTTGATTTCTCAAAGCAACATAAAGAGCATACGTACTTCTACTAAGTTTAAACTGACCTTAGCATTTGTGCTAAATCTAATTGATAATTCTACTATGATCAGATTTGGAAGTTGACGCATGTTAGAAATCATGACATTTTATCTTGCTTTGTGCAACCTAGTCGGTCATGCTCCCGCAGGTTTACCTGTAACATATCAATCCAGACAACAGCTTGTAGTTGTTATATTGGCTACAGGTAAAGAGACGATATAAAGCTAACTACTGACAAATAATTAAGTACAGAAATTTCATCAAACACCCCATACCTTTTCCGATAAGGCCAGCTTCCAACTTGTCTACGCTTACCATGGATCATCAGCTAGTAAAGCTGTTCGTGATGAATTGCTTGACACATTTGAGTCTGTCAGGTAAGTGAAATCATCATAAGTGAAATCTGGTAAAACACTACAAACAAGTCAAACTTCTTTCGTAATCTGTCCATTAATATATCATTTTATCCATCCATTCATCCATCCATCCATCCATGCACAATCATTGGATCAGTTCATGCATTCATCCATCCATCTATCCATCCATCAATCCATCCATCCATCCATCCATCCATCCGTCCGTCCGTCCGTCCGTACGTACATTCATGCATGCATGCATGCATACATACGTACATGCATGCATACATACATACATACATACATACATACATACATACATACATACATACATACATACATACATACATACATACATACATACATACATGCGTTGATGGGTATAGCATTCATGTATAATTGTATTAACTGTTTCACGTCTTTTCCACCTTGTTTTTCAAAGATGGCATATATAAATATAACGTGTCACAGCGAGAGTATCTATATATAGTACCTATCTCTTCACTTGTCCATGTTTGTTTTTTATTGATTTAATGCTATTGAATATTTTAGCATTAGATACTAAATAAGGCAGACATTAAACATTTAGTATGAATGTTCAATGTCAATTCCATTTAATTAAAAGTCATTTGTCCGTTTTCACATTTTTTAATACAACAAATTAGTGTAGTTAAATCTGGAAAGGTTTAAATTTGAGCATACATATATATATATATATATATATATATATATATATATATATATATATATATATATATATATATATATATATATATATATATATATTGGGACATTTATTTCAGCCTCTATTTCCACTGGTCCATCAACGACGCCGGTCTGTTCTCCTGGCTCCAATCGTGTGAATGAATGCATGTCATATTATTGTGATGAGAACGGACAGTGGCAAGAATTTGAGTTCACCCGAACACAAGAATGTTGCTTGAAATTCTCCAATCTTGCATGTATGCATATACCATTATAACTCTAAATTCTATCGAATTGATTCATGCTGGCATAGATAGATAGGTCAGGAGATATGGTTTTACATACCATCCCCTTTCATTAGTCTAAGGAGGTATTCTTTTACTTACCTTCACATTTCTTTAATCTAAGAGATATCTTTTACATACCTTCACATTTTTTAGCCTAAATTGATAATATTGTACATACCTTCACATTTCTTTATTCTAGGAAATATTATTTTACATACATTCACATTTGTTTTGTCTAAGAGATATTTTTACATACCTTCACATTTATGTAGTCTAAGAAGATATTGTTTTACATATCTTCACATTTCTTTAGTCTTAGGAGATATTCTTCTACATACCTTTACATTTATGTAGTCTAAAGAGGTATTCTTTTACATGCCTTCACATTTATGTAGTCTAAGGAGGTATTCTTTTACATGCCTTCACATTTATGTAGTCTAAGGAGGTATTCTTTTACATGCCTTCCCATTTATAGTCTAAGGAGGTATTCTTTTACATGCCTTCACATTTATGTAGTCTAAGGAGGTATTCTTTTGCATGCCTTCACATTTATGTAGTCTAAGGAGGTATTCTTTTGCATGCCTTCACATTTCTTTAGTCTTAGAAGATATTCTTCTACATACCTTAACATTTATGTAGTCTAAGGAGGTATTCGTTTACATAACTTCACATTTATGTAGTCTAAGGGGGTATTCTTTTACGTGCCTTCACATTTCTTTAGTCCAACCTGTCCGTAATCATTAGGATTATATATCGTGCTGTTATAAAATGTAAAACTAGTTGGAAAATTTAAATGATAGGTGGAATAACAGCCATTGTAGACTCAGTTTAATGAACAAATTATTTTTACCCTGATTTCCCGGCATGCCGACATGTTGGTGTTGGTTGCTTCTTTTCCTCTGTAAAACTTGTCATATAATCAGAGGAAAGGGGTTACCCCTAACATGGCTGATATAACAAGGGACTGAAATGACCACATGAACATGAGTATTAACACGCACCAGAATATTGCATCTGTGTGTTTTCATCTAGACCTGACATAAAAAATCCTTTTGTATGCATTATAAAGGACAGATAATGGCTGTTTCAAAACAAAGACCATCTGAGTAGATTTTGTTTTTCGTTTGCCTCATTTTGGTTCTGCCTTAGGTTACTTTCCATTAATTCCCTTACTCTAATCGCTAAGTAAATAACGAAAATAAGGAACAGTTACCATTTATACCCCTCAACGATTATCTGAAATACAATTCTTTATAGATTTACTACGAGATCTTGCGACATCACTGGTAATTATTACGTTGTTGTTTCTAAATTATTTTCTTTATGTTTGTTTATACCAGTTCATCCTCCAATATTCGTATTCTTCTTCGTCTTCTTCTCAATATTATTATTTTTATTGTTATTATTATTATTATTATTATTATTATTATTATTATTATTATTATTATTATTATTATTATTATTATTATTATTATTTCAGGTACGAAATATTCAGGTAAGCAAAACATTTATATAAGTGTTCCGATAGCAATGCGATCATTTTGATCATATTTTAGCAACGATTTGATGTATCACCAAGCGTACAGCTTTCAAATCATCCATTATACATATTTGCAGCTTCTACCTCTAGATATTGTTGGTGAATGATGCCGAAAATAGTATATTTGGTATTAATCTTTTTTCTTCAAATTTGTAATTATACCTACAAAGTAATTTAATTTTTCTCATAAGCCCCTATCAGTGATAATATATATATATATATATATATATATATATATATATATATATATATATATATATATATATATATATATATATACGTAGAGAGAGAGAGACAGAGATAGAGAGAATATTATATTTAAAAGGTTCCTGTTATGCATAATCGCATTACAAATTTATTTACGTAAGCTAAATCAAATATGGATGGCTCACAAGTAATAATCTTGCATATAATGTCATCATGCTTGATTCTTTTAGCGTTTTAGAAAACATCTCTCCAAATACCATAGTAGCATAAATAATGGGAAAAGCTTTAGTAACGACAAGTTTCTTATACGCATTCTCTAAAACAATTGCAACTTCGATGCTTTTATGATGTTTCTCTGCGTTTGTTATACAATAATGAAACAGGCAGAGACAATGCACGTGAATTCAAACTTTCTGACAAATGGCTGGACGGGTTGTAAACATTCTAAGATGTGTATCATGGAATACGTAATAGACATTTACTAAGATGGCTTGATAACATAACAAAATTTTCAAATGAAATAAGACTTGTTGTTATACCTGGAATACATTTTTGGAAAAGGGCGTGTATTGTTTATAGGTGATCTGTACCTAATTGTTTATCACATTTCTCCTGAAAAAAATGATACTTTTGATATATCAACACATTTATGGAAATCGAATAGGACTAAATGAATATATACAACCATTGCTCAGTTGTATCATTGTTTTCTAGATGCGATTTGGAGAATATTTAATGTCCATCTTCTTGATCCTTTTTTGTTATTACTATTAATAGTATAGTGGTCATCTGACTTCAAACCGGCAGCACACCTTTAGATATTGAATTTAACCTATATTCACTAATCATCCTTCATACAAATATCAAACTGCTGAATTAAAATGTGTTTCTTCTTACAATATTCAATACTGCATTTGCGGTGAATGTCTATGATGTATCGACACCCTTTCCAATAAAACGAAAGCTGTAAACTATGTAATTTGTTCGATATATTCAATATTGGATCAATACCCATTTGAGATATTTTACATCCTCTCTCTCTCTCTCTCTCTCTCTCTCTCTCTCTCTCTCTCTCTCTCTCTCTCTCTCTCTCTCTCTCTCTCTCTCTCTTTGTCAATTTCACGGTATATTTTTTATTTCTATTCACAACTGTTAATGTGATTTTTGCATGTGACTATATTTTCAGTTTTGCTTATGTACACAAATTACTTCGAAAACGGGACGGTGTGATATGTATTAGTATCTATCTTCTTTAATGATGTAACGGAAGCACAATACGAGCTCATGCGGTTCTGATGTGCTCGAGATAGTAATTAGCCTTAACGAACACACATAATACTTATTTATATATCGTGTCAGAATAATGTGATTACTTGGGTCAATTGGGTGGGACTTGGAGTCTGTGGCATGATAACATATTATAAGACATCACTATAATCTGCAATACTTCAGACATCGTAGGGTCCTTTAAAAATCAAAATTACACAGCCATTGTCTAATCTAACAATAGTTACTGATATAATCGAAATCATCTTGCATTTGCTCTGGTTATTGATTTATTTTTTCGTCTCACTATACCTAATAATCGCCACTAGTCGTGATAGGTACAAGTGAAAGATCCTAATGAATTATTTTTACAAACTCGATCACGTGACATTTACCCAAGAACATATATGATATAATTTACCAGTATATTCCGGTATACAAACTAATCAATCCAACAGTAGACAAACTCATCCACTAGTGTTTTTACTTTACTGGTTTATTGCAACAAATATTTATTTATTTCCACTCCTAAGTTATTCACACACGCACACACACACACACACACACACACACACACACACACACACACACACTGGTCATACGGCCCAGTTTGTCCTGAATAAAACTAGTGCCGCCTTAATTATAAAACTGCAGTCATGGCAGCCATCTTTAAATATGTTCTCGCTACTTTTCATTACTGACGAGTCGTATTGGCATGTTGGTTTTCACCTAAAATATTCTCATAGTACCTACCACGATCCAACAAAATCGAATAGGCGGTTTTCATCAATAACAGGCTTCATAAATGATATCGGTGCCAATCTGATTTCAAATTTGAGAGTTACAGCAACAATGCTAAAAATCAGGTTATCGTTGTTCTTACGAAACAAATCTCAAACTGACGCGGGTTTTCCATCCGAAGAATTCTTATTATGTCTAGCTGATCCTAAATGAAATTGGTATCATTCGCACATACAATAGACATACCTCTATGTTATCATCAAAGTGCCGTTGTTCCTACTACTTATAAAATGATGGTTGTGTCAACATGGGCATTCTACGAAAAGTCTTCTAATGATTAGTCCGTGAATATGCTGCATGATATGTCGAGAGTTAATTTCTACATATACACAAAATATTATTATTTGTACTCTTTTAATAAAACTCAAAACGATATGCCGTTTAGGTCTGTCAAAGAACTTAATAACATCTTGAAACCTTACACTGTTGTTCCTAATATTCCTTAATGCAGAAGTAAGATGTTATTTAACGTAGCTTTGCCGATTGATGTTTTGAAGGATTTGGTTGTGCGACACACACACACACACACACACTATCAAAATATCTTAAACGATCTGGCTATTTCCATTCTGTGATCCAAACTCCGGCCCCACAACTTCTTAATTACATCCTAATTTAGAGGTAACGTCTCCTAGAAATTTGTATATTGATTAATGCATCCTAGGAAACGATACATACGTGTAGTTAGAAAGAAAGAAACTCGTCCTCTTGAAATAATGCCAGACCTTCCAAAATACACGCAGATGTATAAACGTTAACGTACTTCCGGTTTCCGTTCTGCAATACCTAGTCCAGGTGTCTGCTGTCTTCGTATCTTTACCGTATCCTGCGCGTTCTTGTATGACATTTATCATGTACGACCGTGTCAATCCTTCGAGTAAGTATTTTGCAGAAGACTGGGAATGGAGATTAGTGTTATCCCTCGGTAGCTGTCGTAATTTCTGAAGGCAGGTTTTGGTAGTTTTACAATGAAGCCTTTACACCAGTCCGGTGGGATGACATTTTACTCCAATATCTTTCTAAAGAAGTCATTCAGTACATTTGCAGATGTAGCTAAATCCCATTTCAGCAACTCAGCTCGTAGAGAATTAATTTTAGATGCCTTGTCACTCATCATAGCTTTTGATGACTACTTTGACATCTACCTGCGTAAGTTGGCTGATATCGAAGTCATTCATGTCACGTGACGAGGCTGCTGGCTCATCAGGCTCTCGCAGATTTAGTACTTGAACCTACCTCCGTTCGCGTTGTTATCACACCTCACAGCCAGCTCCGTTTGCGTTGTTATCATACCTCACAGCCAGCTCCGATCGCGTTTTTATCACACCTCACAGCCAGCTCCGTTCGCGTTCTTATCACACCTCACAGCTAGCTCCGTTCGCGTTCTTATCACACCTCACAGCCAGCTCCATTTGCTTTCTAATCACACCTCCCTATTTATCTTTATCTGACATGACGACAAGAAAAGTCTGAATAAATTTGCCTTACACGTGCAGACTGATGCAGATTTTGTGTCACACCACTCACTCGTAAAGTCTATGGTCAACAAGATGATTTCTCATCATCGGAACTCTCTAAAACTATATCCGTGCACCTGAAAGTAGTTAATATTGCTTCCATGTTAATGGCTTCTTCCTATTTTTCCTTTACATGGGATATACATGGGAAAGAATGAAATGAGAGAAACAACAAAACAACAAAAGCAACAGTTTCTAAGATGTTAAGGTTTTTTCATGAAAAATCTGTTTCAGAGTTTAAATATACTACTATATCTCCATCCACAAAATCGTCGCCTCCTGCCTGTAATCCAGGCTGGATGAGGACAAAAGAGTGTAGGATATTCTTCTGTCAGGATGGACAATGGCAGGTTGGTGAATTTACCGCTACAAAGGAATGCTGCTTACGAAACTTCAATCCAAAGTGTACGTATAAATACATGCATATTTATGCACGCATACATGATAATTAATGAATAGATTTGTGTATAACACCCGTATTTTCCTCTTTCTTCCTTTCCGTTTATTGTTACCCAAGAAAAGATAAATTTAATAGATCTTACGAAGCAACTATTGCAGGACATGAAGCTGTATTATCCTTTGAGAAAAGAATAAGTCTTTAGGTACCACTTTTATTGTTTTATATTTTTATCTTTACTTTTGCTTTCAGGCGAAGCGATGGGTTTCACTTCTACAGGTAATTGAAATGTAATGTTTCGTTTTATTAAAATCAGAACGAATGTTAATCAAATTCTTCTTTGAACTTTAAAATTACCTTAAGTATGCCTTTTTGAGTGGGATGGAGCATTTATATTTAATCCACTGTCAAGATATATTAGCAATTCCTCTAAGTTTTCTTAGACTTATACTACCAACTAGAATATTAACCAAATACCTAACCAATATTTTACACTAATGTAGACAACACACATATCTATTGTGTTATGCATTTGACTTATACTTATTACTCCCCTTTAGATGACATGAATATAGAAATAACGGCGAACATTGATTTGGCCTCTCTCTCTCTCTCTCTCTCTCTCTCTCTCTCTCTCTCTCTCTCTCTCTCTCTCTCTCTCTCTCTGTGTTCAGTTTGACTGATATCTCCTTTCATGCACTCCTATCACCGACTGCGTTTCATATTTCATCCTCAATCACAAAGCCAAAGTCAATAAATAACAGCTTTTCCTGGCTGACCACCTAATATATTTGAAGGCTGAAAATAAAATTGCACATTTTTGGAAGATCTATAGTGAAAGATCGTACATACCACATATGTATGACATCGTATTTATGTATATACTACGGAGATATAATTTGCCATTTGTAATACTGCATCAAGTTTTCAGGTTTCATCTTATTCCCCTTAACAAGAGACTTAATTGAGAAAGAAAGAAATGAATGAAAGACACGGGGAACAAATACCTACTCACATACATATATACCTGGCAAGAAGTCAAAAGAATTACTTGGAAAATGTATTTCAGGTTTCATATCTAGTACTGAATCCCCGTCCACCTCATCATCGATTCCTCTTTGTGATACTGGCTCCATGACGGTTAAGGATTGTAGGATGTTCTTTTGTCAGGATGGACAATGGCAGGTCGGTGAATTCACCGCTACAAAGGAATGTTGTTTACAAGAATTCCATTTAAAGTGTAAGTATCAATACGTATAAACACTCATATTTATATGTGTGTATATGTGTGTGTTCTTGTGTACTGAGCCTGTTATTTCCTTTATTTTCTCTTCTCCATTGCATAATCCAAACTGAAACCCAAAATACATCAAAACAAATGTATTGTCTTCTTCCTGATGTATAGATAACTAGTTCCATTTTACGGAAGCAGCTCTGTAGCTCATTTAATGGCAGTCTCTTTAGAGACAATAATTATTTTATATGCATCTTTTATTGTGTAATAATCTTTACATTTTCTTCCAGGTACTGCTATGGGCTTCACTTCTACAGGTATCCAATTTACGATTCCTAATTATCATTTATTAAGAAACAAAACCATATGATTTTAGGTGGTACATATGCATGTAGAAAGAAAGTTGTCTCTTGTGATGTATGGCCAGACTTTCAAAACTTCATGCAGATATAAAAACTATGGTCTTTCCGGTTGACGTTTAACGCTCTGACGAAGCGATAGTTTCCCATCTAGAGGTAATCGAAATGTAATGACGAGTTTTATTACAATCAGACCGATCGTTAATCAAATTCTACAATGAACTTTTAAAATACCTAAACTATGCCTTTTTGGGTGGGATGGAACATTTTTATTTAATCAACTGGCATTATATATTTACATATATTATCAATTCCTCTAAGTTTTTTATGACTTATACTACCAAGAGAAAAAATAACCGAATACCCAACCTCTATTTCTCGCTAACGTAGACAAGACACCCGACTTTTGTGTTATGCATTTGACTTAGACTTATTAATCCCCTTTAGATGAAATTAATATAGCAAGAAAGGCGAACATTGATTTGGTATCTCTCTCTGTTCAGTTTGACTAATATCTCCTTTCATGTACTCCTATCACCGACCGCATTTCATATTTCATCCTCAATCACAGATTCAAAAGTTAATGAATAACAGCATTGTCTAGCTAACGACCTAATATATTTGAAGGCTGAAAATAAAATTGCAAATTTCGGGAAGATCTTTAGTGCAAGGTCGTACATACTACATATGTATGACATCGTATTTATGTATACACTACGGAGATACAATTTGTCATTTGTAATACTGCGACAAGTTTCAGGTTTCATCTTATATTCCTTAAAAAGAAACTTAATTGAGAAAGAAAGAAATGAAAGAAAGACACGGGGAACAAATACTAATTCACATACATAAATACCTGGCAAGAAGTCAAAATAATTACTTGGAAAATGTATTTCAGATTTCATATCTAGTACTGAATCCCCGTCCACCTCAGCATCGATTCCTGTTTGTGATACTGGCTCCATGACGGTTAAGGATTGTAGGATGTTCTTTTGTCAGGATGGACAATGGCAGGTCGGTGAATTCACCGCTACAAAGGAATGTTGTTTACAAGAATTCCATCCAAAATGTAAGTATCAATACGTATAAACACTCATATTTATATGTGTGTATATGTGTGTGTTCTTGTTTTCTGAGCCTGTTATTTCCTTTATTTTCTCTTCTCCATTGCATAATCCAAACTGAAACCCAAAATAGATCAAAGCAAATGTATCGTCTTCTTCCTGATGACCTGATAACGTGTTCCATTTTACGGAAGCATCTATTTAGCTCATTTAGTGGCAGTCTCATGAAAATCAACAATGATTCTATATGCATCTTTTATTTTGTAATAATCGTTACATTTTCTTTCAGGCACTATTATGGGCTTCACTTCTACAGGTACCCAAGTTACGATTCTTAATTATCATTTATTAAGAAACAAAATGATATGATCTTAGGTGGTACATATGACTTGAGAACAACACTTACACACTTACACGCCCGCTCTTAATGTCTTCTAAAACGATGATGTTTAAGGTAATCTTACCAGATGATGTTTTAAAGGATTTTGTTGCGTGATAAGTATATAAATTTTATTAATGCTCCTAGGTTAAGTAAATTAATTTGCAAACAGTTTGGTTATTTCCACTCTGTGATCCAATGCCAACATCACAATTAATTACGTCCTTATTTCACGACTCCTACAATTGTCAATATTAATTTATTTAACTGAGGAAACGATTTAATCATGTAGTTAGACAGAGAGAAAATTGTATCTTTTGATGTATGGCCATACTTTCAAAACTTCATGTAGATATATCAAAACTATAGTCTTCCCGGTTGCCGTTAACTTTCTGGCGAAACGATGGGTTTTACATCTAGAGGAAATTGAAATGTAAAGATTAGTTTTATTAAACTCAGAACGATTGTTAATCAAATTCTACTATGAACTTTTAAATTACCTTAACTATGCCTTTTAGAGTGGGATGGAGCAATTTTATTTAATCAACTGGCAATATATATATATATATATATATATATATATATATATATATATATATATATATATATATATATATATATATATATATATATATATATATATATTAGCAATTCCTCTAAGTTTTTTTATGACTTATACTACCAACAGAAATATTAACCAAATACCCAAACTCTATTTCCCGCTAACGTAGACAAGACACCCGTGTTTTGTGTTACGCATTTGACTTAGGCTTATTAATCCCCTTTAGATGACATGAATATAGCAAGAAAGGCGAACATTGATTTGGTATCTCTCTGTTCAGTTTTACTAATATCTCCTTTCATGTACTCCTATCACCAACTGCGTTTCTTATTTCATCCTCAATCACAAAGTCAAAAGGCAATATATAATAGCTTTGTCTGGCTAACAACCTAATAAATTTGAAGGCTGAAAATAAAATTGCAAATTTTGGGAAGATCTTTAGTGCAAGATCGTACATACTACATATGTATGACATCGTATTTATGTATATACTACGGAGATACATTTTGACATTTGTAATACTGCGACAAGTTTAAGATTTCATCTTATATTCCTTAACAAGAAACTTAATTGAGAAAGACAGAAATGAATGAAAGACACGGGGAACAAATACGAATTCACATACATAAATACCTGGCAAGAAGTCAAACGAATTACTTGGAAAATGTATTTCAGGTTTCATATCTAGTACTGAATCCCCGTCCACCTCAGCATCGATTCCTCTTTGTGATACTGGCTCCATGACGGTTAAGGATTGTAGGATGTTCTTTTGTCAGGATGGACAATGGCAGGTCGGTGAATTCACCGCTACAAAGGAATGTTGTTTACAAGAATTTCATCCAAAGTGTAAGTATCAATACGTATAAACACTCATATTTATGTGTGTATATGTGTGTGTTCTTGTGTACTGAGCCTGTTATTTCCTTTATTTTCTCTTCTCCATTGCATAATCCAAACTGAAACCCAAAATACATCAAAACAAATGTATTGTCTTCTTCCTGATGTATAGATAACGTGTTCCATTTTACGGAAGCAGCTCTGTAGCTCATTTAATGGCAGTCTCTTTAGAGACAATAATTATTCTATATGCATCTTTTATTGTGTAATAATCTTTACATTTTCTTTCAGGCACTATTATGGGCTTCACTTCTACAGGTACCCAAGTTACGATTCTAAATTATCATTTATTAAGAAACAAAATGATATGATCTTAGGTGGTACATATGACTTGAGAACAACACTTACACACTTACACGCCCGCTCTTAATGTCTTCTAAAACGATGATGTTTAAGGTAATCTTACCAGATGATGTTTTAAAGGATTTTGTTGCGTGATAAGTATATAAATTTTATTAATGCTCCTAGGTTAAGTAAATTAATTTGCAAACAGTTTGGTTATTTCCACTCTGTGATCCAATGCCAACATCACAATTACCTAGGTTAAGTAAATTAATTTGCAAACAGTTTGGTTATTTCCACTCTGTGATCCAATGCCAACATCACAATTAATTACGTCCTTATTTCACGACTCCTACGATTGTCAATATTAATTTATTTAACTGAGGAAACGATTTAATCATGTAGTTAGACAGAGAGAAAATTGTATCTTTTGATGTATGGCCAGACTTTCAAAACTTCATGTAGATATATCAAAACTATAGTCTTCCCGGTTGCCGTTAACTTTCTGGCGAAACGATGGGTTTTACATCTAGAGGAAATTGACATGTAAAGATTAGTTTTATTAAACTCAGAACGATTGTTAATCAAATTCTACTATGAACTTTTAAATTACCTTAACTATGCCTTTTAGGGTGGGATGGAGCAATTTTATTTAATCAACTGGCAATATATATATTAGCAATTCCTCTAAGTTTTTTTATGACTTATACTACCAACAGAAATATTAACCAAATACCCAAACTCTATTTCTCGCTAACGTAGACAAGACACCCGTGTTTTGTGTTACGCATTTGACTTGGACTTATTAATCCCCTTTAGATGACATGAATATAGCAAGAAAGGCGAACATTGATTTGGTATCTCTCTGTTCAGTTTTACTAATATCTCCTTTCATGTACTCCTATCACCAACTGCGTTTCTTATTTCATCCTCAATCACAAAGTCAAAAGTCAATATATAATAGCTTTGTCTGGCTAACGATCTAATATATTTGAAGGCTGAAAATAAAATTGCAAATTTCGGGAAGATCTTTAGTGCAAGATCGTACATACTACATATGTATGACATCGTATTTATGTATATACTACGGAGATACATTTTGACATTTGTAATACTGCGACAAGTTTCAGATTTCATCTTATATTCCTTAACAAGAAACTTAATTGAGAAAGAGAGAAATGAATGAAAGACACGGGGAACAAATACGAATTCACATACATAAATACCTGGCAAGAAGTCAAACGAATTACTTGGAAAATGTATTTCAGGTTTCATATCTAGTACTGAATCCCCGTCCACCTCAGCATCGATTCCTCTTTGTGATACTGGCTCCATGACGGTTAGGGATTGTAGGATGTTCT
This sequence comes from Potamilus streckersoni, assembly GCA_016746295.1. Taxonomy (NCBI): domain Eukaryota; kingdom Metazoa; phylum Mollusca; class Bivalvia; order Unionida; family Unionidae; genus Potamilus; species Potamilus streckersoni. The sequence continues at coordinate 2,431,983 of JAEAOA010000576.1, forward strand.
TTTGTCAGGATGGACAATGGCAGGTCGGTGAATTCACCGCTACAAAGGAATGTTGTTTACAAGAATTTCATCCAAAGTGTAAGTATCAATACGTATAAACACTCATATTTATATGTGTGTATATGTGTGTGTTCTTGTGTACTGAGCCTGTTATTTCCTTTATTTTCTCTTCTCCATTGCATAATCCAAACTGAAACCCAAAATACATCAAAACAAATGTATTGTCTTCTTCCTGATGTATAGATAACTAGTTCCATTTTACGGAAGCAGCTATTTAGCTCATTTAATGGCAGTCTCATAAGAGTCAACATTGATTCATCATGCATCTTTTATTGTCTAAAAATCCTTACTTTTTCTTTCAGGCACTATTATGGGCTTCACTTCTACAGGTACCCAATTTACGATTCTTAATTATCTTTTATTTAGAAACAAAAAGATATGATTTTAGGTGGTACATATGACGTGAGGATAACACTTACACACTTACACTTTGGCTCTTTATGTCTTCTAATACTATGATGTTTGAGGCAGTTTTTCCAGATGATGTTTTAAAGGATTTTGTTGTGTGATAAGTATATAAATTTTATGATGCTTCTAGCTTAAGTAAATTAATTTGCAACAGTTTGGTTATTTCCACTCAGTTGTCCAATGCCAACATCACAATTAATTACGTCCTTATTTCACGACTAATACAATTGTCTACAATCCAATCATGTAGTTAGAAAGAAAATTATATCTTTTGATGTATGGCCAGAATTTCAAAACGTCATACAGATATATCAAAACTATGGTCTTTCCGATTGCCGTTTTTCAATAGTAAGTTCAAGTGTCTCGTTTCCTTGCATCGTTACTTTTACTCCATGTTTTATTTTAATTTGTCATCCATGACTGTGTCAATTATTCGAAGAATTTTGCGAAAGCCTTCGCTGGGGATGGAACACTTTGTTGTCCCTTGCTATTTGTCCTAATTGGTGCAGTTTTCTCTATAGCTTAACAAAAAAAACCTTTGCGACAGGAAATTAATCTCGCAAATTTGTCTATTGATTTATTTATCGTATGAATCAATCTTTTTATTAGATAGAAAGAAACATATCGTGTCATTCGATATACTGCCAGGTTTCCAAAACTCCAAGAAAACATAGAACCCATCACAACTTTCCATAACACATAACGAGTTATTTCCACTAACTACAAAATTTTGTATTATGTTGATTTTTTAACATCATTACCAACGTTAATCATATACTACTGCGACTATTCCTTTGAAACCAAGGCAATCATGAGTTAATGTTATGCACTTCGTGGGGGTGAGGAAATCTGAAGAGTTGAAAAAGAACTCTACTTTAATCCACTGTACAGATTTGTCAGCAGTTCCTCTATAAGTTTGCCATTTATACTAATATGAGGAACAGTAACCATATACCTATCTTAGATTTTCCAATACCGTGGACCTTGCTTTGGAGACAGGACACCGATATGTTGTAGTTACGCATTTTCGTTGAGCTTTTACTCCCCTATAGACAAAATGAATATAAAAGTATTTGATATTCAAAAGCAAACGTCATCTTCCCCGTTATCAGTTTGACGTTTTCCTCATTTCACCTTTTGCTTTTCCCAAAAACAGACTAAAAAAAAAATATTTGTCATCATCTGTCATACAGTCGATGGTCAATAAATAGCAACATTATCGGATTCACCATCTAATATTTTAGGGCTGAAAAAAATTAAATTAAAATTAAGATTTTTTTAGCAGATAAACGTACGCATCATATATTTCTGACATAGAATTTATCTATAAACGAATGTGGTACAATTTGAAATATGTAATACCGCATCAAAGTTGTAAGCATCTTCCTGTTTCAATTAATAAGAGATATAATTGAAAATTAAGTAAATGAACTAAAGAATAAATACTAACGCACATACAAATATACCTGACAAGATGTCAAAACAGTTTCTTTGAAAATATATATCAGGTTTAAAATCTATTACTGAATTCACGTCCACATCAACATGACTTTTGCCATTGTTTTGGGCTCCATGACGGTCAAGGATTGTAGGATGTTATTTCAGGATGGACAATGGCAGGTTGTTTACAATAAACCCATTCAAAGTGTAGGTATTAATAAATACACTCACTCATATTGGTACGTATCGGCTCGTTCAAAGTAACACAAAGAAAGAGTGAAGACAACAAGCTTTGTAAAATTTAACAAACAAATAATTTATTTTCCTAGAAAACATGAAAAAAGGTAAATATGTAAAACAAGACTTACGATTTACGGAAACGATCCAAATTGTTTGTTCTAAATAAATAAACATAAGTCATGTGAACAGTTCTAAATCAACAGTCTGAAGTTCAGTTCCTGTCCAAGATGGCGGATGATGACATCAGACGAAGGCTAACACAAAAATCCAGAGTTTACACAGAAAGCACAGTTTTTATTGTTCCGTTCCAATTTAGAATATTTTCAGAAAATGTCTTTGTCCAAACAATAATGTTGTTCTTCAAGAAAAACTTTAATTTAGATAAAAACGTACAATTAAATCCACTAACAAAACACATGTTGTTCTAAACAGACATACGAACAGACAACTTCTGCTAGCACAAAAATACCTTTTTAAGGTAATAGAAGCTGTGTAACCCTAAGATGTTACAATAGGCTACGACACTGTTATCTATTCTGACTGTGACACTGACTGACCTTTCTTAGAAATACCTAAGCATATAAACGAAGCTAAAAAGTCGTTTGAATTACACCCGCACGGTGGACACGTGCAATTTAGCAATACATCTGGACACTAGAAAACTCGACCAAGTATCAGACAATCGTTTTCATAGCTATTCCTGAATGTTTACTTGTAAGGAATGTGCCATCATACACAGCACGTGTTCACATAAGTCACATTTCCGACTTAAGTAAACTTGATGGTTTTAACAACATATTAAACTGATGCTAAAATAATCATAATAATAATAATTCCATTTAATGAAATAAAAATGAAATAAAAAGATTTATACATAATTCATTCCTTAACCCATTCACTGCCACTACAGGGTCTTTATATATATAATAACGGTATAATTTACGACTGAATGAAAAACACTATGAAACGTCACTTCGACCGTTACTACAAAGCAGAACGGACCACATGACATGTTCACGTGTTCACTTAGTCAGAGCGGGACAGTAACATAACGAGTTTATTATCATTTAGGCCATGGACAAATTTGATTGTACTGAAGGAATTTTAGTTTAACATCCAATTGTATTTCTTTTTAAATTGTTTACAATGTAAGTTGAAAATAGCTCTGAAATTAAGTTACTAAAAACATACTATGGAAACAAGCTCATTCTTTTATGAGGCTAAAAAGAACTAATGTATATACTCTGTATAAAAATGTAATATCTAGTGAATAAAGCTATCATCAAAATAATATGTAATAGCAAAAATTATATATATATATATATATATATATATATATATATATATATATATATATATATATATATATATATATATAAACAGAGGAAAAGATAGAGACAGAGACAAACAGACGGAGAGGCAGAGAGACATACAGACAAAACACATACAAATTAATACATTGTTTACAAGCATATTTATTCCTATCTTGTTTGCTGCTTCATCATAACACAAGATTCTGAAAACAATATATGTGTAATTTAAACGATCTTCGCTTCGTACAAGTTATACCTACCAGCTTTAGTATACTTCACAACAGCTGCACTATTTTTGAACCTCGAAGACAAAACATTGCCTCGTAGCAGTTATGTTTTTCTGTTTCAGTAAGTCATTTATGTAAATATCATAATCAGGCTAAACGTTTGGTATATTCTATATTTTATGCTGAGGTTATCTGAATCAATTATTGTAAATGTATGGTTTGTCCTTTAATATTCTATCAAGATGTTGTAGTTTGATTGACTACAATTCATTTTATGATGTAAAGTAATCAAATGTTTTCAAAAGTTTCTATACGTTTATACAATTGTATTGCTTTAAACCCAATGCACAAAAGTTATTTTTATTCTTCTATACAGCCGGTACTTGATAATTTGTGCAGTGTATAATATTTAATTTCGTTTGACTGGCGTTTAATGCTGTAATTTTCTTATGTCCAAATTCGTTTTGCCATTTTAAACTATCATTACTTTGATCAATTTCACCTGAGCTCATTCCGTTAATAATGTTCTATAGGGAAATTATCTGTTTTCATCTGCCAGTCCCTCTTTTTTTAAATGTCGACAATGCCTTAATCGTTATCTCTATTTGCACTTCTAGGGCCATAAATTGAAGAGTGTTTCTATTATTAGCATTTGCTATCAAAACATGTATAAAGAGCCTGACTGTTAATGTTGGTTAATGTATACTGATATCAATATTTGTCAAATTAATGACTTAATCTACTACTTACATTTACAATCTACCCTCAAAGAAAGATATAATAAGGATACGACCATTTTTAGAACTTACCAAGAGGTCAGTGTATATTTTTTAATTATTATGATCCTGCATGTTAGTAACATGAATGATAACCTTGTTACCTTGTGAGAGAGGAAACAGCTCATTTGATTGTTATACCTTATGAATCATGCTCATATAAAACAAATATCTAAACGAAAGACGGCTGATCACCGGCACCAACTTTATGTAATTAAGTTTGTAGAAAAAAAATTATCAAGTCCTTTTTTCTTGAGTTTCATTCAATTTGACATTGCTATGCATAAATTAAGAAAAAATATTAAATTTTAATTAATGTGTTTCCTTTAATTAAGACGCTACTCTATGTTCCTCAGAAAATGGTGTATGCATGTTTTTCTATGTACAACATAAATTACAAATCTTGTGGTAATATCCATGACCTTATCTAGCGAATACGAAGCGGGATTAAAAGCTGCTTCTGTAAGTACGTTTGTAATATGCCAATGAAATTTGACAACTATTGGATTATTATAAGCTAGACTAATATACATAAAGGTTTAACAATAGTAGTTAAAATAGAGAGCTCATTATTTTCAATCACAAGGTAACTATAATCTTTGTTGGGAAATATTTCTTGCGACCATGAGGTAGATGCGATGACTATGTTGAACCCGAAATGCTGCTAAACTCAAGGGGGAGGCTGCTAAGTGTGGTGTGAGACAACTGTTACAACCTATTTTAGTTCCTGTGACGCTGACTCGAAACATTAATAAGGACCCATGGTTGTTAATATGTACCCCATACGTTGGGTGGAATATGGTTGAAATGCACAGACCAACTATAGAGGCCCGAGGCTCCTGGAAGTATTTAGAAACATCGACCTTCAGGCACCACAAAGTATCCAGAAGATGGACATGGCACATTTTAAGACCATCACAGTCAAGTCAACTACAAAAGAGGCGCCAACAGTCAAATGCAAATAGCACTTAGACTCTTTTTACCGGAGCGGACATTGGAAGCGACCATGTTCTGATGATGACGGCCTTCAGGCTACATCTAAAGGAGGTCAAACAAAAATAACGAATTAATAATAAAGTTCAATCTCAAGAAACAGAAGGATCCAGAAGTAGCAGAAGCCTTCCAAGCAAAGATTGATGGAAAATTTGCACCTTTCACCATCCTTGACGCTTATTATACAGACGTTGACACATTGATCACCACCTTTAGTAAGCAATGACTGAAAGAGCCAGCGAGATCATTGGTAAAAAATTACTCAGTCAAGAAGCCCTGGGTCTCAGCTGAGGTTCTGAACCTGTGTAATAAGAGGAGAGAGATGATGAAGAAGAATAATGATACAGAATGGGCAGAGTGATTTAAGTCATTTAACCGGGAAAAGTATGAAAAGAAAAACAACAGAGGACTGGATAGAACAGACCAAACACATTGAGGGAAACTCGAAAAGGAACAATATCAAGAAAATTTACCAGCTGGTCAAAGATCTAACATTCCCAAAACAACGGCGAGTTACCTCCTTACAAGTCAAGCCAAAATTTGCCTCACATAAGAAAAAGACATTCTGAAAAGACGGACCAGAGTACTGCGCAGAACTTTGCAACCAACAACAAATAATAGATCCAGAGGTACTGAACATCCCTCCAACATCTAACAACAACAACCATCATATCCTACGGGTCGAAGTAGAAACAGCAGTGAGATCGTTGAAAAAGAGGATGTCGAATGGTGTGGACAACATCCATGCATATCTGGTCAAAGCAAGGAGAGACACAATGATTAGCGCCCTCACAAGATCTTGCTAACAGGAGAATTTCCATTGCCATAGACATAATCAAATACCATCACGCTCCTCAGGAAAGGCAATTTACAACAGTGTCAAAACCACCGTAAAAATCAGTAATGTAAGCCAGCCAATGAAAGTCAAATTGAGGATACTGCTAAATATATTAAGACCACAGGCTAAAAAAATCTTTGTTGAGAAGCAGGCAGGTTTCTGAGCAGGGCACAACAGAACAGATCTTCAACCTCAGGACATTGTGTGCGAAGTACCTCCAGCACCAGCAAAAATGTACCACGTCTTCGTAAATTTCAAAAATAAAATTTGACAGGGTATGGCATGCAGCCTTTTGGGCGACCATGAGACTATGAAACATCAATGTTAAACTCATCACAGTAATAGAACATATATATGACAAGACCACCAGTGCAGTAAACTTGAACGGCAGCATAAGAGACTGGTAAAAAACGACATTCGGAGTCAAGCAAGGCCTCGACAAAAGCCTAGCAGCCTACGGCATGAAAACCAGAGTAGAAAAGACCAAACTGATGTCCAACAACACCAAGTGCACCAGTACTGGCATCAACGTCCAAGGTACGAAGATAGACACAGTCCACAGATTCAAGTATTTGAGGGAATTGTAACATATGAAGGATCAAAGCCTAAAGTGCTCTCTTGCACTACACTGACAACAGCAGCGCTGACAAAACTGAAGCCCATCTGGAAAGACAATGACATCACAATGCAATGGTCAGACTGATGCACTCACTGGTTATATCCATATTTCTCTACGCCTCTGAATCATGGACACTAGAAGCTAACTTAGAGAAAACGATACAAGCCACAGAGATGAGATGCTTCCGAAAAATCCTCGGCGTCTTATACAACGATCGTGTCACCAATGAAGAAATACGGTAAAAAAATCGGACAAGCTATTATGCCTCAGGAAGACCTACTGAGCACAGTGAAGAAACGTAAACTAAAGTAGAGTGGGCTTACAATCACTAGGACTTGCCAAGACAATCCTGACAGGCAATGTACAAGGAAGATGAAGGAAAGGCAGGCAGAGAAAGAGGTGGGAAGGCAACATTGCGACTGGACATGCTTGACATTCAGCGACTCATTGAGAAAGACGGAAAATCAAAAGGAATGGAGGAAGTTGATTGTTCAGTCTTGTGTGGTGCTCCATCGGCTTCTCAGACTACGGGAATGATGATTATGATGACGCTATACATGACGTCTAATGCACATTCGATTCTTAAAATATTACGAACATAATGTAAATATATATTACTGGCACCATGGAACTTGGCCTATGTTGCCAATCTATGACTTGGCATCAACTTTAGGTGAAGATATTATCTTCCTCCCATGTCGTTCTTTTTTTGCAGTGTAGCATTTCCAACAAAATACGAAGCTTCACCTAACATTGTGCAGGTCACATAAAAAGATTGAGAAACAATTCCACAACAAACTCAAAATATGTTCTAGAAACCATTCCGTCTAATAGCGGGTCGATGGACGCAAACTTTTAATCAGTGTTCTAAAATTGGCTTCCCTAAGTCAAATGATCGTGAGAGCCCATTCAAATACCATCACAATGCTGACCCAGGCTTTACATATTATAACAGTAACTTTTCATACAGCAGGATCTTCATTATAATAGAATGTAGGATATTCTTTCGTCAGAATGTACAATGGCAGAATGTACAATGGCAGGTCACCGCTACAAAGGAGTTCTGCTTAGCAAATTTTATCCACAGTGTAATATATATATATATATATATATATATATATATATATATATATATATATATATATATATATATATATATACATAGCTCCTATTTCCTTCGTCATTCATTTTTGATCTCTCAGTTACATAATATGTTGTCTTGCTTATACCCCAAATTACACATATTTCTAGGTAAAATTTATGTTTTGTATTTCTACCAAAGATTTGCAGTATTAAATTTTTTTGCATGATACGGGATCATCGTTGCAGTAATACGTGCAGTAGTAGTATAGTTTAAAACAATATTGATTATTTTTAGATATTCCTTCTCTCCTTTCTATAGTCTTCTCTTTGCGATTTCTTTCAGGCCAAACAACGGGCTACACATCTACAGGTAGGCGAATTAAAATTTGTATTTACATTTTACAAAAATTGGTAAAGATATTCAGTTTATGTTCGACAAAGAACTTGACATTAACATGGGCAGTGGGATTTTTTATATCTCCTAGTACAAAAGAACGATGAAGCTTAAAGCAATTGCATCCGTTAAGGATTTAAACGATTCATTATTTTTCTGTAGATATAGTCGGATGTTATAAGAATGAATAAACTATTTGTAACGTTTAAATATTTCCCTTGTGTCATCTAACCACAGACCTTATTAGGTTCTACATTGTTTCTATGATTTAAATACGTCTCAATTTACAGGTCATTAACTCAACGCATTTATGTAGATTAATGTATTCACCCGAGAAATCATTAATTCGTATGTAAATCATTATTTCATAGAAATCAATCATTCCCATAGATAACGAGATCAAAACTGATCCTTTTGATGTACTATCAAATCTGTACGCAAAAGGGTCCATTCTTACTTTGCATCATATTGAAAGAGTTATCATCACTACGACACAATAGCTGGTTTCATATTCTTCATTTTGCTGCAAGACGACCATTAATTATTTTTACCACGATCATCTAAATACATTCACTGTCCCCTTAGAGGGACGGGAAGCTTGTGTGTCTCTTATGTAGAGAATGGTGGAGCTGGATCAGATCGGGGATCATTCTAAGCATAAGAACAGTGTAGGTATAAAGAAGTTCCTAACCGGGTTTGACATTTGTGGTAAGACGTGATATATTAACCAGATACGTAAACAATAGTTTCAAAGATTAGGAAAAGTCTATTTTAGTTACACGAAACACCCAGAGTTGGCACCATGCAGTAGATAACGTGGATCAAATGGACAACAAGGAAGGCTGATTTGGTATTTTGGAAGAAGAGACATCTTCGCGATTAGTTTTAATAGTTTCTCTTGTTACCCGCTTCTCTGGCGATTTGAATTTCCCAAGACGAGAAAACTGAATATAGTTGTGTTAAGAATTCAACTCGTGCAAAGAAAGAAGATACACACTTATAATATTTACGTTGAAAAGTTAGCAGAATAGTATTACTAGACATCTAATATTCAAGGACCGAAAATAGCATAGCTTCTTATCGGGACGTTTATCAATGGACAAACGAATTTAAATAATATTTTCTTATCATCGCAGCTGTCAAGTAGCTATGGTCGTACGATATTTCTTAATAATACTGCGTTAATCTTGTTGTTTTCCCATGTTCACATAAGAACAAATATATATATATATATATATATATATATATATATATATATATATATATATATATATATATATATATATATATTAAACAATTAATTGACAAAATAAAAAGTAGATCAAAACTAACGTGCACGCATATTCTTTTCGAGCTGTAAACAGTCTTTGAGGAAAATGTATTTCAGAGCATATATCTACTACTGAATCCCTACGCCCAACAACATCGACGATTGAGTGTGATTCCGCCTCGATGCAGCCACAAGAGTGCAGGATGTTCCATTGTCAGGACGGACAATGGCAGGTCGGTGAATTTACCGCTACAATGGAGTGCTGCTTAAAAGAATTTCATCCTAAGTGTACGTGTAACTATCGATACATACATACATACATACATACATACATACATACATACATACATACATACATACATACATACATACATACATACATACATACATACATACATACATACATACATACATACATAAATACATTCATACATACATACATACATACATACATACATACATACATACATACATACATACATACATACATACATACATACATACATTCATACATACACTCATATATATATATATATATATATATATATATATATATATATATATATATATATATATATATATATATATATAATAAGACAGCTAAAGATGGGCGATACAGGCAGACAAGCATACAAATTATTGCATTATTTACAAACGTATCTCTTACGATCTTGTTTGCTGCTAGACCTTTCTAGAATATGCTAGAACATACTAGACCTTTATATAATATGCTAGAACATGCTAGACTTTTCTAGAACTAGCTGGAACATACTAGACCTTTCTAGAACATGCTAGAAAATGATAGACCTTGCTAGAACATGCTTGATCTTTCTAGAACATGATAGAACATACTTGACCTTTCTAGAACATATTAAAACATGCTAGACCTTTTTATAAAATGCTAGGACATGCTAGTCTTTTTTAGAACATGCTAGACCTTTCTAGTACATGCTAGTAACATGCTAGACCTTTTACAGAACATGATAGAACATGCTAGTCATTTCTTGAATATGCTAGAACATGCAAAACTAAACGAGAACATGATACAATATAATAGACCCATTCTGGACATGCTAGAAAAAGCTAGACCTTTCAAGAACTTGCTAGAACATGCTAGACCTTTCTAGAACATGATAGAACATGCTAGTCTTTTCATGAATTGCAAGAACATGCTAGACCTTTCTAGAACATGCTATACCTTTATAGAATATACTAGAACATGCTAGCCCTTTCGAGAACATGCTTGAACATACTAGACCTTTCTAGCACATGATAGAACATGAGAGACCTTGCTGGAACATGTTAGACCTTTCTATAGCATGCTATGATAAGCTTGGCCTTTACAGAACATGCTAGAACATGCTAGACTTTTCAAGAACATTATATAGTATCCATGTCCTTTCTAGAGTATGCCAGATCATGCTAGACCTTTCTAGATTATGCTAAAACATACTCGACCGTTCTAGAACATGCTAGAACATTATAGACCTTAGCAGAACATTTTGAACATGATTGACCTTCCTAGAACATGCTAGAACATACTATACCTTTCTCGAACATGCTAGAACATACTAGACCTTTCTAGAACATGCTATAACATTATAGACCTTTGGAGAACATGTTCTAATTTGATTGACCTTGCTAGAACATGATTGAGCATGCTAGAACATACTAGACCTTTCTAGAACTTGCTAGAACATGATAGACCTTTGCTAGTACAATCTAGAACAAGCTAGACCTTTACAGAACATGCCAGAACAATCCAGTCTTTTCTACAACATTCAAGCACATACCAGACTTTCTAGAACATGCTAGAACATGACAGACCTTTCAAGAACATGCTAGAACTTACTATACCGTTCTAGAACATGCTAGACCTTTCTAGGACATGCTAGAACATGCTAGACCTTTCTAGAACATGCTAGAACATACTAAACCTTCCTAGAACATGCTAGAACATACTAAACCTTTCTAGAACATTTTAGAGCAAGCTAGACCTTTCTAGTACATGTTAGCACATGCTAGACCTTTATAGAAAATGCTAGAACATGCTAGACTTTTCTAAAATATGCTAGAACATACTCGAACTTTATAGAATATGCTAGAACATGCCAGACCTTTCTAGAACAAGCAAGAACATACTAGACCTTTCTAGAACATGCTAAAGCATGATAGAGCTTGCCAGAACATGCTAGTCCTTTCTAGAACATGCTAGAACATGCTAGACCTTTATAGAACATTCTAGAACAAGCTAGACCTTTTCAGAACATGCTAGAACTTGCTAGACTCTTCTAGAACATGCTATAACATACTAGATAGACCTTGCTAGAACATGCTAGACCTTTCTAGAACATGCTATAACATACTAGATAGACCTTGCTAGAACATGCTAGTCCTTTCTATAACATGCTATAACCTGTTAGATCTTTCTATAACATGCTAAAACATGCTAGACCTTTCTAGAATATACTAATTGTGCATTAGGTCAGGTAGAGACATATGCCTACAATATTGCTAATGGAATCGTAAGATATATTCATGCTGTAAGATCTAAGCAAATCAGTTTTATTAGTAATGTGTCTAATATTGTATTTGGGCTGCAATTTATTTTGTGACGTTATTTAACTCAAGCTAGTCTTCTTTGGAAATACAAAATGCTCAAACAATAATTTTCTTCGACAAATAGATCTGGATTTATTGTGAAATTTGAAATAAAGATATATGTTGGTTGTATAATAGAGATACATCAAATGACTGTTGATACATAACTTTAACATCTAGTGTTGTATTAATTTGGATTACTATTAAATTTTGTCCACAATTTTAATAATTTTAATAATTAATAATTTTTATAATTGAATTATTTTAGGCCTGCTTTCACAATATTAGACGTTATTTTCTTTCATTATTACGATCAAGTTAGGGAAATTATTTGTTGACTTTTTCAAAACTTATTGGTTCTTATACGTTTCCATTTCTTATTTTAAGACGAAAGGGTCGTTATAATTTAGTCCACTTGTGCATAATTGCGAGGTTTGTAACCGATGGTGCTTTTTCAACGGTTTCTTAGTGTTTTATTCATGTCTAACTACAGTAGTATGATTAATCTAGTTAAATTTTCTGATTGTAGTAGATCTATCAATCCCATCTCCATATTATTTCTCTCTCTCTCTCTCTCTCTCTCTCTCTCTCTCTCTCTCTCTCTCTCTCTCTCTCTCTCTCTCTCTCTCTCTCTCTCTCTCTCTCTCTCTCTTCTTTTCTCTTTGTCTCTTTATGACTCTGTTTCTGTTTCCCAAACCCCAACATCTGCGTATTCATTATTTAGCTAAGTCATTTCAGCGAATATCGGTATACCTCGCTGCAAAAGATTTGCATGTGTCAACACGACCGTCAGCCAGTCAAGTATTATATCTTATTCTGGGCCACGAGTTACCTAGTGACCCCAAACGATCGCCTTTATCGATCACTGCCATATCACCACGGTCCGCGCATGTTTATAATTTTTAACTCAGCCAATGAAGGTACGCGAGATTGCCGCTAATAGCTTCTCGTTCTTATGTAGTTCTTACAAGGAGTTTACTCTTTCTTGCTTCATTATTTTTATGGCCTCCATGTATAACCATCTTGCTCTGGGCAAATGTGTTAAAAACAAAAACAAGAAGAACAACAAAATTTCTTCTTTCATCCTAATACACTTTCAACCAAAGTTTTCATGCTGAAAGTCCAAACTAACATTCTCCATCTAAAAGAAAGGAAACATGCGGTGTATCTTTCCTCAAGATCAGATCACTACCTACTACATAATCCATAAGCATCGTATTTCGTAGCAGCATTCCTTGCAGTAATATTCTTAGAAATTGTGCTATGGTTACTATAGCGGTTTCTTTTCTATATTTTGCAGGTGAGGAAATGGGTTTTACATCTACAGGTAAATGATATACCACTATTAATTAACGCTACGCTACCTACTTGGAAGAATCGACTTGACAAGAAATTTCATGCAGCTAGCTCTCAAAAATTAATACAATTTATTTTCACCCATAAACACACTTGACTTTTGCGATGGTCACACCTATTCTAGGTGCAAACATTGGAACTGGAAGATCTTTTTCGTTCTACCTTCAACGGAATATATAATTAGGATACGGTCATATATAAAACTTTACCAAGAGTTCAATCTATATTTTTAAATTACTATGATCATGCATGTTAGTAAAAGGGATGATAACCTTGTATTTGAGAGAGAGGAAATGGCTCCTTTTTTATATATCTCATATAACTCATGCTCATATAAAACAAATATCCAAACGAAAGACGGCTGATCACCGGCACTAACTTTTGTTATTAATGTTGTAAAATAAACAAAATATCTACTCCGATTTCCTTGAAACTTTCACTCGACTTGACATCGCTAGGCATAAATAAAGACAAATATTACATTTTAATTAATGTGTTTCCTTTAGTGGAAGACGCGACTCTAAGTTCCTCAGAAAAAGGTGCATGATTGGTTTTGTATGTATTAGAACACTAACTAGTCATTCATACAGCAGAAGTGTCATTATTCTCTTCCTCATTACCCTTGAATGGCTTAGACCAATATTTGGAGGCAAAAAACAGGTTTGTTAGGAAATGTGTGGGTAGTGATGAAGTTGAAAGAGACATTCGTATTAAATGTGTCTACCAACTGCATATCATAAAGTTCCAAATACTTTACAATTTAGTTCACTATTTCGCTGGAGTATACTCTTGCCTTTGGTGTGCCTGCATTTATTTGTTCTTGACACTCTAGTAGTAATATTGTGGTTTGCGTTATCTTATATCACTATATCACACCAGCCTCATTATCTTTTCAATACCGTAATTGAGAACACAGAATAAAAATGATTGGCTCAGAAAAAATCATTACTCCCTCATAAAATGTCTGCTCCATAACAAACTTATTTAGCTTAGAGCGTCCGAGACCTTTCTAGAACATACTAGAACTTTCTCGAACATGCTAGAACAAGCTAGAACTTTCTAGAACATGCTAGAACATGCTAGAACGTTCTATTCTAGAATATGCTAGAACATACTAGACCTTTCTAGAACATGCTAGAACATCCTAGACCTTTTTAGAACATGCTAGAGCATGCTAGAACTTTCTAGAACATGTTAAAACATACTGGACCTTTCTAGAACATGATAGAACATACTAGACCTTTTTAGAACAGGCTAGAACATGCTAGAACTTTTCAGAACATGCTAGACCTTTATAGAACATGCTAAAACATACTAGACCTTTCCAGAACATGCTAGAACATGATTGACCTTGCTAGAACATGTTTAAAATGTAAAATGCTGCCAAAATCGTACATGAACATCTTTTGTTGCTATCTCTCTTCATAATCTAATCTGTAGAAAGATGTCGCATTGATGATTGCCAACTTTTAGTACTGCATCCAGATTGTTGATTTCTTTGGTCTGTTTCTAGCTATTCATTGATCTTATATTGCAATTGCATTCCATTGCGTCTTTACCTTTGACTTAGGACCGCGACATAAACACGAATCTGCTTTTACCTTTAAGAATCGCACACATAACGATCAATGAAGAATTCATCATATTTTCTATCTCGAATCTTTCCATCTCGTCTCAGTGTCATATTTGCAATGAAAGGCAGATTCCATAAAACTTATTACACTTGCTAGTGTTTTCTTTTTCCTTATAAAGGACATTTCAGAAAGTGCGAACGCAATATAAGTTGTAATGAAAGTTCACGCATACATACTTTTGACAGGCGGACTTATACCCACCACTATACTTCCAACCACTCCGATTTCCGCCTGTACAGACGGAGAGAGTCGTCAACAATACTGCATTATCCACGTATGTCTGAGCGGTGAATGGCAGCCCTTTGAATTCACTCCTACACAAGAGTGCTGCTTGAAAGAATTCCACCCAAAGTGTGAGCATATTTACGTCTATCTGTAATGTACTGAAAACATAATGCACATGCATGCATGCATACATACATACATACATACATACATACATACATACATACATACATACATACATACATACATACATACATACATACATACATACATACAGACAGACAGACAGA
Organism: Potamilus streckersoni; assembly: GCA_016746295.1. Taxonomy (NCBI): domain Eukaryota; kingdom Metazoa; phylum Mollusca; class Bivalvia; order Unionida; family Unionidae; genus Potamilus; species Potamilus streckersoni. The sequence goes on from JAEAOA010000576.1 coordinate 2,447,750, forward strand.
CAGACAGACAGACATGCACACATACATACATACATACATACATACATACATACATACATACATACATACATACATACATACATACATACATACATACATACATACATACATACATACATACATACATACATACATTTACTGAACATTGAGAGAAGACTAGCTTTATAATATGAAAGGATGTAGGAATTATTTTTTTTTCCATTTTCTTATTTTTAAAAAACCTGTATGATGCAAAACCCCTCCACTCATCTGATCGGGATCATCTACCCAGTCTGTAAATGCTTTAATATCAACTACGGCGTATGCTTGTATTGTTTTATCGCTATTCCATCATTCTCATGGAACCTTATATTCTGTTTATCTCCCAGTCTTTTTCATTGATCATATATTTAATTGATATTAATGAAATAGTTTTAGTAACATTCAAAAACAATGCTATTATTGCAAATATGTTTCGTTTTACATTCTTGTGGTATCTATCATAATTTACACTAAATTTGGATAACATCCTATTGATAAATTCCGTCACTTTAAGCAAACATCGTCAAATTTTCAACGTTTCTGCCTTTCTCTATATCAATTGTTCTTACACAATTAATGCATTTTATTGTAACATGCAATGTAGATTGTGCTTCTAGACGAACGTGCAACAATATGTTCGCCTTCCAAAAATTTATATATCTTTAAATGATATTTACTTCAATGAAATCTGCACACAATATTTAGATATAAATATGAATTTAAAATCTTAATGATTATTCTATCGTTGCTTTCAAAATATTAATATATGTGTCGTCATTATGGATTTAAACGACCAACACTTTAAAATAACGATCGCCAGAATAGACTTAATTTCAAGGATTTGGCATGAATTCGGATACTCCTTGCTAAAAGTCTATTTTCGTCCTCTCTTTTATTCTTGCACATAAGATGGCAGTCTACTCGCAACACACAAAAGAAGATCTCTCCCAATGAAGTCATATTGTGTTGCATCACAATTGAACAGTACTGTTCTTAATTTCTTAGTAGAAGGAGGAGTAACATTTTCTTTATTGCCTCGTATTCCCAATATCTTTATTCTTCTGGTATAGTAATGGGATTTTACAGGTAAACAAAATATTGGCATTTCATATAAAAGAATGTAAATTGATACAATTGACACGGCAAAATACTCCTAGTAATTATACATCTCGCTAGTTTTTCAGATTGGTTTTCACAACGGTCAGAGGGATAGGTATTGCATACCCTTGGACGGGCGGGGCATTCTTGTTATACCCTTAAGTTATAGTAGCATTGGTACACGTGACCGTAATCTTAATGTCATGATTATATCTAACATAATTTTGCATAAACTAAAACATAAACTGCAATAACGCTGAGATTAAATTTGTCTGCGTTATATATATATATATATATATATATATATATATATATATATATATATATAGATATATATATATATATATATATATATATATATATATATATATATACACACACAGACACACACACTCCAGAAATGCACTATTATTTCCTACGAACCTGGCGTTTAATCTTTGCACCCAAACCATAATGAGGCGGTCTGATTGCCAATGTGTAGAGTATCCAGCATGACAAGAACAGATATGCCATAAGCAAAACAAATTATTAAGGTTATTCATCCTAATAAGGTTCTGAAGGAACTTAATCAGCATAGTAGGATACAAATAACTAGCGTAGGAAGCATTACTGTTTTAAGGAGTTGTGCTTTTTGTCGTCTTCTAATAATTGTATATCACTCTTTTCAGGTGCAAAAATGGGATTTACATCTCCAGGTAAATGAAAACTAGTAACACTTTGTCCTTAAAAGATTATATATATATATATATATATATATATATATATATATATATATATATATATATATATATATATATATATATATATATATATATAAGTTTACGCAAGTGAGCTTTGTTTTGTAATGAAATTGTTAGTACTAATTCTGTAAGCAAACAATTTCAACGGAAACTTTTATATGACCTTGATCCTGCATGAGGGTCACAGGGACGATATGATATGAAGGAATATCCTCGATGGACTGTCCAATGAGAGTCATCTTCCACATTGTCTTGGATCTACGAATATACACATAAATATCCAACATAGAAATCTTGCTCACCATGGAAACGGATGTGTTTGTGTAACAAATGCAATCTCAGTAGTAGCAAAATCTATCCCTTGACATATCGGTTTGTATAAGGGATTATTCCTGCTTCTATATAATATACGTATGAATTTTGATAAACATTGGATAAGTGTATGTTAGGTTATGAATCAAGATCCAAGTAATGCATTTTCACATCCAGTGACATTATCCCTAGACCTATCGATTGCATACACAAAAGAGGCTTCATCTTCGACATATGTATTGTAGTATAAAGTTTACAAAAAGAAACCAGTGGAAAGTAAACTATCAAGAAGAATACAAAATGACAGTTTTAGTTCCGGTGACCCTGACGCTTAAAATATGGACTCAAGAATACATTACAATATACCGTTTTGAAAAAAAATTCAGAACACGAGATTCTTCGACAGGTACAAACGAAATTACACTATATGCTTAATGGACTTTACCTCTCCATTTAAAATCGATGTGTAATCTAGTTGATGGTTAGGTCGAGGAAACCTATATTTTTCTAATCCTTGTCTAATGATGTATGACAATACAATATGTATTTTGCACTAAGCTCCTAATTAGTGTATTTAGGAACAAATGTTTTTCAATTCGTTTGATGAGAACGATTGGCTCAGGTTTTTTTGTCTGTGATTTAATTTTATTTTTACATGAAATATAGTGTCTCATTCCACATGACGGAACATATATGGTTTGAAAAGTATAAGATATTGCGAGTCCATTTAGGTGTGATTTTCTTTTCAAACTAGGATGTAATGCAGAAGCAAAATAAAAAGAGGACATTAAGGGTACGTATATACAAAAGTGGATAAAACGATTACGAATCTTTTTTTATAGTGTCAAGTTCATCCACTACATCCCCAAATTCTGGCTGTTCTACCTATTCCAGTCGTGTAGAAGACTGTGGGGTCTACTTATGCGAGAACGGACAATGGCAGCTGTTTGAATTCTTTTCTTCAGATGAATGCTGCAAGAAAGAAAATCATCCAAAGTGTAAGAATAAACATATGTTTTGTCATCCAATAAATATGTTAAATTATACATATGCACATCTATGAAATTTTCAAAGCACATTTATGCACTATGCTGTATTTCTGTGTTCTAATTATTACGACTACCGCACGGGATAACAATAAAATAGTTATACACACTGTTTAACTATTCTTTGATATACTGTTCGTGTTCTAGTTAACCGTTCATATTCTAGTAATGTAAATGTTGTCAATTATATTATAAGGTCTGTATATAAGCACAGTCAGGTTGTGTCAAGAGGAATATGTAATCTCTAATACAAACGTGAATAATTAAGAGTTTACTTTCTAAACATTCACATGTGCTCAGCACAACAAATGGCGCGCATTAGCATAGCTTTTGTTTCACTTTATTTTATACCATACTAAAAATTTAATTTTCAATTTAACTTACAAATGTGAGAATGTTTTTACTGATAAAAAGCCCGTGCTATATATTTATAGTAGTTGTTTAATTGCAGAATGCAGTTCAAGAATTTCTTAACTGAGTTTCATGAAAAATATCACTTTACACGTTTTTAACAGAGGACACTCGCTTCTTGCTAAGTTGCCTCCATACTGAAACATTAAATATATAGCAATAATTTCAGTTAGAGTTCCTTAAATAACAAACAAATCCTACCATTCACATGTCCTTTTCAATACCTATAGACTTGATTTTCTTTAAATTTACATAATCTCTAAACTTTCCAAGAATGTACTTTAATTGTATCCAGTTTGAAATCCAATTCTTTTCCTGGAATAGATCCAGGAATGTGTTTTGAGAAACGTTCCTAGATAGGAAAATGAACACCTTCACTGCAATCAGCTTCTAAAATAAACTAATGGAAAAACAATCAAACCAATTTATATTCAAGTGTCGATAATGTACGCAAGAACTGCTATATATCGGATAATCTAGCTCATTAATTTTCAACATGGTCACCAAATTATATTATATAGATTATCATCGTAATTTACATATCTAAACACTACAAATAATGATTCAAAACTGCATATTTTGATCACAGATTAAATAATTGTTTTTCAAGCCATGGAAAGCAAGATGTTTAATGTTGCTTTAGATTCTCAGTGAAAATTAAAAATCTACCCTTAGTTTTATTTTTATGAACTTTGAGTATTTATTGAAATTTGATTCACGCAGAATCCAGAAAACTGGTTCACGACCTCTACGTATATTCCCATCAATGTAGCTTACGACGCAATTGCTACTACGATGCGTATGAATTACTGTGAAGTCATAATTTAGATTATATACATGTTCAATAGTCTGTGTAGATAGCAATAGTCCACAATGACAGCAAAATGTTCATTCTTAATCAAGATACTTCTTATCATGACAAATACAAAGTTATATCATCATAGAGAGAATTAACCAGAATTATAAATTATGGATCTATGAACCGTATACAGAAATACAGCTGATTATTTTGGAATGAAGGAAAATGATATCTATTGAAATGTCAAATGCGTAATTCACGCATCCACTCACATAAATTATGTTAATTCCTTGATGACCTTGGAAATTTTAAAGATAGTCATCCTACAGTAGCAGAAGGAACAATCCAAAGAGTTAGTTTGCAATATATGGAACGAACAGTGACAGGAACAAAATTAACTTTGTTTTGGGTTTAATAATGCATGAATGTTTCTATGAATTCAACACGTAATACTCTAGTTGTGTAGGTAATGAATGATGATACTTTTGAAACAAATGACAATAATCTACAGGGCATTAAACATGGAAAGACATTCTATCACATGATGGACCATTCGTTCAATGGAGACTATTATTTTAAAGTTGTAACATCATGTTACACGCTCTTTCTCACTCACACACACACACACAAACACACACACATACATACATATAACACTAAAGGATGAACCGCTATTCTTTCACTTGTGCACTAATAATTAATATCATTATGACCTTTTTAATACATATTTGAAAATATATAGTTTCTAGTTTTGTACACTCCTTAACCGCACTAAAAACACTGGCCACACAAAACCAGTATGATTATGGTTATACATGTATAAATTCAATTTTAAGTAATTGATTATTTGAATATATAATTTCTAATTCCGCTTTTAAATCATGTATCATCGTTAATTTCCTGTGTTTATCATTTTAATCACGGCAATGCCTCTCTCTCTCTCTCTCTCTCTCTCTCTCTCTCTCTCTCTCTCTCTCTCTCTCTCTCTCTCTCTCTCTCTCTCTCTCTCTGTGCTATCAATATTGAACGGAATTATGTCTACTACTTTTAACAAAAATTCCAAATTGCATATAATTTATATACTTAATATTAGTTTTATTTTTTGCTTGCTTACACTCAGCGTATTAAAACTTTTTCTCCTTTTTTATTCTCGATTTCACATTATTAGTAAAAAATAAAACAATAATAGTCTCACATGTGGTAGTTTGTAGGATGTTTGCTGGAATTACTAATTTCCTTTTGTAATCGTCTCATTATTTATATCATTTCAGGCGCAGAATTGGGCACAACACCTCTAGGTAAATTAAATGCAATTAATGTTAGTAACAGAGGAGTCATTTAATGATACGAACTTTAAATGTGGAGTCCGCTTACCAAGACATTACAAGGAAATGTATATCTTGCCTGCCTATCTTATACATCTTTACACTTCAAATTGTATTGATTAGACATGATTTCAAAGAGTACATGTATCCAATAAAGAATAGATTTGTGATTCTACCTGACTTCTATCAAAGGAATTCAGGAACAAGTAATGTATTTTGTACCTCGAAATACTATAACCTGTCTTAGTTTGATCTGATAATGTTATACAAAGTCCAATGTTAAATTAAGCATTAATATCATAATTAATGTTAGAAAAATTGCAAGCTAAACAGGGTAAAGATAAAATCACTTTAGTATGGGCGTTTTCATGAGGTCGCATTGCATTCCATATCAGTTTCAAAATCATACGCATCCTCCCATACATTTGCTATTAACTTCTTTTTAGTCGAACGTCATTGTAGGAGGTACATGCATAACAATTATGCACTCTTATGTACCTTTCAGTACTAGATGTATTGTCTTTATTTTCCTGTGTCAATTAGTATTAACTAGATTGACTGTATTTAAATTTTCGGTATGGTACAAAATGTTCTAATTCGTTTTATGTCTGCAACATCTTTATCGCAATATTCTGATAATGAATTTTATAAACATCATATTCTTGTCCCAAAGGTTCTAACTGTAATGTTCCATATTTCAGCAGGTTCTTGCGTTATATATGTCTAGGATGTATAAACAACTCACAGAAAAATGTGCAATATACGTTTAGTATATCGTAGAGTTAAACTGTACAGAACAAGACCACTTTGTCTCAACATTATTTATCAGATGATATTTGTGTGATTATATTCCACTAGATCATTATTTACATTATATCAGTCACTTCTAAAAGTAAATATAGTACTGTATAAATTTCATGTAGTGTTTCTATATTACGTCGTTCTCTATTTAATACTGTTTATACTTTAGCTTTCGATATATGTGAAACATCAAAGTCAACTTTGGATAAACCCTTTCTAAGACTTGACTTTGGATACACCTTCCCCAAAAGTTGACTTTGGATACACCCTCCCCAACAGACTAAGAATTACAAGGTTATATCACATTTCAGGTGTTGAAACATCCAATATTATTAAACAGCATTTCTTCAAATTTACAATGGCAGTGAAATTGAAACCCACATGAATGTAGATGCACTAAATAAATTGATTCTCGGAGAGTCGTTATGTCTTTATCAGAAATAAATGAACCTCAGACATGCGGTTATCTAGAATAGGATTAGGATATTTGGACACAAAATTAAATAATAGTTTTACCTCCAGAGAAGAATGTTGACGTCCCAATTTCATATTTAAATACTAGAACTTATGTCGTACATCTATGTATGGTCCTCGCTTGCATTTTACAAGAACACCTTTCAGTTTCTCCTTTATCTTTGTCTTGCGTTTCACAAAATGGGGCGTATCTTATGATCCATTAAATACCTAGTGGAAAGATGGAACAATAAAAGTTCCCCTGTGTAGGCTGTTTATTACATTTATGTTGGGTGTTTTTATTTCCCCTGGGCAGTAACCGTCAGATATCGTTGTCTTGAAAGTATCTACGCGATCTAAAGAACGTACAGAATTTGTAATGACGTGCGTTTCCGTCAATATCTTGTTAAACGATTTGCGGACATAGCATTATGAAAGCCAAAAAAACCACAACTCAGATTAGAATAATTTAAGGAATACATATATATGTGTCATGTGACCTCATTATTGAATTAATAACTTCCTCAAATATAGCACTTTGTATACCTCTGTTAATGGTTTCGTTACGTGCTTAGAAAATATCCCATTCATTTTATAATATTTGCATTTATTCTACCGATTTGATAATATTTCGTAATTATTTTGTTGACAGATTTCTGATACCGTGATATGACTGTAGATACAGTAATGTCTAAAATTCGACGTCTTCTTGGCTGTATTGCCATCATTGCTAATCGTTGTAGCTCAGAGATGTTAATTGTGCGCCCGATGTTTAACGAAATGAACGAAATATACTGTGAATATAACAATGTTACAAAACCAGAGACAAAGTAGACACATTTTAACAGGGAGATTGAAGCTGAATGAAAAGAAATAATGGAAAGAATTCCTCAACTTAAATTAGCAGGAGAAAGGAACTACGTAAATTATTATCATATATATTAGACATTACCATTTTATGTTGACTTATATCATCTCTATTTATATCTATATTTATTAATGAGACAAGTATATTTGTTTTACATTCTTGAACTAAATATATTATTATGTTTTTCTCCGTACATTTTAAATTCTGTTTTAGAAAGAAAAACATTGCGTTATCAAGACCTAGTTGTTTATCACCGTTCTGCAATAGAAATCTATAGAATTATTTATCTGAGTAATTTGAATAATTATACAAAAATTTATCTTTTTAACAAAATTCGAAATAGATTCAACTGTTGCCAGTTTTGGCATTATCCCAAGAGATATAATTGCAGCAATCGACTGCGTAATTACATAAATGGCAATCATTCAATCCTACTTTGAACATTTTATTAACTGCTCTGATCTTTGACAAATTTTGTCAAAAGTTTATTTCTAAATGTTTCGTTATCGTGACAATAGTACATTTGGAAAAAGACCTGTCTTTTTAATAAATTTCAGATGACAGCTTATCCAAAAATTGGCCTCTGACGGATTATGATTCTATAGAAGAACTAGATGTATGTATAAGCAAGTCATCTGTTGATGTTACAAGATGTGTATTCATTATTTTGTGCAATATTTTAAGCTTAAAAGATAACTTGATTTCAAAGAAACACTGGAAAGATTACTCTCACAGTCTAGCTTCTTACTCCTGTAATAAATTATTACATTCTTACTCGCTGTTAACTTGGTATATGTTAATAAAACTTCTTATTGAAATTCTGATCAAATCATTGTATGTTTGCAATAATATATATATATATATATATATATATACACATACATACATTCATACATACATACATACATACATACATACATACATACATACATACATACATACATACATACATACATACATACATACATACATACATACATACATACATACATACATACATACATAGAGTATTTATGTCATGTCATTTAATTCAGATTTTACTCATACGACTCCCACTGCTACATGACCTGCCGTTTCCGGTCGCTTACAGTAATGGCGGACCTTTTCAATCAAATGAAGATAGGAGTCCAAAGAAGTCCAACAACGCTGTAAGAATATGCCTTTGCATTTTAGATTTATCAAGGAAGTGTTGCATGCATGAACATTGGATGCTCAAAACTAAAGAAAAGCAAATGGTACAATATCCATAATGGCAAAAGCTATATTGTGGTACCTTACGGAGGTGGTGATGAATTGATAATTATATAAGTCTACTCGCGGTCTTATTTACAGTTTACCTAAAAGTGTGAGTAATTATTACATCATCAGAATCATGTCTGCCGATTTCAATGAAAATAATCCCAAGTATATGAAACACTAAATATTGAATACATCTTCTAAGACTCGTGACCAGATTTGACATTTGCAATATCTTCTTTCTATTCCAAACGCTCACTATCACGTACTATTCTTAAGCAAACATATGGATATTTATATATGAAAACAAATAAGTGGCGTACCTCCAATAAGGAACTGTTTATCAGTGTTTTACAAGCTACGAGTGTAGTAATATTATTGAATGTATTGCATCAAAATGTTGTAGGAATTGCATTGTTATCATGAGCAATATTCTTATTATAATGCAGCATCTATTAATACTGATACCAATACTACTATTACAGGTACATCATCGGGAATAAAAACAACAGGAAGAATATCATTCAAGTAAGTAACATTTTAAAACATAATATTTAATACAACTTTAAGTGATAGAATCAACTTTAAAACTGAGTGGTCTCTCACTATGTTACTATGCAAGATGCAAATTGTCCGATCTTAAATAGTTTATTTACATTCCAAAAATGCATTGATGTCTGATTTGTATTCTTCTTTACTATAGACGTTCTTGTGGATTTGATTATTGTACGTGTATAATCGTTGGTTTTTCTTGTGTGTGGCAATGAATGTTATTTTGCTTACTTACTTTCTAGTGTCCAAATACTTTTGGCAAGAAAATATGATTCAATGCTACTATCATTATATAACCAGTTCCTCTACTATTCCAGGTTGCTTTGAGAAGAACCAACCGCCATTTACTGGACACAGGTGGTTATGAGGCGATGCTATAGTTATGTTCAAGCCTTGCAAAATATACATTAAAACTGATTTAATACCATGTCGTTTCTACTTTACTTATCCTACAATATTTATCACACCAAAACATGTCTCGAGAAAAAAATTAACTCTTTTATTTCTTGGTGCTATCCTTTCTCTATAACGTTTGTCATTGTTGACACGTTATAATAGTTGCTATAATTGTAGCAATAAAGTTGTAAATCCATAAAATAATATTCCCTTTAATAATATATGTACGTCTTTAAGGCCAATCAACATTCACTACAACACAAGTCATAAATAGCAAGGCTCAATTGCTCTGCAAATGAGACATAGTTTATGATATCTTACGAAACTATTTGTGATCCAAATATGTTACCACGAACGAATAATGTTAAACATTGCCTAACGACATACTTCACGCCGAAGTATCTAAAACGACTCTGAAAATATAAATCTTCGTGTTATTCAGTATCAGTATTCGCTTTGGAAGTTAGATGTAAAAATTTTATATTTTGTTTCAGTTAGATTGTTTCAAACAGGGTATCATGAAACGAAGCTATTGTTCCACCTTATCTTCTTATTTTGCTTACAAAAGAACGTGTTATTTATAATTACTTTCAATATTCGTTAGTGCATGAAGTTACATGGAGACACATACAATTGGAAGGGTTGTATTTGGTGAATAAGAATATCTTTAAACAGAGATGGCATGGAGAAAGTATTAGCAAGCATTTGGAATTAGCTTATCATGTCTAACTTGTGCTTCTGATGCCAGAAATGAAGTAACTTGTAGAAATGGTGACGAGGAATGGATGATCGAATGTTAATGAATTCAATGGAACACACTATGGTGGAACAGATATGATTCTATCAGATGATGTAAAGGTTTAAAAGATAAATTTTAATCGAGTCGAGATTAAAAAACAATGAAGTAGTGGTAATGATAATAGTGTCGTCTAGTGCAATGCTCAAGAGTCTGTTTTCCATATTGGAAACAGGCACAAAATAAGTTATTGTCCTTAATCTATTTCTATCGTAGTATAACCACTGATTATTATGAGCAAGGGTGTCATCTAATAATGTTGACCTCTACCCAAGTTTGTCTGTTATGCTAATATAGAGAATCTTTTCAACAGTCAACGCTTCTTCAATTGTATACTTGTAGAAAGGAAAGATGAATCTGGTAAGATTCAACTCACAGAAATAACAAAATGTATTGAAAATTTCACCAAAATATCAGTGACTCCAAACAAGTAAATTATATCGACTGTACAAGAAAGATGTCCGAATATCGGATCTAAATACAACGAACACACCTCCGCCAATGTGTACCATTTTCCAAGTATCAACACGAATGCTAATTATTTAATTTATTGCTTTTTCCTTATTTATTATTTTCTCTATTTTGTATATTAAATATGTTTGCACAGGATACATTATAAAGTCATTAGGTCGTGGTTTAAAACATTGTTTCTGGATATCTTAGAAAAAGCTCGATTTAGACGAAAGTTCCATTTTTGAAAAAAATTTCCGGTAACAAATGCCAGACACATAATTTTATGTATAAGCTGAAACTTATATTGAAGAATGAAATGCCATTTGAATGAGTGTAAGTATGAAAACTATATAAAGCAATCATAGTTTACTTTCGTGCGAAAGTATAATGGAATGAAAATGGGAAGCACAGTGGCAGATACAGTCACACAAACAAAAAACAGGAGAAAAAGATTATCTCCAATCACAAATGAATATCTAGTCCATAATATAGTATCACCTACATTTTTCGATAGTATGGAAGCTTCCCGGGACAACTGATTTTAATGTAATATGAGGAGTGATATTTCCTCCTGAAACAATTTGAGCAAAATTGTCTGATAATATCTAGCATACAAGAACAGTTATATCATTGCCATAGCTAATTTGCAATACTTTTCTAAAAATGATTAAAATATTTATCAACTTTTTTATGTAAAAGTGGTTACTAACCTTTTATTTCACTTGCTCACTATTCCTAAAAGGAATTTTTCTTGTGCTAAGGGCGCTCGCAAAGTCACGATATACACCCTTGAGCTATGATTACATCGAGAACCTTACTGGTAAAGTTGTTTTCCTGATCTTCGTAACATCCTTAAGGAGAAGTAAGCTTTATACCTTGTTGGTAGAGCTTCAGAGATTAGTATTGCACTCACTAATGCCTAAAAGGAATTTTTCTTGTGTTAAGGGTGCTTCCAAAACCACGATATACACCCTTGAGCTATGATTAAATCGAGAAACTTACTGGTAAAGTTATTTTCCTGATCTTCGTAGCATCCTTAAGAAGTAAACTTTATGCCTTGTTGATAGAAGTGGGATGTTTGTGTGTATATAACAATCATAATTCGGTCTTTGCCAACATTGGTTTCTTGTGACGAATTAGCCACCTTCATTTACCCCGTTTCCTAGTTAGATCTACAGTCTAAGTCGTATAGATGCCTAGTGACTTCTTGACCATTCCATGAGAGATATGGAACGGAAAATACATTGTGACCGTCATATTGACTACTTGATACCTTTTATTTTTGCGTTATTCACTAACATTTTACGAGTTAAATAAAGTACTGCTTCTCTTTGCTGTTTGGTTCTGTGCAATCAACGAATTGTTCTCCATGCTCTTTTCCATTCATTCGTGTCTTTCTTTTCGGCATATGTTAGCCCCATTACGAAAGCAAGGGCTAAACACATCTGGTCTTGAAGATTGTTGATTTGGATGATGCTCTGTTTGGTGCTGCGAAGGCCGGTAACCAAGAGCACCTTTTTGCGTTGTCCTGTCCCAAAGTGAAGAGACACATGGGTCCTGAACAGTGTCTCATTTCCGTCAGTGATATAAAACTTGTTGGATTGTAGCACTTGTTGAATCTTATCCATGACTTTTGAAGATGTAAATTCTGCTGGACTGCTAAATTCGATCCAAATGGGAGACTTCAAATTTTCGTGTTGAATGGAAAGCCTAATATCTGCCTTATTCTTTGGCTTGACATTCCTGTTTCAATAATTTAGTACCACCGTATGAATGAAAATCAATAGCAATATTCGTGGAATATTATTAACATATTTGTACAAATTCTATATTTTGATCATCATTTGCGACAATATCAAACCTTTCCAAAAGTTGGTAATAAATCATATACTTTGATACCAGTGTGATATATGACATTTGTTATATTTTTGTTTAAATTCTAAATGTTGGTTATTAGTGATGATAGATCCATTTATCAATTATACTTGTTTATATGTTATATACCTTGATTTTTGTTTTAAAGTTACACGTTCTGTTTGGTTCCTCTTAGGAATGAACTCATTCCATTATATCAGTTATTTAACTCGGTGCGAATCATTCTGTGAAATCCATTGCTGGACTATATGCACACGAGTATGCTGTGGGATTCATTCATTGCTCAATTATCTCAAGGTATATATGATTGTAAATGTGGAACTAAAGTCAATTGTATGAAATGTATTTGTGCACAAAAATGTAACTGGCTGAAAAATGCTTTAAAGTTAGTCTCACTGTTGATATATAACTAAAATGTGTGCACGCGAATGACATGGGAGAAAACTTGTACTTCAGATTTCCAACTGTAACAGTATCCAATCAAATTTCATTGATATAATTTGTAATATGTGAAATTTCCTTGGCAAATAGAATGAGGTAATATACAAGGGTATGGTTAGTTTTTCAATAAGTATGTATAGCGTTTCTACTGTTCTCTCTGAAAGTCAATCCACCGGGATATTCTAGAAAAATGTTGATAGACTCCAGCAGCGTAGGTCATGGAAGGTCACATACCCCCCATAATATATATATATATATATATATATATATATATATATATATATATATATATATATATATATATATATATATATATATATATATATATATATACATATATATATATTCCGACACAAGTTTAATCATGCAAATAAAGCTAAAAATATGGCACAAGATTCTGTTAAAATCTCTTGGTAAATATTGGCTTTACTTTCAGACTGCTTACTTTACTAACTCTCCCAGCCGTCACTGACTGACCCCCTCCCTCCTCCGCCAAAATATCCTGATCCCACTGAAAAAAAAAGCCTTCGGGTGCCCAGGCTATAAATATAGGTTACTGCATTTTTATGGCAAAATATGAATGATTTTTTTGCCAAATGTGTATACTGCACGACCTTGGGAGGAATCATTAACAAGTCTAGGAGTTCACAAATTTAAGTGAACATGATATAATAATAATGAAGATGTCAAATAATTGGGGTTCCAAGTCTTTCCTGTGCATGCAGAAGATTGAGCCTCAAAATTATGAATAATCGCTCTTCTTGTGTAAATGGGCAACACGTACTTACGTACTAGAAAAAAATGAGTATATTTACCGTGTATGTAAGTATGCTTGTCAGCATGATCCAAGCTATCGTTTGATACATGTATGCAGTACATACACTTAATTCAAATTTGAACAAAATTAAATACTTCAAAGATAAATTTTATTAAGTTAATAATAAAGCTACTTTTAATTAATAAAATCATGACATAAAAAAATAAATAAATAATCTTACGAGTAGGCATTAGAGCTCTTGATTGATATAGTCATATCAACTACTTGGGAATGCGATTATTATAAGACGAACATGCTGAAACTATAGTAATGGTAGTTTGAATCCAACGGTTCATTAGACCGTGGAGTAAAGTTGTAAGTTAAATAACAGTAGTGGAGTGTTATAAACCTCGGTTCACAACACTAATGAGATTTTTGCTGGCACCCATTAAATTTACTCTGAATCAAAGGTGAGTTACAATTTTAATCAAAATCATTTATTTTGGACTCTTTCATCGTGGGGTATAAAGAGGAAATATATAGATATTTGCCTGAAAGCTTTAGCCGCTTCAGCAAGAGTAATCCAGAAAGGCTGCCAGTGATTATATTCCCTTATCGACCGCCATCCTTCTTGTGTGGAAACTTTGAGTTGAGGATCTATACTTCTGGTCTAAATCTCTCCCTGACTAGTGAATTGGATTAGACTGATGCCACTCCAGTGCAAGTAACTGTTATATAAGAGGGTCTGTTATTAACGTCACTTAAAACTCCAATGAAAACGAGTCCCTTCCGAAGACTAGAGGAACAAATGAAGCCAATAGTCTTGAATGGGAGATGGTTAACTGATTTTCTATTTGAAGTACATGTCTGTATAAGATTTTCAAACCTACTTTGACTAGTTGTTCTGGTGGTTTTGTTTCTTCTCGTTACAACATGAATGATTATACAATCAGACGGGAATGAGGGGGCTCTCGCACTAAATAATGGTATCTGTTGAAAGTCTCTGCTTTGATTTTCTTTGAGTTTCGAAGCAACATTTACGAGATGTTTATACAAGTTTAAGAATCTTCCACAACTCTGACCAAGTATTTGCCCTCAGAGAATCGTAAAAGTCAGGAGTTTTATACTGGGTGTGACAAAGTAAATGATTGTGGTGGGGTGAACAAATATTTTATATATAAATTATTATAGAAAATATTGATGTAAAGCTCTAAGCCCACAGTCAGCTATACCGACAGTTAGATGGTTAAATATATAAGAAAGGTTGAAATTCAATGAATAACAATTGAATAACAATTCAATGATCAAATGACTCAAATTTACAATTACACTTTTTATTCTCGACCCTTTAATATGCGTAATACTTAACTTGATTAGTAGAGTGTCATTGTATTTCTACTTATCTGGTGTATCCTTTCTCTCTCCTGTTTATCCCAATCCCTTTTCCTCTTCCTCCTCGACTTTGTTCCCAAATTCCTTCTTATCCTCCTCCTCGATTTTATGCAGGCTCCTTACCCTCCTCATCCACTTTCTCTCCAATGATTACTCTTCTGTCGAATTCGACCATCTCGGCTATAGTCTCAGTTCCGTCTCCAACTCTTAAAGACTTGAGACCAAATGGAACCGGAAGTTCTCTTTTCGAAGCTTTGCCTTTCCTTACAGTTTACGTTTGTGTTTTGCCGCAAGATTACTAGTGGCTTTTTTGTCGTAGTAAATGCTTTATATCTGCAGTCCTTCCAGGCAAATAATAAATTTTCTTTTTCTAGTTTGGAGGGTATCATTCGGGTCCGAATTATAATAACGCCATCTATCTCAATTTTGATTGGATATCGCTATAAACCGATCGAATCAAACTTAGTGGTAAAGATCCCTCTCGCTGTCTCTCATCGCGGGGATGGATAGGATCATGCCCCGTTCACCCATTGGACTTTCTTTTGATCCTTGAAATAACCTTTTAACACATAAGTCGTGCAATCTGTCGCATTTGCCGATTCAAGTTTTCGTTCTCTGACTGGTTACGGTAACCTTGCTTACCAGTTCAACACAAACCCCGCGGCAATCAAAAGACATCAAATACATGGCTGCGGTAATATTCTCAAGACAGGTAGATTGTAGCTTATACATAACTTTATAGCTGGGCTTAGCAAACTTGGCTATGGGCAACTTGCTTTGTTGAAAGTTATTGTGAAAGCTTCCAAGAAATATGACGTTTCCTAGTTATAACAGCCATTCTCTGGAAATTGTTGACTCTTTTGTAAACATGATAGCTTTTAATTTATATTATGTACAACGAAGACATATTCTAGATGTCATTTGTATAAACAGATGGTACTCAAGCAAACGACTGCAAACTCATAATTTAGAAGCAATATCTTGCCCGAACTGTTTCAGTCGACTTTTATATTACTGATGGAGATAAAATAGGTGGGTTTCCTCTTCTGTTGAATACTCAACATGAGACACTAATTTCGCAAAAGCTCTCTCTCTCTCTCTCTCTCTCTCTCTCTCTCTCTCTCTCTCTCTCTCTCTCTCTCTCTCTCTCTCTCTCTCTCTCTCTGTGTTGATAATTGCCTTCTACAGCAGTTAAAACGCCAGACGATATTTTAGCAGGCATGTTTTTATCCTGCATGTCAGTATCAGTATGTCTGGAGTGGTTCTTTCGAAGAATGGATAACTGTCTTGTAGCATTTGCCATTGATTTTCTCTTAGAACGACAGTCATCTGATACACCTGCACCTTCGTCTTGGATGCGTTTTCTATTCCTTTCCAGTCAAAACTTCAAATGTTTCAATTTTTCATAGCGAAGGCGATGCTTGAGACATTTTTTTCAGAACGTTTTATTGCCGTTCTTTCTGTCCCAACGTTCACATGTATTGAAAATGCGTCTAGGTTTTTAATTCTTTAACGTTCTCAAAGACTGTGAATACATCATGACTTCGGCTTTGTGGATAACATAAAACTCCCTGGAGTAGATTTCTGACAAATAATACAAGCTGTGAGGTCCATTTGAACCACCTGAATCTTGGCAGTTACAAGCATCTAGACAATTATGAAATCATGGACTATGTGACGCGTTGGGAAGTTTGCATTGTGATTCGAATATGGACTATTACAGAAAATGGAAGTGTCTCTTTGTATTGAGTTTTATATTCTGTGACATAAACACACGGACACACATAATCTTGATCTGGTAAAGCGGTTTTGGATAGTCTTTATGGACATTGGGTGGTGTGATAAATAATCTATTTTGTACGATTTTATCTCATTCTTTAAACCCTACGAGTTTCTTCTGATCGTAAATGTGGGAACACTACACTACACACAATGTTTTAATAGTGTATAAGATGTCCAGGATGGTATAGGTGATGTGAATGATAGTATGTTTGCTAGATTTAGTCCTTCCTTTACACATACCACGGATTTCTTCTGACAGATGTTGGATTTAGTATACTAGTCAAGTTGTTTTGGTTTTTACGTACAGGGTGTTTGATAGTAGATAGCGTGTATGGGGTATCGGATGAATAGGTGATGTTATAGATATTATGTTGGTGAGATTTAGTCCCTTTGTTTAGACACTACGCATTTCTGCTGATAGTAGATGTTAGATTAAAAGAATACCCAAGGCATATTATATGTGAGAAAGCCAAATATGAAAATTTTGCACTTTTGCATTGTTTGAGACTTTGTAAAAGATATTTTAAACCGTTTATATTTAATGGAAAATTCATCTTTAATCAATACTAAATTTTATGTAAACTTGCAATTGTAGAATAATCTCTCATATTTAAATTCATCCCAGTTATTTGTCAGTTTCCGCCAAAGTCAGTATGAGTTTCGGATTGTCCGTACTACTTTTAGTCATCGCCAATTTTTTTCATGACAGGACATAGAACACAGTTAATTTTACTATATAGTCTCTACATTTGTTTCTCAGGACTGTACTTTCCAATCAATACAAATCATATGTTAATCTAAATTACCTTCAGAGAGGACTTTACGGTGAAGTTCTTGTCAAGGGTTGACCTGCATTTTTTTGAGAGGCTGAATTGTAAACAAAACACCATGCAACGGAACACAGATTTCACTTCCAGATCATCACCATGACCTTAATACTCAACGTGCAATGTCGCCGAAAAAAACACAGACAACCACACCATAAACTTATTTCTAAAGAATAAATAATTGCCTTTAAATCCTTACCAAGAATGCCAAAATCTAACTCTTGTATCACCACCAAACGGAGCCAGAAAAATGTGATCTAAAAATAGACCGAGACTACATTCGAGGCGTACGCTCTAACCACTAGCCCACCAGAGCGGTAACAACGTGTAAATTTAAATTAATGCCATCCAGTGTAAGATAATGTGTACCACAAGCCCACTCGTAAATTTAAATCAGTAACATCTCTCTAAATCTCGTGTATGGATATGATTGCACCATGAGTACATTGGAACAGTTTAATCACTGGTATCCAGGGTAGCGATGCCAGTACAGCGCGAGCGCACCTGCAAATTTTAAATTAAGATGATCTTATGATGGCCACATAAGTTAAAATAAAGCGCACATGAATGCATGTATAATTAGAACAGTACGATCTTTTCTTGCATAATAAATACACATGTTCACATTAAAAAAACAAATGAACCCTTGGTGGTGAAACCCGATGAAGACAGCTCAATAAAACTATACCTGAGTGTGTTCCAGTTCAATATAACTCACAACAGAAAATCAACAAAGATAATAATAATTGTGATAGCTACTTAAAATCCATACACTCTTCAAAAAATAAGAAAGTTAATTATTAATAAGGTTCTATTGTAAATCATTGTCAAGCTTGCTTTATACACATAAGAAACGAAAAAATTATATATTGAGATACGAATTTCAATTCTGCCTTATAGATACCATATCATACAGAACCTTTCTATCCTTCTATAAAAATGTTATGCTTTCAGAATATACCACAACACAGACAGGTAGATTGTCTAAAACTCGGATGCGTTGTTATACAGCGAGAGTTAAATTCTGATTGGCATTAAAACACGAGTGCTAATTCATAAGGGAAATTTATATAATCGAATGAATGATATTTAAAGCTAATTTACTATATAAATTACATTGCATTATTTTTGGTAATACTCCCAAGGAAGAAATATGTATTGTCTTCAAGTCCACATCAATATATATATATATATATATATATATATATATATATATATATATATATATATATATATATATATATATATATATATATATATATATATATGAGATCTAATGAATTTTTGTTAAATAAATAGCGTGTTGATGTTGTTGTTTGTCCTTTGTTGAAAAGAGAAAGTAAAAAATATTTACACCTACCAAATAACAGCACCTAGGAACTTGATTGTAACGATTGATTAATGATTTTTTTATTACGGTAGCCTTATTTTGATAGATAATGATTTTGTCTTGTATGACTGAAGGTAGAAATGAGTTGTAAAGGCTTTTTCCAGCTTGTATAGATTTTAAGTGTCATAGGCTTTTAAGTGTCATAGGCTATGTGACTGGTGCAATCAAATATACGTATGAGCAATGGATGGCTAGAACCAGTTGTAATTTTCCATAGAAATTGAGTTGGTATTTTTGTATTCTGTGTCCATGACTTTCCAGTCTTTGTTTTCTCGACATGAAACTTCAGTAGTTACCCAATTTATTGTATTGGCCACGATTCTAGCTACCTCGCCTCTCTCAGCAATGTAAAGTAGATTGACAGAGTTCGACAATTTTGAAAATACGCTACTGCTACAATACATTTTTGTGAAATTGCATAATTTTGCTGTCTTACTTGTACCCATACAATCTTTAAAATGATTAAATGTCTCATAAAATTAATAAAAGAAGAAGTCATATTTAATGACTCGGTGTATAATAAAGTTAAACAAATACAGCAAAAAGGCATATACAATTATATATTCGTTGCATCTGGTTTTATTTACGCTACACCAAATATAACAGGAAACAGATCAATAAACTATTGTAAACTTAGGAAATGTTTCCTTGGACAAGGAGGAGATAAGCATATAGTATCCCCTCAACTGTAGTGAACTACATGTATGTAAACCTGTGTCCCCGTAGTGTATGCAATTTACCCCATGTGTGTAATCCCCCCAATGTATGTGGAAAACATATCATATCAGTCAAAAATAATGTTGTCTTTCAAAAACGCTAGACCCCGAGGATATGTTAGTGTGTAAAATCAAATAAAATACAATGTAAGGGAAGTGTATAATTGATTTCCCACAGGTGGTTCTCCTAATGTATGTGGATTTCAAGGTCCTCCTAATGTAGGTAATGCTTATGTGTGTGTGTGTGTGTGTGTGTGTGTCAAGTACGTAATGCCCGCGTAAGATATTGTATATAATAACTTTATCATGATTTATTAGTGATTTGTAATCTAATAGAGCAATATGAGGATGCAGAAAAGAGATCGGAGAAGGAAGCTAGAGGCTTCATTTTTGGCACCAGATTAATGAATTAGCTTGTATCATTAGTTTGACAGATGTAAGTGTTGTACACTGTTCAAAGAATGACAGCTTGAGTTATACATAGTTAGAATACCTACTAATCTAAACGAAACGAAAAGACACGCTAGTTTAGCTATCTAAACTGAGATAAGTATTGTGCAACGGACTAATTTCCTTTTAATTAGTCGGGAGATCCGACGCATTATATCCATGGCTTATCCTGTACTATTATGTAGCCTATGCCTTTGTTATGATTTTGGTTGTACATTAGACGATATTGGTCTGACCGATCCGATGGCCTTGTGGTAAGAGCGTCCGCCTCGGATGCTGAGGCTTCATTTCGATCCCCGGCCTTGTCATACCAAAGACTTACAAAAAAAAAATTGTACTAACAGCTGCCGCGCTT
Organism: Potamilus streckersoni; assembly: GCA_016746295.1. Lineage (NCBI taxonomy): Eukaryota > Metazoa > Mollusca > Bivalvia > Unionida > Unionidae > Potamilus > Potamilus streckersoni. The sequence goes on from JAEAOA010000576.1 coordinate 2,469,042, forward strand.
GGCACTCAGCATTAAGAGATTAGTGTTAGAACTGGTCGGCCTGGTATCAGGATAATGTGACTGGGCGGAACATCATGATACACGTCTGCGGCCTGATGCCTCAGTGCTAGAAATCACTATAAACAGCCACACTGCAGACATCGTAGCGATATGATTGAAACATTGTTAAAGCTACGTCAAAAATGTAAATCACACACACACACAAACACACACACAAACACACACAAACGATATTGGTCTTATACTTTACATAAGAAGGATTTGTTTTGTGAAAAGTATTAATGAAATATACATCTTACAATTAAATACAGCTTAGAAAAATAGACCGTTAATTTAACATTGTATCCGCCAATGGACTCAATAATTTTCGTTTATCACATTATCAATTTGAGGAAATAAAAAATATCAGTTTTACTGCCACGAGTTGATTCTAATACTCAACACACGCCACTGAGGCTGGTAAAAACGGCTATTTTACAACGGCCGTGCGACATATTGTGTCCACCAACCGTCTTTATGCCCCTCTCCTCTTATTTATGATCCATGTTCCCATTTCGAACACGTTTTGGAAAATGTTATCTAAAATGACTGAATGTGTATATCACCGTAGCACTGTTTCAAAAAGTTGGTAAAGACATTGGTCACTTATCACCTTGATACAAACGATCACGGTCGTCTTACTCAGCTTTATGATGTCTTTAGTTTCCAAACGAAGATATAACAATGGGCGCACCATTATGTAGTTTCTTTACATAATTTGTAAAAGCTCACACGTTTATTATATAATAAGCATTTAAAATTTTGATTTGTATTAAATATTCTTTGTAATAAGTTAAACCTAAACTGTTACTTCCTTTGAACTATATTATGATTTTGATCTCTGTTTATATTATGTACTGTTAAAAAGTAAAAGTGACAGACTTAGTTCTAAAAGTTTATCGTTTCTTTCATTACAAACCAAATATGTACTATTCTCCTGCAAGCTTAAGCTGTTCTGGATAAATAATGTATGAATCTTCTCGAGTTTATAATTTGTATCAGTAACATGATGGCAAAACATTACAATCACAGCATTATAATTTAAAACTTTACTTGAGTAAATATAAACAGAAATCGGCGTTATAACTCTTAAGAAGTTAGGAAGCGTTGGATTCGCAGTATTATTAAAATATTCGCTCGACACATTTAAAGTATTCATGTTACAAGATAAATTATTGATAAAATTTCTCCCGCAGAGAACAATATAATTGTGCTTCGTGCACGTAGGAAGGTCAATTTATCAAACCAGACCGCTCCCCGATGGTCTAGATGTTAGAGTCCGCCTCAGATGCGGGAGCTCGCTGGTTGGAACCCAGGCCGAGTGAAAACTAAAATCTACCATAATTCTTACAAACAACTGCCTCGCTAGGCGCGCAGCATTTAAAAGATTAGTGTTATTACTGGTCGACCTGATCTCGGGATAGTGTGACTGGGTGGGACATCATGATACATCTCTGCGGCATGATGCGCCAGTGATAGACATAACTATCAACTGCCACATTGCAGATATTTTAGCGATATAACTGAAAAATTGTTAAACCTACGCTAAAATTTAAAATCATACACGCACACACAAACACACACATAGACAAGTTATGGAATCAACTGGAAGTCGAGAAAGGGTAATTATCATATTTTATTCATAAGCTCTATTTTCCTGAATCATTTGCAACTTTACATTCTATTCTAGTTTGGTTTTTTTATTTAAAAAAAAACAAACAACTCATTAAATATAGCATTTCCTACAATGATTAATTTAAGACGTATTAATTATGTATATAACTTTCTTATATAATTTCTGAGCTCTATAATTAATTCGTAGAGATGTTTCCTATATATTCCTATGGAACTCCAGTTTTCTAAGCACGATATAAACTTAGATGTGTCTATATGCCTTTAAAAAAAACACATTTAAGTAACAAAGCCTGCTATGGCATCGTCGATGTTGTTACACTTTGTGTGATGTTTATTCACCTTAAACAGATTATCCTGACATTTCAAACATGCAACAGCAGGATCTAAACCCCCATCAAGGAAAGTGTCATGTTTATCTGTGACATCTTGACTTGAAACACAGGGATGCCGCCATAAGCGTTCCTAACGATGACTCTAGATTGGCCATAAGGCAACGTGATAAGCACTCCTTTTAGTAGTCTGTGTATCGTCTTACAATAGTGAAAAATCGGAATTGATTGCAACCTTCCATGGCTCATCAAATGGTACAGCTGTTTTTAATCATTAGCTTGTCGCGATTATGCCTTTCAGGTAAGTGAGTACAGAGGAATGTAATTTAATTAAAATATTATAAAATATTGTAAATTTTATTTTGACACGTTATGTGTACATACGTGTGTGGTTCATTATACGAAACATTAGCCTTATTATCTATATATAGTAACAAATCTGACCTGACTTTGGCAATGGGAGACTAAGTCCCCAATCGAAGAGACTTGCAGATAATAGTGTGTTGAACCATATATTTTTTTTTACTCTACTTTTAGTAGTCTCATAATATTTATGTACTTTTTCTTAACACCACCATTTCTCTATTGGTTTTTCAAATTTCTTGGCATAATTGTCACGGTCAAACGATATACTTATGTCCATTTGGCAACAGTTACAAAGCAGAGAAACTATAAGGGCTACACCAATGCAGGTGTGTTTTATCATTTTAGAAAAAAAAGAAATACAATTGCATACACACGTTTATACATACATACATACATACATACATACATACATACATACATACATACATACATACATACATACATACATACATACATACATACATACATACATACATACATACATACATACATACATACATACATACCCACCCACCCACCTACACACACACACACACACACATACATACATACATACATACATACATACATACATACATACATACATACATACATACATACATACATACATACATACATACATACATAAAAAGATGGATAAAATGTCCATGTAGTTCTATTTTTCAGCCATTATTCCTACCACAACGGTGACGACTCCTGGCTGTCCTCCCGGTGGTAGTCGTGTACAAGATTGTAGGGTATTCCTATGTGAGCACGGACATTGGCAGCCCTTTGAATTCACCCATACGCTCGAGTGCTGTTTGAAGACCTTCTATCCAGCCTGTAAGACTATACATGTATATCATCAACGTATCATTAAACTGGTTATATATATATATATATATATATATATATATATATATATATATATATATATATATATATATATATATATATATATATATATATATATATATATATGTATGTATATAGGTAGATAGATGCGAGATAGTATGTCTCAGATGTTGTGCTAATTTCCTCAGCTTACAGTTGATAAATCTGTGATGATTAAGTATGGATCTATTATAGTGTGACAGTGTTGCAATCACAGAGACAGTATGGAAGAAATTGATATATTTTCATATAATGTCTGCCTTTAATAAAGTGCTCTCAAAACACGTTCTTATTGCCATTATACAATAGGGTTTCCTCCCTTTGTGGGACTGGAATAGCTCAACTTTCCATAGCATTATTTTCGAATTAAAAAATATTTTTTATCTACATTTTCTGCAGCTTCATAGAAACAAATAATAATACTCAGAAAAGAATTTATTACACCTAATAATTTATGGACAGCAATTGCAAGATTTCCTGTAATATGACTTATCTTGAATCAGCAAATACAAAACGAAATCAATTTTAGGAAATTATGAAGACTTGGATTCATCAAGCAGGTTGATACTCTAGTCTATAATCCGACCAGAAAGGACATTCCATAATTGCACAATGTTGATGTTTTACTTAATTATTTCGACTGACATAAGAAAAGGGTATTATAATAATCTATGCTTGCGCGGTATCAATGAATTACCGAATATATTCATTGCCACTTTAAGTGTCTCCGTTACGTTTCGTATATAAAAAAATGAAATTCATTCACGTGGAACAATAAACCTTGTGGTAGAAGTTGGCACATTCAAGGGAGATGACCTTTTAGAGGTAGGGAGATGACAAGGGAAGTTATCAGCTCTCTCAATCGATCGATCGACTTATCGTCAAAGTGATATTGTTATAAATAGCAGCATTGTACATGTATAATACGATGGAAATATAAAATAATAATTGTTGCTGTAGTAAGAGCAGCAGTGAAATCAGTAATAGTGTTAGAGATTATGTTTACTATGTTATTGACTCTAGTCAGTATTACATTATTATTATTGTTATTATTATTATTGTTATTGGTATTTTTATTATTATTATTATTGTTGTTGATGGTATTGTTATTATTATTATTATTATTATTATTATTGTTGTTGTTATTATTATTATTATTATTATTATTATTATTATTATTATTATTATTATTATTATTATTATCAGTAATAGTGTTAGATTATGTTTATTATATTATTGACTCTAGTAAGTATTACATTATTATTATTATTATTGTTATTATCATTGTTATTGTTATTGTTATTTTTATTATTATTATTATTATTATTATTATTATTATTATTATTATTATTATTATTATTATTTCAGGCGCATCATGGGGAATAACACCTTCAGGTAAACCAAAACTCAATTTTAAAATTAAACATTATTAAAATTAAACATTACTTTTTTGAGGCATTTTTTTTAGGTATATTGATATGATAGACTTATACACTTTTTCACTAAATTCGTTTTGTATTTTATTCTAAAGTTTTCTTACTCACATGAAACGTGTCAATTTTGCTTGTTTGTAACAAGGCAACCTTTGTTTCTTCGCCTTTAGTTGTTCGGATCGGAGATCTTAATATATATATATATATATATATATATATATATATATATATATATATATATATATATATATATATATATATATATATATATATAAGAGGGTACGCTATCCATTGGTCATCATTCATCGGTTAATACAAAGTTTGTAACCGCATTCCTGTTGGATGGATACCTTTAAACTTTACACTCATAGTTATTGTTAGGTCCAATTGTTCCTAAATGAAAATAGTGCCATTCGAACATCCAAAATGGTCACCATGGAAGCCAGTTTGTTACAATTAATTCTTCTAAACGAACGGTTTTATCCAGATGGGATTTTCATGAATAGAACTTATATAAGGACGATTTGATATAAAATATGACCGCTTAGGCGATCATCTGGAAATAATAGTCATTGCCTATCTTCTTAACGGACGGTTATACTGAAAACCATTTTCTTCTGGTTATCGTTATCTCTTTGAAGTGATGGTCGTAGCGATAATGTAGTCTTCACTAAAAAAAAAACAACAAGTCTTATAATATTTAGTTGCTCCTAAACAAAGGTGTTGCGAACCATACCGCTAGTAGAGTCGCCATGATAGCCGTCTTGCAAATTTTATCACTACTTGTTCCTAACAGATGGCGATAAAAATGTTGAGTTTCCACTAAAGAAAGAACTTCGTATAAATTCTAGCTTTTCTAAAGTTAAATTGTGCTGATAAGACTTTCCAATATTATGCAAAGGTCATGACGTCATTTTTAAGCACTTCTTTATTGCAATATACATTTGTTTTTATAATAAAATCACGCTGATCCCATTTCAAACATTACTGCCAGAACGGTTGACGAATGGCTCCTTGGCTTAAGATAATTGTTGTATCAAATTGAGGGGGCTTCTCCAAAACACTTCAGTAGCATGCAACGGTTAATGGATGTCTAACATTCAATATAGCACCTTACTATCTAGAGAACATTATTATATCTCGTCTTCTTGCGTGGATTGAGACATTGGCAAGGAGTTTCACGAAAACGCTTTCTGCAATATTTATCCGGTTCTAAATAAATATGATGCCGGTCTAACATCCAACACTTTTGTGTAAGAGCTTAAAAACCTTCGATCAGTTTTAAGGTCGCTGTGTACATTTTGTATTTCATTGAGCTTATGAACACAGTGAATTGTGGTAATGGGGTGGGGGACATCGAACAGCTCTCTTAGTTATTCTTGTTGTTAACCGAATTTTGAATCCTGCTAAATGTTTACAAGATCATGGATGACAGATTATCAGCCTTCTACATCATATTTTAGATGAGTGATAGATCATCTCCATTGTCGGAAGTGCACAAAAAATGATTCTTGTAATTATTAAATCTGCACTTCACACTGAATATAGAATATTGACGATATGGTGTATAATTTCATATTGCAGTAATCTACATCTTTGCTTAGCATATTTCTAGTCCCAGACTTTCGAATCTAACAAACTTTCTTCCGTTTAATAAATATCTTAGATGGTGTTTAGATTTCAACAAAATCATGCTAGTTGATATTTATGGGCAGTGGTACTTAAAGCCCCGGGACAAAACATAAACTTGGCGCCTTCTTGCTTAGCACCCAGTGACAAAACATAAACTTGTTGCCCACTTCGAGTGCATCTGAGATAACAAATAGTTGTATTTTCCTCATTTTGGCTCTCCTGGAACATGGCGCCCGGGGGCAACGGTTACTCCACCCAAGGTACGCCACTGTTTATGGGACCTTTGCCAAATTTATTTGTTAGTATTTAGTCATCTGTTTTAGGGTATTTATGGTCCCTGGACAAATTCACATTCGTTTCCTCATACGATTGCCATCAGTAATACTGAATTTCAGCTAATGTCACATATTGCTTAATACTCCACGTTATCGGAGTCAGTGTTAGCGTTATATGTCATCGTTTTACAAGAGTTATTGCCCTTGATTGTCAGACCTACCCACTTTTGTTTCCGCATAACGATTTGATTTAAACCCCTTATGGTATTACTCTTGATATTGAGAAACTTCACGGACAACATTCATTGTCATCGTTCAGCTCGGTTACACATCTTGATTGTCAGACTTGTATATTTTATTTCGATATTATTGGGTTTTAAAAAAAACAACAGAAAAAGACAAACATGGTATTTAGGATGATTTTAGACAGTTGCCGAGGTCGATTTTGAGCATTCTGTTGAACTAAGGTCCCTAATGATCAGAAACACCAACTGATAACTCCCTTAGTTATTACTGGATTTGGACTCAATTTTATGGTAGATTAAAACTGCTGAGATTAAAGAAAATTAGGAAATATCAACTCATGATATCTCTTTATTAACAAGTTTGTTATACTGGAGTTTATAAATAATGTCCCAGATGGTTTAACTAATTGGTACTTTCGAATCAATAGACAATAAGGTGAGAGTCCCTTCAACAAAATGTTGAGTTCTGTTAGTTTATGTTTCATCCTTTCCTATTTTGACAAGAAATATTGTCACTACTACTTGCATTTCTAACTGCTTTTTCTTTTTTCAGCTTTAGTTGGAAGAAAGTAACAGCCATTTGCAAGCCCTTGACGTCTTAAGAGATGGTGCAATACTGAGACTTGTTTAGTCATAAAAATTCTAATTAAAATGCTGAATTAAAATGATTTCAGTTTCTGCAAGGCTTTTACTTATTTTCAAAGCATTTTAACCTCGTGTCGAACATAAATGAACTGATTATATCTTTCATATTCGTCCATGGTAATATATATATATATATATATATATATATATATATTTATAGATATATATATATATATATATATATATATAAGAGAGAGAGAGAGAGAGAGAGAGAGAGAGAGAGAGAGAGAGAGAGAGAGAGAGATGTAACGTATTTTTGCCTTCAATTATATTTCGTCCGTTAAATCTATTTCCAATACTAAACAAAATACCCCATATCTGAGTTCATGGTTGAGCTAAGAACTTTGGGAATAATAAAAGAAGGTATAAAAGCTTCATTTCTACAATATTGCACATCAGGATGGAAACTTCGTTTTCAACATGTTTTTCAACAGTATCTTAGCATCAGAGTCTTTGTGACTGATTGCTACAAGGACAGCATATACAGTTTGTATTGTGGACTCTTCGATCTATTTATATTCAATTAATGTTTGGATCCATTATTTCCATAATGGATTGGACAGATATAATAATTAGAACAAACATATATAGACAAAACAATGTGTGGACGTATTGGATCCAAACCATGTGAATATAAATGAACCAAAGACTAGGATTGGGTGTGATGGTGCCAGCAGGCATAACAGGATGTACAATGTATTTAATGAAGCCGTTATACCAGCAAATGTTACTAATACAGTGTCTTAGTATGGGTACCATAGCAGAAGGTCATCTGATCTTGTAGAAAAAGCACACAGACCAAGTATCTTTACCGATGACAAGTTCATTGTAAGCCCTAAGCAATTATTTCATAGTAATTCCCAATTGCTCACTTTGTACAAAGTCTAAAAAAAAGCTGAACTGAAGTAGTCCTTTCACACAAACAATAGTGGTACATTTTCTTTTAAATATGAGATTTTTATTTAAATTGTGAATCTGTCTTTGTTATATACCATGGAAAATTAACTAATTAAAACATAACTTAAATAAATAATTATTTGGTTTAATTTTAAACACTACTTCACGCAAAGCAGTCTTGAGGGATGATGATACACGTTTCATTATAACACTGGATTGTGTATTATTGATGAAAGACTTTAGAATCCAAGTTCTGAATAATATCAAAATTGCATTCTATGGCATTGCACAGAGCAAACAAAGTGTACTTAACTGTTATCTAAACCTAAATAAAATTAATTAAAATTCAAATCTGATAAAAATAATTACGTATATTTTCTTTGAAGCACTGAACATACTTCGAAACCAAAAATAATTGGCACACTTAGCACTGTCCAGTATCAAAACACATACATAAACAAACATGCCCACACTCACATAAACCCAACTACTCAGACAATAAATAAAAGTTACATACAAAGCTTCGTTTTTAAGGTCCATTTGACAGTGGAATATTTTATTAATAAAATGAAGTCTTTGCTAATCTCAATAGTTTGTTCTTAGGGGTGGGGGATTGAAGGTAATACAAAATGCAATTTAAGTGTTCATTTTGCACTCATCTGAGGCTGATTGATACTGTTGTTTAAAAAAATTGTTTTAAAAACTTTTCCATTTTTTCTCAGCATTGAATATGACGTTTCTGCATCTGTACTAGAGTGAGGTAATGTGATGTGTCGAATTTTGAAACTTTTTGAAGTATTGATTAAATGAAATGTAACCAAGTTAACTTAATTAAAGTAGAAAGGGCTAGAGACAGTTAAATGATTATTCTCTTTTCATCTATGAACTTCAAAGAAAAATTGTTTTGCATCACGAAATTTGACCGAGTCATCTGTTATGGTACAAAAGTTTTGGCATAACACTCTTCGATCTCGCACCGGTTAAAAGGGGAAGCACGGCGATAATTGATTGTTTAAAGGAAAGTTAACTGCGACATTGTTAGCCTATTCTCGTTAATCAAATATTCTATGTAGGAATTTCAGGAACGAATAGATTCTGACTGGCTAATTGAAACTCAAGAGAGTAACTATCGTAAGCTTTACTTTGCAAAATTGTTTCAGTCTTCAATCTTGCTTGAAAAAAGTTAGACGGGACACGGGGGCAAACGTAAGTAGTACGTTCCTTCGTGACTGAAGTAAGGAGACTTAGTCGTCTCAGAAAACAGACATTGGAAGTTCGTAGGAGAACAAAACGGCAAAGGAAAAGGTGGACTACTGTCTACTGTGGGACATTTTCTTCTTTATCAAAGGAAACAGCTTCCTCGGCAAAATTTCTGCAGCGAAAATTCATCAAGAAAGTCCGCATCCGAATGCCAGTTCTAGATACGATCGTCAAATCGTTCAAGTTTCGACTGGCAAGTGTCCAAGTCAAGACGATTGGCAGTGCAGGATGGAACGGAAAATTCGATGTCCAGATAAAGATAGGTGATGATGTCATTCAGCATTGAGCTCCAAGTCACAACTCGTAGGCTATGATGCAACTTAGCATTAATTCTGCCACTGACAATTAATAGTAAATTGAAATTTATATTTGCTTTTATTGATAACATGTTCGTACATTTTCTTTCTTTTGTAGTAAAAGAAATTGATTTTCTTTCCATTTTAAATTATATTATTAAATTGATTAAATTTTATATTTGTTCATTGAAAGTGGGCTCAATGTTTTATTTTTTCATTATACTTGCTCTGAGATCTGTATTATTCTTTCTATCCATCTACATTGGGTAAATTATACCGCGGGAGGTCATTCCCTAGCAAAAAAACGTAGAGAAAGGGTTGGTTTAACGGTTTAAACCCATCCCCTTGTCACTCACATGGAGTGGCCAACATTCAGGGTGCTGTTGCTATGTCAACATGTTTTGTACACTCCAGAATGATTAATGTTGAATTGGTGTTTGCAGTGTTTGTCAGAACTCTGATTCTCTCGCTGCTGCACATCACAAAGTCAGACTCTGTCCAATGAGCACTGAACTAGAAAAAACAAATAGTAGAAACACTTCTACTTAATCTGACCGCTGTATAATGGATAAAATACAAGTAATACCACATAACTATATATGTTGTCAGAGACATCAAAAATGGGCACACATACAAGAAGATAAAGCTATTACTGGAACAAAATAAAAAGCACAACTCAAAACAGCATACAATTGATAGTAGAAATGCCAAAATAGGATTTAATGCATTGCTGACTGCCCCAAACACGTGTCAATGCACATAGTGCAAATAGAAGGATGAATTTCTGACTGCCCCAAACACGTGTGTCAATGCACATAGTGCAAATATAAGGATGAATTTCTGACTGCCCCAAACACGTGTCAATGCACATAGTGCAAATAGAAGGATGAAGTTCTGACTGCCCCAAACACGTGTGTCAATGCACATAGTGCAAATATAAGGATGAAGTTCTGACTGCCCCAAACACGTGTGTCAATGCACATAGTGCAAATAGAAGGATGAATTTCTGACTGCCCCAAACACATGTGTCAATGCACATAGTGCAAATAGAAGGATGAAGTTCTGACTGCCCCAAAGACATATGTCAATGCACATAATGCAAATAGAAGGATGAAGTTCTGACTGCCCCAAACACGTGTGTCAATGCACATAGTGCAAATATAAGGATGAAGTTCTGACTGCCCCAAACACGTGTCAATGCACATAGTGCAAATAGAAGGATGAAGTTCTGACTGCCCCAAAGACATATGTCAATGCACATAGTGCAAACAGAAGGATGAATTTCTGACTGCCCCAAACACGTGTCAATGCACATAGTGCAAATTGAAAGATTAAGTTCTGACTGCCCCAAATATGTGTGTCAATGCACATAGTGCAAATATAAGGATGAAGTTCTGACTGCCCCAAACACGTGTGTCAATGCACATAGTGCAAATAGAAGGATGAAGTTCTGACTGCCCCAAATATGTGTGTCAATGCAAATAGTGCAGATAAAAGGATAAAGTTCTGACTGCCCGAAACACGTGTGTCAATGCACATAGTGCAAATTGAAAGATTAAGTTCTGACTGCCCCAAATACGTGTGTCAATGCACATAGTGCAAATAGAAGGATGAAGTTCTGACTGCCTCAAACACGTGTGTCAATGCACATAGTGCAAATAGAAGGATGAAGTTCTGACTGCCCCAAACACGTGTGTCAATGCAAATAGTGCAGATAAAAGGATAAAGTTCTGACTGCCCCAAACATGTGTGTCAATGCACATAGTGCAAATAGAAGGATGAAGTTTTGACTGCCCCAAACATGTGTGTCAATGCACATAGTGCAAATAGAAGGATGAAGTTCTGACTGCCTCAAACACCTGAGTCAATTCACTTAGTGCAAATAGAAGGATGAAGTTCTGACTGCGACAAACATGTGTGTCAATGTACAAATTGCAAATAAAAGGATGAAGTTCTGATGTGGACCAAGATAACAGAGTGGAATCACATCAACTAGCATTTTATAACCCAATTACAAAATGGAGAAATGAGTTGCATCCTTTAAATGGGGAAAATTATGACAGAAAATGATACAGCAGGTAAAGTGTTACTACTAATGAAATGGAGAATTACTAAATATTCAGTCTGGCATGACAATGCTTTCATGGTTGTGATGCTTTCCTACCACAACATTGCTGAGAAGTCTACTTAAAGACAAGCTTGACAATGTACTGTGTATTTTGGATCCTGATTCTTCTTTATCATCACAAAATGAGATAATAAAATATTAAGTACAACAGTTATGTGGTTTACCCATTATATCAAATCAGCTAATAAAAAGATATCCAGAGGCATATATCAAAATTATATGCTTTAAAAATTCTTGATACAAAGTCAACTTTGCAGGTTTTCAAAAGTTTTTGCCATTTTCCACCAAATGCAAACCTATTCATATACTGTCCTACGAACTCTAAAGATTTATAGAACATATTCCCAGAAATAAAGTGACCAATCTGAAATTCTCTACTTTGAAGCACAGGTTATTTTTACCATAACTATGAAATATCCACAAACGTTATCCACAAATATCCACAATCTTGAAATTCCTGTATATATTCTTATCAAACTAATTTAAATGGAAATACTGCCAGACATATGAATATTTACTGAATGTTAACAAACTTAATGAGAAAGTCTTCAAAGCTAAAAATTCTTAAAATGTAGAATGTGTGAAAATGAATCATAAAGCAATATACATAAACTATTTTTATTACTGTACATTTGTAAAAATAGGGTAAAAAAGAATGATTCAACTTTACACATAGCATATATAGGCACAATGTAAAAATAACGTGAACTGAACACATATATCATAAGAGGTCATTATTCAGCAATGCCATTTTCTCACAGGATATTCTTGCATTTTAGAGTAAAACAAATATTGTAAGCAGATAATGCTTACAAATATACTCTGTGTGTGTGTGTGTGTATATATATATATATATATATATATATATATATATATATATATATATATATATATATATATATATACACTATAGCAGTTTCTGCAAAGACATTAAGGAACTCCTATTCAGTCTTGATAATTACTTTGGACCCAACTCTTCTTTATGTACATTTCACAAAGTGTGACTTCTATTTCAAAAATATAAAATACCATACACTGTTAATATAACAATATAACTTATAATAGTGTCTGGAAGTTCCTGTTAATATCATAAATTAAATGTAACTTATACAAGGATTCAGTATCAGGCACTAGTTTCTCTCAATATCATAAGATAATTTTTTTTAGGGTCTGGTACCAGGCACCAGTTCCTGGAAATATAATTTTTTTTAGGGTCTGGTACCAGGCACCAGTTCCTGGAAACATCATAATTTTTTTTAGGGTCTGGTACCAGGCACCAGTTCCTGGAAATATCATAATTTTTTTTAGGGTCTGGTACCAGGCACCAGTTCCTGGAAATATCATAATTTTTTTTAGGGTCTGGTACCAGGCACCAGTTCCTGGAAATATCATAATTTTTTTTAGGGTCTGGTACCAGGCACCAGTTCCTGGAAATATCCTAATTTAACTTGTACTAGGGTCTGGTAGCTTATACTAATACACAAATAAAGTTAAACAAGTTTAATTATAACAGAAAATACATGGACCCCTACCACTTAAATGGTACTGTCATAAAATTAGTGTCCAGCTACAACAGGTTTTGCATCTTTTATCGCCACAGGGTCCAGATTGACTAGGCTGGTTTTGACTAGCGATTGACGTTGTCACCTGTCAACATATTATAGAGACCAAGACATTCACTAGCACAGTGACTAAAGAAAAACAAAACATACATGGTCCAAACAAAACATGCAAAACAGAGAATGTGATTTATCTCATCACATGTAAGATCTGTGGCCTTCAGTACGTCGGAGAAACTGAAAAGCTACACAAAAGGATAAACCTTCATAGATCTGATTGGATGACAAAAAAGCTGTACAGAAGCCCGGTCGCAGAACACTTCTCCTCCCCTGGCCACACTTTCAGTGATATAATTCTTATCACTATTGCTAACAACCACAGCTGGAGTTCCGAAACCAGGAAGGAAAAGGAATCATACTGGATACGCCGCCTTAGAACATTGAAATCAAGCGGTCTAAACCAAGAAGACTAGAAAATGAAAACTATGCACTAGTAGAATTTAACATTTTCTAAATCTTCTTATTATCCTTCAATTTTTACTATAAGAATAACCGGCATAGAATCAAATATCCGGGATATAATCTGCATTACATAAATGTACAAAAAGTAAAAATAATGTCGCTTCGGCTTGTAGACTTTTAGGGAATTATACACCGTTTTCAGTTTCCACAACTAGTCTATACAAGCTGGTTGTATTTATAGTTTTAACACATGTGGAGACAGCCATGTAGAGGTTTACAAACACAATGTTTTTGTGTTTATTTGTATGTCGTATATATGTTTTGTATTTGCCTTTGAAAAAGACTCATTAAGAGTCAAAAGCGCTTAGGCTAGTTAGTTACTAGTTTCATACTGTTCGTCATCAGTTTATTGCATCTATTTTAATTAATCCCTGACACATGTGATCCCTTGGTGGATCCAGTACGCTTGAAAGGGTTGCTTGAAAGGGTTGTTATTTGCCATATGATTTGTATTCTTTAGATATATATATATATATATATGACCATTTATCTTCTCGCAAAAAAACACGACCTTTTACATTTTGACTTCAAAACAATAATCAAAGTAATATAGATCTTCACTGAAAACAAAAGCTAAATGACAAGAATTTTATTTATGGTGCAAAAATGAAACTGATAGATGGATAGACAGACAGATGGATAAATATTTTCAAATATGACATGTAAAAGAAAGCATTACTTATTTAGTTTTAGTCAAGTTTTTCATGACAATGAATGAATGTTGATGATATCTGATTAGTATTTGTCTATGACTTTGGCTTAACCGGCAAACTGGTGAATACAAGGCACAATCTATAAAACTTCATTCAAGATACTGGCATCAATTCCAACACTTCTGAAAGCCTTCTCTAGATATCTAAATGTGGCTTGGTTAGCATTCCGCTGAACCCATGCCTGTAGAATCCTAAAACACTGTGTCGGAATATGAGGACTCTCAACTTGTATCTGTTCAATTCTGGCCCATGGGACTTCCAGCTCCAGGCCCAGCTGAAGAAACTCTTTTCCAATTTTCAGGGAAAGTCGACTGAGGTGCTTCTCTGAAGGAACATGGTCCAACAAATAGAGAGGGAGGCATGAAATAGAACCATCTGAAAAATTATGTTCAAGATAATATCAGAGGCATAACATTATAAATGATAATAAAGATCAAAAACAATTACACAGAAAAAAAAATATACATACAGTTCCAAATATTATACAGACATCAATGACACTGCAAGTCATACTGACCAAAAATTTTCCTGAATACACACCACATTAAATTACTTATATATTACAATAACGTACATATTTACAAGTATACTTATATTATATTCTTAACACCATTATATACTACATATCAAATCAATGTAGTAAATTGCACATTATGTAATCTTGGCTAGAAATACAAAAATGTCATGTATTGACAAAGCAACATCTCTACTCCTTCTTCAGCAACCAGAAAAAAATTCTGTATCTGAGCAAATATAGTCAGATATGAAGAAAACAAAACCCATTATGGCACATTATGTAATCTAGGATAGAAATACAAAATGCTATTTATTGACAATGCAATGTCTATACTCATCAGTAATGGTTACATGGTGGGGTAAGTTAAGAACACTGTCATCATCATTAAACAATGTCAAACTAAATCGTGAATAGGCAGAATAATCCTAAATATAACTTGATCTTGTGAACAAAACAATAACCAATCATATCATTTGGAAATGAACAAAACAATAACCAATCATATCATTTGGAAATGAACAAAACAATAACCAATCATATCATTTGGAAATGATCAAAACAATAATCAATCATATCAATTGGAAATTAACAAAATAATAACCAATCATATCATTTGGAAATGAACAAAACAGTTAACCAATCATATCATTTGGAAATGAAGAAAACAATAATCAATCATATCATTTGGAAATGGTCAAAACAATAACCAATCATATCATTTGGAAATGAACAAAATAATAACCAATCATATCATTTGGAAATGAACAAAACAATAACCAATCATATCATTTGGAAATGTAACCAACCAGGTTAAAGATCTATGTCACTAGTGTTTAGTACAAGTGGAAACAACTTACACTCCATTTGCAAATGATACCCATCCCTTTTATATTTGATCATTTTAAATTCTTCAAAGCTTTGTAATAAAAATTCTATAGTTAATATTTTATTTAAAGGATCACAAGAAACTTTAAAAAACTTTCAACTCAAAACTTTAAAAGAAATTAAAAATATTGCTAATGATGATAATGCTGTTACAACAGAAAAAGGATACCTAAAATTTACAATTTACTAACACAAGTAAGAACAGGAAGTCTGAAAAAGTTATGTGAATTAGACTTGGTTTGTAAATCACATATGCCTCCCACCCCATCATCTTGCAGATCAAACTGTCACAGTGAAAGAACTTCAATTTAAAAAAAAAACCTGCTAAAATGGAAACAACCTAATCTGATCTAGAAAGTAGAAAGTAAAAAGAACACAAAATAACATTTCAAATTGCAATAACTGCTAGAAATTCTAATGAATTTATATGTGCAAGCATACAAACATGCAGGCAAATTTAATTTTCATTAACAATTTTCTTTGGATGGATAAGTAGGTGGCTGGATAATCAAGGTACACAGTTGCAAAACTCAACAGAACACACTGGATAAAAAATATACACAAGTTCTACTGGCAGCAAGATAAAATATTGTTTTCAATGGCCATCTACCACACATTAACTTTTAGTAAAAATGACTGTAACAATTTTAAGATAAAAAGCAATTTTGAAAAACTTATTTTCCTGCATTCTGTCCACATATCACAAACAAGTCATAACCAGCTGTAAACTGATTACCTTATAGCCGTAATTTGTATAGTTTCAGGGCAAAGTCAGAATATATCTATACCGGTGTTATAAGTAATAAAGGGATCACACACACACACACACACACACAAGATAATCTTTCAGATGGGAATGCATCACTGCCTAGTCAACACTGTACATTTATGGACTACAGAGACAATGGATGGGGTTAATTTCTAATACATATGACTCTCGGTTTATCTTTCTGCATTATTTTGACACTAATAAATAGACTTTAATACTAAAAGTACTTCTCACATTTCATATTCCAAGTCACAAGGATAATAGATCTGGCAATTCAAAGTACCTTGTAAATGTGTTTTGTATTGCTGATTTCTACTTATAGTAAATGCAAGGAGATCTTTAAACAGTTTTCTGATCCCCAGGCCGCATTTTGTGTAAAACTTACTGAGAATAAGATTATATCTTTAAGGATATTAATGAACAATAGATGTCCTAATAAATATACTTTACAATTATAGATTCTGTAGTGCATTTTGTGCATTTTTGTTACCATAAATATCTGTTAAGTTTAGAAAATCAAATACAATATAACAATACTATATTTGTGCCACTATGCTTATGTAGTTTGATGTTTGGTGTTTATAATTTAAACTGGTATTAGGAGTTGAAGCTTTTTATAATGTCTTAATGAAATGTCCATCACAATACAACTTCAATGCAAATATAATCAGTGATCTGAAAATCCAAGCCATCAAACCACTAAATGAAACAGACACATTCATAAAATACACATTGAATGCATATATCAGTTTATGATTTGCATGCATATACTGTTGTCTGAAAGGCACAATAATGAAAGACATCTTTCTGAAATAACCTTGGTAAATGTTTTACTCCTATCTGTCTGTATGTCTATCTAATGAAGTCATGTTACATCCAAATTCAGCAAATTTATGTCACTGTAGAAGCATCTGTGATAATATTATCTACTTTTCTGAACTCTTAAGTAGGCAAATGCTATAAAAAAGAATTATATAACTCAAACGTTTGAAAATCAATTGCTTATTTTTTATAGCTTTATATGTCTGAAACCTTACTGCAAACAGGGAATTATGACTTTATAATCAGGTAGGATAATTACACAATTCTACTCCTTATTAATTTATACATATTTTCAATAATAGTTTCATGCAATTCTTTTGGTATGACATGTTGAGGATTTATTTGAATGTACTGGACATGTACATATAACTACATCTTGATTTCTCATTACTATTGCCTTATATGATTGAACAATCAATAAAAAAACCAACCAGGGACAAATATATGCACAAGCTTTTCTTCTAATTTTTTTGGTTATTGGTGTTTGATTTCTGTACCTAAAGGGAGATAACTTGGAAACCTGTAACTTGATAATGCAGGTCTCTACAAAAATTAATCCATCAGGTAGTTGTGAACATGGTTTAGTGTGTGAGTATCGTCAGCTTTAGGGACGAATACTGTCCATACAGGTGAATACACACCAAACAGGGAAACATGGACCTTCTTACAGATCATGATTTTGAAACTGCTCTGCACTAAAACTGTTTTACCTTTTTTCAACTGAGGATGTCCTGTCAGTTTGAGGTGTTACCTTGTTATGTTGGTGTCTGGTCTCAGAAATTTCTTCACTTTATTTTACATACAAATTCTCTCTCTCTCCCTCTCTCTCTCACCCTCTCTATTACCCTCTCTCTCTCTCTCTCACACACACACACATACACAGAATAATCTTTCAGAAAAACCTGCAACAATGCCTGGTCTATCAGAGAAATAGGCATCATTGTCCATACATTAGAATGCATGCTACAATTATTTCATTCAAATTAATCTTTGTGCCATTGCTGCACAAGGCATCAAATTTTGATCATCTGTATCACAAAAATTTCCAATAAATATACATGTCAGGAAGTAACATATGAGTTAACATAAATAAAACATACCAACTGTATCTCCTCCAGAACAAACCTGTAAAATATGATATAATTGTATATAGAATCAGAAAATTTTCAATACTCAAATACTCTATTTTAAGAAGTGAATAATCATATACAGAATCTAGAAATTGCATGGACTGAAAATTAAAAGATTGTAGTTTATTAATTCAAGCTATGCCTCCAACCCAACTATATTTGTTTGTAAACATGTATGCCCCAGATTCCATGTCCAAACCATTGCCAAATGTAAGACAAAAATTGGAAAAATTGATACAAAAGTCTACCAGTACCATCTACACATGCATGCATACCAAAATATATACCAACTTTAACTTTGTGACATGAAGTGGTTTTTGCTAAATCATAAATGTGAAAAAGAGTAATTGCTCTAATTATCTCACAAGCCTGTAAAGCTTTTATGCCAGACTGTCTCTGTAAAGCTTTTTATGCCAGACTGTCTCTGTAAAGCTTGCATGCCAGACTGTCTCTGAAAAATTTGGTTAAAATTGGGGCAACAAATTGAAATCTGCAAGCTTATGGATGTATGACACATACAGTAGTTGCACACTAAATGCTGGGCCATACCATTTGCTCATCTGTCTTACAACTTGTTGATTTAAAATTTGTTTGATCATTAACCTAACTTTACAAAATGATCCATATAGTAACATACACAAAGATCTATTGGGACAATTCTGAATATTTAACTTCCTGCAAAAGGAATATTTTCTACTAATTAAGGGTCCAAACAATAAAAAATAAAATATATTCAATGATATATTCAAAGGTTGAAGATCACTTTGTTAACCAATGTTCTGATGAAACTATATAAGAATTGTTAAATGAAATCTTGAGGAAAAAAATGTGCCAATGTCACCAGATAGTTTCTTTAAAAGTATTTAGAAATCTTTCAGAATTTCAGTAGTTGATGATCATACTACCTCCTCTCACTATCTACATCAACATCAGAGCAAAACTTCACAATATATAGTTTTTATTAAGATCACGCTAGAAATGTAATTAGAACCAATTTAAAACTGGAGGTAAATTTATAGTAATTTCTTAAAGTTTGGTGTACATAAGATGTCTTTTCAGTAATTTAAGACTTTTACATTGCTAGGGAATGAAGATTTGCCAATTTATTTTTAAACTATGTTATTATAAAAAAATCAAGTAAAATATTCAGAAAAGTTCCTAGAGCTCAGTCTTACAGCTGTAATGAATAAGACCTTATGCCTCACATAAAAGTTACCTCAAGTTGAGTGTTAAACATAAATTTATCAGCAGCAAACATTGTAAAACCTAAATATGATTTCATCATTTGTCCGGCCACTTGCACTTGCTAAATGTTACATGTATATGAACCAATCCACCACACAAAAACCCCTATAATCTCTGAAATTCAGCTATAATCCCCTAATCATGCAACTATTAAGGTCACATGATATGACTGGTTCATGCTCAAAATTTACAATATTTTAGCACAAGTGGCTCGATTTTTTCAAATAATTTATTTATATTTTTTTCTTACAATATTTACTTTTCTTTCATTATCACTTACCCCATCCTTGAACCAGAATCTGAGCAGGTCATTTGAAGTGATCACATGACTGTCTTCATGGCAATGGCAAGCCAATTCTGCATTCTCCTGTAGTATACTCACAGGTACCATGCCATCAAGATTGTCTCCACTGAGTCTAGGACACTGGATACACAACTCAAAGTCCAGTTCCTGGCACAAATAACCAAAAATTTCAGACAGCTTCTCTGTGATGAACTCTCTGATTTTGATACAGACCTTGGCATTTGGTGTTCTGTCTTTAATTCCCATTCTGGCAATCCTTGCAAAAATGACATACTCCTTAAAGTGCAAGGTCAGTCTGTGTGATGGGTCAAGGTCAAACACACTGCAACCAGAGAAAATCATATTCTCTGAGTTGCGCTTGGCAATAGGCCAACAAGCCAAACAAGCAGCAAGAATCCTGTGAAAAATTGGTGGTGGTAAGAACTTTTCCTTGAAGACGTAACAAAGAACCGATGTGCTCTCCATTTGGGGATTTGGTTCAGGACAGATAACTTCTTTAGGCATTGTCTGCCGAAGCATACACGGAACAAGGAAGTAGTTCTCGATCTAAAAAGGACATAAAGTGTGGTTATAGTATGCACTTCATCAGAGACTGATTGACAGTTTTAAAGGCATTTTCAGCACCTTTTCTTAAAAAAAAACCAAAAAACAGGCAGCTGACCAAGGCTGACCTGGGATGGAATCAAACCAATGTCCTTTCGACTACATGCAGTACTTTTTATTCCATCAAACCGGATGCGTTATAAGAACTGGTGACTGAATAACATTACGACATTACACATTTTCTAATGTCACATTATATTTATTGCCTGATCAGAAAAAAATTCAATAGTCTAAAGGTTACAAAGATTCTGTGCTGTGTTAATTCAATCAAATCATTTTTAAACATACTGAAAATTTCTGCTTATAGCAGATTATTCATCAAAAGTCACAGTATGATTTCTGTTTACAGTTAAATTTTTTAAAGCCAAAATCAGTTTTTCAATGCAAACTGTCACAGATAATAAAAAAAAGTTTGTGCATCAAGCCCTCAAATTCAAGTTTTTATGAACCATATACAGTGTCTTCAGTGCTAAATTTTAGCAATATAGTTGAAATATATTGTACTAGAAAAAAAAGATTTTTAAATTGCACATATTGGCAATCAGAAATGGTAGTAAATTAACATCCTGAAAAATTTTTCTCATATTTCACCATAAACTTCTTATAGACATATCAATGCTTTGCATTTTCCTTACCAATGCAACCCCATAACAGACTAAATAGTTCATAATAATGTCGGCACAAGTATTTTCATCTTTTCCTTTTTTGAAGAGCTCAACTTTACATACAAATAATAAGGTATTATTATTTTGGTTCCATTTTGTTAAGTTTAAATTTGATTTAGTGGAAACCTAAAAGTCTAGTGCATCAGGCAAATATGGACAATCTTAATAGCTTATTTAAGTTTACTAACCTTGACCTCTTCTCCATCATCACTGAATGACCTTGTCTTTGCCACAATATTCAACTGCTCCATAAGTAAAAGGATATGCTCCTTGTTGTCATGGAGATCTGGATTTTTGTCCTTTGTCCATATGGCATCTAAAAATTCAAAAGATGTCAATTGATCAATAAGTGTTTTTTAAACTAGCAGGAATGTTCCAGTCTTATCCGTGATATTTCTTCACAGTGTTATAGGCAGGAGATATTATTCAACTGGTCAACTATTTTATGCCCTGATGGTATCTTGACCAAAAACACAGAAACAAATTGTTGCAATATTCACTGTTCCTTGTAGCAATCAACATGGGATAAAACTTTTAAATGAAAAGTAGTATACCAATTTTGTAACAATCAAACATGCATCAAACATGTAACAATTATGTTCCTGCAAATGTCATCTATTATTAGACCAATATATTGTTATGTATCAGCTCGTTCAAAGAAACATAAAAGAAAGAGTGAAGACAACAAGCTTTGTAAATTTAACAAAAAATAATTTATTTTCCTAGAAAACATGAAATAATGCAAATAATTAAAGCAAGACTTATGGTTTACAGAAATGATCCAAATTGTTTGTTCAAAATAGAAACACAAGTCTTGTAAAAAGTCCTAAACACAGTCTGAAGTGTCTGAAGTTCCAGTCCAAAATGGCGGATGACCACATCAGACGAAGGCTAACAGAAAATTTCAGAATTTACACAATAAAGCACAGTTTGTGTTGTCCTGTTCCAATTTATAATATTTTAGGGAAATTGTCTTTGTCCAAATCAGTAATGTTGTTCTCAAGGAAAACAAAGTAAAAATAGCTCCTCTAACAAGACATGTTGTTCTACGTAGACAGACAACTTCTAGCACAAAAAATACCTTTTCTAAGGTAATAGAAGTTGTATAACTGACTTTACGACTCTACGACTGTACAAGACACGAATAAGACAGACGATTGTTGGCTCTCGACTATGACTGACTGTTTGTGAATGTGTATGTCTTACAAAAATCTCAAACATATAAATGAAGCTAATATGTTGTTTGAATTGCATGCGCATGAGGACACATGCAATTTCATAATACTTCTGGACATTAGGAAAGCCTGACCATGTATCAGCCAATCATTTTCATAGCTATTCCTGAATGTTTACTTGTAATGAATTTGTTATCATACACAGTACCTGCTCACACGAGTCACATTTATGACTCAAATATGATGTTTTTCAACAACATATTAGACTGATAATATAATTATATTAATAATTACATTTAATGAAATAAAATGAAATAAAAAGATTTATACAAAATTCATTCCTTAACACACATAATTTAACTAAAGGGTTGTAACAAGATGCCTTGATAGAGACTGATAAGTCTTTTACAAACAATAAATGCCTGAAAACAGCAAAGCTAGCATGTACATCATTGTCAACCATTAGGCCAAATTAGCATGTTGTTTGGCATATCACTGGAATTCAATCAGAACTTTATACATATGGACTTGCAATAGATCTTTTAGGACTATTTGGGATTAAATTCACAATACTGTAAGTTCTTTTTCAATTTTCACTAAGTTTTCTAGGGAAATAAATTATTTGTTGAAGTTTACAAAACTTGTTGGTTTCTGCTTTTTTCTGTTACTTATATTTAGGCCATAGAGTTATGAAAATATATGCACAGTACCATTTAAGGAATGGGTTAATATACATACAGAATTCTTTTAATGAATGGAACAATATATACACAGTACTCTTTAATGAATGGACAATATATACACAGTACTCTTTTAATCAATGGAGTAATATATAGTCAGTACTTATTTAATGAATGGGGCAAAACATACACAGTACTCTTTAATGAATGGGGCAATATATACACAGTACTCTTTAATGAATGGGGCAATATATACACAATGCCCTTAAACTGTAGATTTAAATGATTACTGTTTTTTATAATCAACAGACATGCATATACATGCACCTGTAGGACACACTGTACCAATTGTATGGAAAAATGGGAACCAGACAGTAAGTTGTGTTTTAAGAAAAAGAATCTTTTGAGAGCTTATCCTAGTTGTAATTAAAAAAATACATTGTCTTATTGAAATTTCAGCCCTTTAGCAGTCATGAGTTTGGAACACTCACTACTAAAATCAGCACTTGACACTCTTTGGTGCAGAATTGAAACTACTTGTTTCAAACACAGGTCCAAAAAATGCTGCCACTCATATCCTTTTCTCTACACAGAAACAGACATCCACGTTTCATCTGTACTGACAAATATAGATTTGATCATAAGCACTCAGAAATTTTAAGATACTGAGTTTTTAATATCATGGAGTTTGCATAAGTTTACTGAATTAGTACCATGAGTCCTGTAATGTCAAAAGTGCAAACAACACTGATCCCCAAAATACTGTAAAAAGGAAATGAATTGTAAAATAAAGGTAAAAGCTACTTTTGGAACAAGTGCATAAAACATGACAAAATTTATCCACACAAAGGTACATAACTCTACCAACAAGACTGGATGAGAGAGTGATATAAAAGTGAAGCTCAATCAAAGCAGTGGATGCATGAAATGTAGGCCAGTAATTTTAACATGATTTACTACTCTACATAACAGATCAATAGACAAAGCTACATGAATGCTAGACTGTTGGCAGCTCATAAAACCTATTAAGCCAAAATGCACAAGTTCATGTGAGCTGGGATTATTTCTCTCTATGCTGAGTAAATAACCCACATAATCCAGGATGTGATAGTTTGTTTTAATATATACACCTGTCCTGTCTTAAGGCATTATCTCCATATACACCTGTCCTAACTTAAGGCATTATCTCTCTTTATGCAATGGTTTTCTTTTTTTAACACTTAACACTTCAAAAAAAACACAAGACTGGGTATTATAGGTGGCCTTCATCTGAGCTGTCCAAATGAGACAGGTTTTGTGACGAAAATACAGTTTAGGTTCAGTCCTTGATGTACTTATAAAGTTTGTGTGCAGAAAGAAACTGACAATAGACATAACAAAGTGAAGTAATGTGATGCTGCCGATATAAGTAAAAAGCACATGCATCTACAACAAATATGGTGAATGCATAACTTCATTGAGTCATGAAGCTTGTAGAATGGATGGACTGCACTGGAATAAAAAAAACTTAAATTAAAACAGAAGACCATGCACTCAAAACCAATATTTTCTACAAATGCCATTCCAGATCATTCCTTTACAAACCGATCAGTTCCTGAGTTAGTTTTCCTTTCTTCTTGAATTCACACCACTTGTCAATGATGGCAGGCTTCTTCAAAATGAACATTTCTGCTGTGATAAGAGATTTCAATGCATCAATTAACCACTGTGGATCAAGGACAATTTTCTCCTTTAAAACATCAGTGCTGAAAAGAAAAGATATTTATTAGACTTAGATGCAATAAAAAGAATACAGGAAACTAGATTTGTGTCTGCAAAAGTATGGCTTGCTTCTACTGCAGCAAGAAAAAGATAAAAGTCTCCTAGTGGTTTATCACCCATTGGTATGATGCTGAAATGATCTATATCTTTAATCACAGATTCCAAGCTTAATCAAAATCAGATTATAATATGTTCTTTTGAGTGATGAAAACCTCAGGCAATCCGATGCACTGTATTAATATAAAGAGATCTCACTCATATTTTGAACCTATCTAAGATACCAATAATATAAACCTCTATTCCAAGATTGATCAAATATAGATCAAAAAAATGTTCTTCGGTTTGGAAGGAAGACAATGTCGACAGATATATGTTGCAAAGACACCAATGAACACATGTCATTACTATAAGCTCATTAGACCTTATAGCAAAGTTAGCTAACAAGTAAACCAAATACAAAGTCACATGCATGAACTGAAAAACTGAATCCTACAACTGCAATTACTAGATTTCATTAGCCTACGTTAATTGATTTCTTCATAACTGTATTAACAAAGACTTGATAAACAGCAGACAAACAATCTGCCTACTTCCAACCAGGAAAAAAAAAATTGCACTTATGTCCTTTATACTGATGTTAAATATATCGCCAAACTTGGACAGTACCTTGAGAGGCTGTTTTTATCAAGAAGTTTGCAAGCCCAAAAATGGCTGAATGGTCTAAAGCATTCCCTATTATGGATCACTGCCATCTCATCTCTGCATGGATTCATGTCTTGGGCTTGGCCAATGTGTGTATGCGAGAAAACTTGCCAGTAACTTCGCATTTGTTGGTGCTTCTTCCCGGTCTTTTCCCGGGTTCGTTCTTCACCAATTACTCTTAATGACATGTATAGCATATCTTCTGCTAAAAATGGTACTCAACCCCAAAACACCAACAGCAAGGAGCTTGCAAGGATTTTTAAATCTTTTTTTGCTGAGTATTTCTATTATTTATGAAAACTGAACATCTTCCATATATTACTATGCTTACCACTGCATAAACAGGTAAAAATGTAACAGAAACACACATAATGCACCAATGCAGCAATGAGATGCAGCTCAATCTAATAAAAAACCAGAGTTGTGCATTTATTGACTAACCTGATTTGATCCCTTTTAGCTTATTATTGCTTAAGAATATGTTAATAACAGACCACATCTATGGGATATTCAGGGAGGGGTAAAATCTGGCGGGGTAGCAGTTGTGCTCCCATGGGGTATCTAGTCAATATTTGGTCCCCACCTATCACTCAACTCTCACCTGTGGCTCCCAATAACTGTAGCATGTGCAGCAGCCACACCATAGGCAATGGCTCGACTGGCTGGATAAACCAGTGTGAGGGTAGCTGATGGGTCTGAAACCCGCAGTAATCTAGGTCTGTCTACCTAAGCATGTGAAGACTGGACCCAGCTGACTGCACGGAGGAATCACCATCTAGTCAATGAGCAGAAAGGCGGTTAGAACAAGTGTTGTGGAACGTGCCTAGGGCACAAAGAGACACCTTAGACACTGCTGGCCATCCACTGCAGCTCCAGCTATCTTTACTCTGTTACTTACTCTGTCTTGCCACTGGACCCAGATAGGCAAGGGCAAAGAGTGAGGTTCTTCTCACTGAAATCCAATTCTCATGTGCAAGCCATGACTTCACCAGATCACTATTCCATTCCACCATCCTGCAACAATGGGGAAGTGGCAAAGTGGCAAGTTTGGATTCATTGGCAGTTGAAGTAACAACTCTGCATGAAGGCGGCACAGGCCATAGGGTCATCTTACTGTGACCAAAAAAAGCATGGGAGTTCGGGAGCCCTCTTTAAAAATATACTGCTCACCTCCACAACATGAGGAAGGGACTAGAAAAGGTTTTCTAAACATTGTCTACTTCATCTTACCCTGGCCAGTTTACTGTGGCTTGCGGGGATCCCACTCCAGCGGTAAGAAAACAAAGAAACTTATCAAGGTGATAACTCTAACCACATGTGCATGGAACATGCACACACTCTTGGATCATACCAGGTCTGAAAAGCCTTAAATATGAATTGCTTTTATTGCTAGAGAGTCCAGATTGCAACACTCAGCGAGACCCAACTTGCCAAAGAAAGGTCAACTGCCAGAGGTAAATGCAGATTACACCTTCTTTTGGATTGGATGCAGTGAGGAAGAATGTCGTGAGGCTGGAGTTGGTCAACATGATAGTTGGCCCACCTAAAGGCATCAAAGATCTGACATGATACAACGATCGTCCCAAAGAAAGCGATATGTCACACTTATCAGCGCCTATGCCCCAACACTGATAATCTCTGATGAGATCAATGACAAGTTTAATGAGGAACTGAGATCCACTATTGCAGCCGTGCCCAGAACAGATAATCTCATCATCCTTGGTGACTTTAATGCAGATTACACCTCATGAGAAGGGGTGATGGGAAAAAAATGGGATTGGCAGCTGGAACAGCAAGGGCCTCCTACTGCTGGAAACTCCTGCAGCACACGAACTGCTCATTACCAACTGTCTTACACCTACTACTTCACAACAAGACATCATGGATGCACCCATGCTCCAAGCACTGGCATTTGTTTGACTATGTCACAGTGAAATAGAAAGACAGGCAGGACGTCAGAGTGATCAAGGCTGTGTGTAGAGCTGTATGCTGGACTGACCACATTATGATCATCTCCCAATATAACATCAGGATTCAGCCTCCTAGACGTCCTCAAGGAAGCAAGACAATGAAGTGACTGAATGTATAGAGTGAAGCAGTCTTTTGCAGGCAAACTGGACAAGCTGGAAGCCATCACTTTAGGCTCGCATGATGTAGAATCTGATTAGGTGTCCCTTCAGACTATTGTCTACTCAACCGCTGCCGATATGGTAGGCCCTACCACGTGCAAGCACCATGACTGGTTCGACAATAATGAGACCTGCATTCAAGAACTGCTGGACAAAAAAAACGCACACACACAGCACTGCTAAGTGACACACACTTCACATTAAAGAAGGCTGCAGAGAGAGCACAGACAGATGCAGGACACTTGGCTGAGCAAGAATGTCAACGATATCCAGTCGTATCCAGACCACAATGACATGAAGAGGTTATATGAGGTGCTCAAGACAATCCAGTAATTGAGGTTCCAGTAATTGAGGATCTTCCACCTCCTCAGAGCAGATGGGAACATGCTGATCACCGATAAGGAAGAGATTCTCCAGCAATGGGCAGAATACTTTGACAGTGTACTCAACCGTCCTTCCTCCTTAAACAATGAAGCTATTGCTTGCCTGCCCTAGGTTCCAACCAATGCTTGTCTCTTGGATTCGCCAATTTTCACAGAAGAAAAGAAGGCAATTAAAACCATATCCAGTGGCAAAGCCCCAGCTTCTGACTCCATCCCAATTGTAGTCTATGCAGCTGGTGGTCCCTGACTGACATAGAAGCTTACTGACCTCTTCCAGTCTATCTGGAACCAGGAGAGGGTTCAAAGATACCTCTAATTGTCCACCATGCAAGTGGAAGGGGAACTGGCAAGCATACAACAACTACCGTGGCATCTCCCTATTATCCATAGCAGGATAGATACTGGCTAGAAATCTGCTAAATTGACTAAACTTCCACCTGGAGCAAGGCTTGCTACCAGAGAGTCAGTACAGCTTCAGGCAGGATTGTGGACATGATCTTCACAACCAAACAACTCTAGGACAAATGCCAAGAGCAGAACGTCTGCCACTACACCACTTTTGTGGACCTCAATAAGTTTTTTGACAATGTGAGTCATGAAGGTTTGTGGAGGATTATGGCAAAGTTTGGATACCCTCAGAAGTTCATCACCATGGTCAGACTTTTCCATGATGGCATGCTCACTAGAGTACAGGATGATGGAGAGTTCTCCCTGCCCTTTCCAGTGACAAACTGTGTCACGCAGGGCTGCGTTCTTGCCCCAACCCTGTTCAGCATGATGTTCACAGCGATGCTGACCAATGCTTTCCATAAGGGTAACAATGGTATCCATATCCAGTTCAGGACTGATGAGAACATCTTCAACCTGAGAAGACTGCAGGTTAAGACCAAAGTCCAGGAAGACACCATATGCAACCTCCTCTTTGTTGATGACTGTGCTCTGAATGCTGGTACTCTGACATGCAAGAAAGTATGGATCAGTTCTCCAAATCCTGCACAGAATAAGTATGATGAAGACCAAGACATGGGCAGTGTACAGTTGCCATGCAAAAAAGCTGAACTCACTCAACATGTGCTGCCTCAGAAAACTGTTCCACATCAAATAGCAGGACAAGATTCCTGATACAGAAGACCTCCAGAGAGCTGAGATGACAAGCGTCTATGCCATGCTCAGAAGATCATAACTCCACTGGGCTGGTCATGTCTGCCGTATGCCTGATGAGTGCATCCCGAAGAGACCATTTCATGGGAAACTTGTCGAAGGCAAGCATTCAAGAGGAGGCCAAAAGAAACGGTTCAAGGACATGCTTAAAATCTCCATTAAGTCTTGTGGCATTGATCCAGACAACTAGGAGCAGTTTGCCAATGATTGTGCTGCCTGGCATCACCAGATCAACTCAGGCTCAGCTGTTTTTGAAGCCAGTGCCAACCCTCAGTCCATCCAGTCCCCTGCAACTCCCTGTTCTTATTGTCCATGATTCTTCATAGTGCGGCTTGGTTTCACCAGCCATCTGCGCATTCACACACCAATGCAGATCTGAAGTAATGGTCATCTTCAAGACCAAAGGATGAACAACAACAAACAACAGACACTCTGAATTTCTCTCTGAAAACCAATAGTCTTTTATAGTTAAATATTTAAGTACTTTATCTGACCTTGAACATTGAAATAACCATGCAAATAAAAAGGTCCCCCCCTTTTTTCTATATGTGGCAAGTTTCAATATATTTTGTGTAAAGTAAAAAAAAGAAGTGCAAATTTTGTTAAACGTCTTTGCTTTTTCTTACAATATTAGAAACCAGCATTTGTTATATGCAAGACTGAGATAAGTACATATATTATTGTACAAGAAAAGAATAGGTGTCAAAATCTCACTTGAAAAAGAGAATGGTGCCCATCTCATGCAGAAATCTTAGGAATAGATCCAGTTCTTCTCTAGTCTCAATCTGCACGGCACCTGCCTTGTTAAGGCACTCAACCAGGCTGTATGGAATCACCTAAAGTAAAAAATTAGAAAGAAATAATTTGTATATTAAGATTACTTACTGTCAACAAAATTAGAAAATTAGGTTGATGTGATCTACTTTTCAATAAATGCGAGGATAACTCCAAACATGAATGCTCTTCTGATGTGATTATGTGATTATGATTTTTAACGTAGCTTTAATAATTTTTCAGTCATATCACTACAATGTCTGCAATGTGGCAGTTTATAGTGATGTCTAGCACTGGGGCATCATGCTGCAGATATGTAGCATGATGTCCCACCCAGTCACATTATCCTGACACCAGGCCAACCAGTCCAATCAATAACCACTTAATGCTGAGCGTCAAGCGAGGCAGCTGTTAGTACGATTTTTGTAAGTCTTTGGTATGACTCGACTGGGGATCGAACCCACGACCTTTTGCATCCGAGGTGGACGCTCTAACCACTAGGCCACCGTAACAGTTTAAAAATGCTCTTCTGAACTTTCATAACTGTAGAAGCAATCAATTTTAGCAGAGAAGCACAGTGGAGCATAAAAAGGAGGTTGCTGACACTGGTTTTGCCAAAGGTGAGTAGTATTCCTCAAACTTGAATGCACCCAATGAATGCAACTGTACAGAGAAAAACTAATCAATGAGTATGAAAAATAGGTCATTGTATCCTATGCTTTGCCTTTGGCGAGTCCTTGAATTATATTGATTATACTCATTAAGTTTTATGCAACAGTGGAAATACTTATCACTTACAGACACAAAAATGTCAACATTTTGTCTGCATTCCATTTGTATTCTGTCTGCATTCCATTTGCAATCTATTCACTTTTTAACTTCATCAACTATCTTATCATAATTTAGGAAAATTGTGAAAACATCATTTAGATTTAATGTTCATCACTTTCATCCATTGCCATGTTTCATTTCACTTGCTTGGAATAAAATGGACATGGATTTACTAAGGTCTGGTTTTCCATTTTATACAGTGTTAAATGGAGCATGCTACAGCTTCTGTATCTTGTCCTATTAAATTACTGCTTTAATGAAATAGGAAAAGAATCAAATGCAAAAGACAGATTCAATTACATTTACAATAAATTAGGATACAACTGAAAATGGAATAAGTATAAAAAATGCAGCTCTACATTTTATTTCTATTGTGTTTCCTTGATTAAAACACCATAAAGATAGAACCACTGGCAATTATGTTTTTTTGTTTGCCTTCAAATAAGCCTCAGCAAAAGGACTCTAGTCCTGGATTAAAGACCTTTCCTCAGGAAGTTTTGTGGCACCTTCAACATACAGTATATATTTTATTTTTAAATCAATTTATGAAATTTATTCATGCTGTTTCCATTTATCTTTCACAGTTACATATTTTTAATTAGCCATCTCCATTTTCTTCAAAATGCATTCATTTTATTTGCTTTCTTTCTGCATTTAATTTGTATTCATTCTGGATTTCATCTGCACTCTGCATTCCATCTTCATTTCACAGGTACAAACACCATTTTAGAAGCTCTATATGCCTCTGTCTGCTAAAAACAACAAAAACAACATCATTGAAAAAGTTATGACAAACTTTGCTGATGAGATGATTTGAAAATTAAAATGTAGCAAAATCTTTTAGTGTACTTAACAGCAACAAATAAATTCATTTTAACTAAGACTGACATTTTAATAAAAAAAACTTAAATGTTAAATGCAAAAGTTTATAAACATTTTCTTTTTGTACAAAGAAAGAGAATCTCCTGATTTGAATGTTACCACTCTAGCATTCATATTGCATGGGAATCAGTCTGTTCCATTAAACTAAATATAACCTAAATCATAAATGAAAAATTTTAAAAATAATTACTTAACGTGCATACTACTAGCCTTAAATAACTTCCAGTAATTTACAGCAACTCAATTTCTTTTGTCTTTATCTGATATTCAACTTCTATCAGACAAAATTTGGTTTATATATATATATATATATATATATATATATATATATATATATATATATATATATATATATATATTAATATGGACATCATGAAATAATATGGATATCATGGATAGAAAGTCAATAAACATTGAAGACAATATGAAGATACAACCACAGACCAAGTCTGGTTAAATCTATAATAAATATTTTTTGAGCAAAAATGAACAAATTAATAAACTCAAACAAACAACCTACTTTAAGCACTCCAAACTTACTACCAATGTGTTTATTTGAATGCAACAAACACAAAGGCTTATCAAAAATCAGGTTCTATAAATCACTGTTTTCATAAACTTTTAGGTACAAAAATGTAAGTTACACTGAACTTGAGCCAAGGTCAATTAAGTCTGGTTTTCAAACTCCATCACAAAAAGTATATATGCTGAATTGGTAAAAAACCAAAACAACTGATGCTCCTTCTTTTCCATTATTAAGTTTTTCATTTTCCTTTGATATTGTTTTTATGTCAATCACAAACAAAAAAACGTGAGTTTCTTAAGCATTTAATAAATTTTAAAGTTTAAAAACTTACAAAGTCCTTTGAAATGACACCCAAGATGGATTGATAATTTCCTATTGTATCACCCATTGATCCTCTGACCGCTATGAACATTTGAGGTCCAAAAGGAAAGATTAATTACATGTATCATAAATTTACAGTAATTTAAAATTTTACCAAAATGAAAATGAGAAGCACAATTAACATATGGAAAAGAGCAGTGTGTAGTTTTTATCTTTAACCCCTTATGGGAAACCAGAACACAGAACAAACTTTTAAAATTAACTGCAAATCTAAATTTAAATTTACAAGCCAAGTTTGATAGCTGCATCATGAATTGTCAAAATACGTTTTTTGTTTTTAAGGAAGATGATGAATTTATATATATATATATATATATATATATATATATATATATATATATATATATATATATATATATATATATATATATATATAAATGGATAGACACTCAGGCAAAACTGAAATATCCACTTTTTCTAAAATGCTGGTATAAAAAACTATATCAAGTATGAGAATTTACAATATAAATGTATTAAAATATCTAAATAATGACCTTTGACCCTGATTCTTAAGTCAAGCATACAAGATCACTGAACTCACCTCAGATACTCTCTAAGAGTGCCCCATGTGAAGTTTGATTAAAATCAATGGTTTCTGCTTGTTTAAATTGCTGTAGTCACAAGCAATATAATTTACAAAGTCAAGGTATGACCATGAACTTGTATTCATTCCAGGTATTTTTCATAAACAGGTTTGATAATAATCCATTTGCACAAGATGTTATTGTTCAGGTCAAATCTGCTTACATATCAAAGCCATTTTAGCTTCTCTGACTTAGGGTCAAGAAATGTAAAAACAATATGGCACCAGACTGCAACTAATGAATTACATGACAAAATCACTTCCTTTAAAAACACATGCAGAAAAATTGTTTTATCAGTCTTGTAGTTGGCAACATTGATGAATATAACCGGACATAATTATCAAGATCATAAGAGGGTCAGCACAGGCTGAAAATAGATTTTGTGCAGAGAAATTAACCTTGAACAAAACTGGGTACCAGACACAGATCAAAAAAATCATGTGACAACACATTTATCGCTTCCTTTATGGAAGAAGGCATTTTGTCCACTCTGCAAAAGTTTGTCTGCATAATTAAATTGCATACAGTTAGCAACATCTAAATAAATCATTACCAAACATTAACAAGTCATCACCTAAAAGCAGATGATTATTTTAAAAGATAGTCGGTTATTATAGTCTATGACATCAGGTAAAGTGGGGAGAAGGGACTTGCTGAACAATTTTTGGTTAGAAAAGACTCGAAAAGAAGAACAACGTAACCAATAAGAAAGTTATTCAGAAGCAGTGGGAAAATGGAACAATGGAAAGATAATTATGTATGTACCAAGATTGAAATGACTTTTTGAACAGTTTTGAAATGTGCATGACAACACCCACTCGCATATTTTGCTTGGGCCAAGAATAAGCACTATTAATCTATTAATGCATATTCAGTTGAAATGAGTCAATTAATAAAACAAGAAAAACCTTTTAATAACTAATGTTACTTTAAAATGAAAATATTAAATGCTTTGAAGAATAAAACTTTCTTACTATGTACATTACATATATTTCTCACGTAAGCTCTGTAATAACACAAATTTGGATATAACACAGTCACTGTGTGGCTCCCAAAATTTCATATATATGTATTTTTCTTGTAAACGAAATAACTTTTATTATCATTTTAGGGAAGTGATCAAGTATGAAAAATACAAGACGATCATGGTGTGGCTCCTGAAATTTTATATGCATTTTTCTCAAACAAAACAATGTTTTCTTCTTATAAGTACATAAATAAAGTGTAAAAGGTTTATTCAGGAATTGTGCAGGGCTTCGCCAATGTCGTAAACTGCGGGGGGGGGGTACCTTATTGGTAGCAAAATATACCATCTAGCGATTGTTTTCTTATTGGCGACATTGTAACCTGTTTAAACTTGTATACACAAAAAAACACATTGGTTTGGAGTGGAGAAATTCAGAGGCATCATGAAAGGAAGCAGCAAATACAAAATGCACTGAAATTTATCTATTGTTGCATAAACTAATTGTTTGTTGATATTGGCAAACCATCTTAATAGTGCATTGTTATATCATAATCTGCTTATGTTGATATTTAGCACTAGCACAATTACTGTTATGTTTTGAGATATTTGTTTCTTTTCAAATTTACATTTCTGGATCAACTGGGCAAGGCATTATCTAATAATCTATCTTTTGTTGGATTTTCAGCCACTCGTTGGTATTTAATATATTTACATAGACTGACACTTGTATTCATCTTCTTTTCACTCAGAATTAAATTCTTCAAAACATTCACATTTTCTGAAATAATTCCTGTCATCAGACCAGAACACCTGCATCATTATTGTCGATTAACATTTTCTGTAAATTTCTGATGCATGCGTGGAAGGCAGCATCATTCCAATACCACAAATCTTAAAAAAAAAATAAAAAATGAAAACAAGCTCTTAGTAGGCTGTGAGGAACATTAACTACACTGACCATATGATTTATTTTTTAAAAAATGTACCCAGATAACATTGTAGCTGAAATTTCAAATACAACATTACCTTTGAAGCACAGATTGTTATGAAAACATAGCAATTTGGAGAAAAAAAAATCAGTCTCAATCATGAAATACAATCTTTTTATGTTGCTGCCACAATAAGAAATTGGCATTTGTTTGGTTCCCCAAAGCTGTCCTTTAGATGTGACTTCAATAACACATGCATCATTCATCAAAGAAAGCCGACTACAATATTTTTAATAAAAACAAAAAACCTTTCTTCAAAGGAAGTTGGTACCGAACATAAATAAAAGCAATGGAATCTGATGAACTGTTTCATTTTTCAACAATACTGGAACATTTTTACTGTACAGTGAAGGTTTCCTTTTTGCAGAAAAACAGTTTATTGTTATGAAGTCTACCAGTGGCACTTAAAACACAAACTTTTACTGACTTGTGGTGCACTAGCAAGTAGATTTGCTTCATTCATTCATTACATGATTGTACTATTATTTTTCCACTGAATTCAGACCTATATGACCTGTGACAAAAATTATTGAATATTTTAAATCTCTCTCTGCATATTGGAATGGAATTACTTGTATTGTGAATTCAACATGTGTGACATGATTGGCAGGTGAGTACAAGGTGTAGATACTTGATTAATTGCTATTCATTAGACATGTATATATAAACAATTTACATGTGTTTATATATATATATATATATATATATATATATATATATATATATATATATATATATATATATATATATATATATATATCAATGTGTGGTTCTCTGAATAAAGTAAATATATATATACCTTCACTGTTTTCAACAGAGGTAATTTTTTCATTTAATATGCATCAATTTAAGATAACTGTGCCAATGAAGCACGCATTTTTTCCACATGCATTCATTATCTACTGCCACCCCACCTCCACAATTTTATCAGGTACATACATCATTTTCTTCAGTGAACTGACCTGGTTGCTTATAACACGGTTCAGTCTATAAAATGGTCAGGTTCTATGGCTTCCAACTACGAGCTATAGCGATCCACATTTTATATATATATATATATATATATATATATATATATATATATATATATATATTGGAAACAACATGCAGAAAATACAAAGTTTTTATTACATTTCAACACTAAACAAAATCATTCCTGGGTAAAAATTAGGAATATGAAATGGATAAATAGTATATTTTGGCAACCACTACAGAGAATAATCAGACCTGCCAACCCTTACAAGTCCATTTCAGTAAGGCAGGTGATTTTTTTTTCTGTAAGACTGACCAGTTTACAGTAAGGTGAAACAAAATATTAATAACTGCTAAAGCGACAATAAACATTATGTTCAACTGAAAAGTTTGTAAAGTATGTGTAGACTTTATTCACCACTAGTACAGTTGCACAAACTTTACTTCCAAAGTGTATGCAAGTCAATGGCTTGTTACTATCTCTAAATGGCATAATTCTTGGAAATTCTTTTTCCATTTCACATGAAGAGGGCAATCCCAAGATGATGCCACAAGACATGCTCAAATTGGTAAGTGATGTCCAATAATCACAATTGCATCCTTTTCAGCTTTTTTTCACAGGAATCTGAATATGCCTTTTTATTCTTCAGTGTTGATTATTAACACTTTTATAGAAGCTGATTTTCCCTTTTGTTGTAAACATGCATGGCTTTCTGGATGCCATGTTTAAAAAAATTTGGAAGTCAACAGTTTGATCATGCAGACGCTTTGCATGAACAAATAGGTGCAGTTTAAAATGTCTTGAGTGCTGCTGTAAAGTTAGTCGGGTTTCCTGACTAATTTCACTAATTCTAATATGGAACCTGGATCCAAATCAAACATGGATGAACCAATTATCCAGATTTTTCTGCAATGATCACTTTCCCATAGATTTGCTTGTATGCCATAAGTCCATATTTTAAGGGTAATTTTTGTAAGACTTATGGCAAAATCATAAGTGTCTGAATAATTAAAAGGTACTATCTCAATAAAGAAAGAGAAAATAACTGAAGGCCATGGTTAATTGTGTATGTGCACAGACAAATAACTGGGTGCATTTGTGCAGCAGTGCATTTCAAACCCTGCAATTTAAACAAATACCTATATTACATGAAATATAATCAACTGTATTTCCTTATCATAAAATGGAGGAGCCAGGCTGACACATTTGATATCAGAAAGCCAGCCGATAAATATGATATCAAGAAATCAGCCTAATAAATTTGAGAAAAAGGGTGGACATAATAACAGAATTTGATAGTAATATTTTCCAAAATGTTTTCTAAAAACTGGTAGTATATCTATCATCAAGCAATATTCTATCATCAGACAAATACAGATATAAAGCAATCACTAAACAACAAATCATTGAACTTGACAAAGAGGAACTGAAAACTATAGCTGTTATTTTGGTCTAACAACTACACTACAATCAACTTCAAAATCAAGTTTAGTATGAATGCAAATGCAAACATTAAAGTAAATGTTTAAATATCACAAATAATATAGACCCTCTTTGCCATGTACCTTTATGCCTGAGGCCTTCAGTTTCATCAGCACCTGCTCAAGGGGAAGCCATCTTGCAGGAACTTCTTCTCCCCAGTATGGTTGCTGAGAGGCCAGCTGCACTATCTTCTTCTTCAAGTCTTCCAATCTGGGGTCAAGGAAAGTATTATCAATTGCAAAATCCTCATCTGTAAGATGAAATCTCGTTGGTTTGTCCTGAAGCTCATAACGAAGCTGATTGAACACTGATTCACAAACCTCCTGACGAGATTCCTGAAACAAATGCATTATTTATCTCAATATTCTGCTAAAGCTTCTTGTACAGTTTGTCATCATATACTGTCCTTCAAAGAATCCTATAGTCTGTTGCCTGTAACTTGCCCCCAATCCAATGAAAAAGTGTGAAAATTTAGGGACAAATCATAAAGCTTTAGTGCCCACCAAAGTCAAATTAAAATACAAGCATAGATATGAGGGATTTTTCAAATTTTCCAGTTGACCTTTTTCAGTTCTTGCTGTAATCATATTATAATGATGTAACAAAAACTGGTTGTGGACACAAAAGGAACAGCCAAATATAGAGATTACCCACCTCAAATAAAAGTAGCAATATGCCTAACATACATAAACTGGTAAATGACAACAAGTACTATGACCCCATGCATATCATTAAAGTCTGACCTCATGTGGTTATGAGAGTTTGTCCTTGCACTGTTAAATTTGCTTAGCACCAACAGTGTCTGGATTTCTTCAAAGTGCTTCAATGCAAACAACTTAAGAATTTGATTTTAAAAAAAAAAGATAAAAGAAAATAAAAGTTTAAACAATTGTGACCAAATTATATAGCTGTCCAACAATAAAGACAGCTTGTAATTACCATTACATTACAAATTTTGAAGAATATTAAACTATATCTGGCATAATGGACAGCGAATGAGCTGTAGACAATTTATTCTACAATTAATGCCAGTTACCAAAAGGACTGATCAAAGTGACCTCTAGAGAACAATAAACCTCATTCAGAGGGTATCCCAAAGTCAACCCAAGAAATAATGGATTGAAGGAAATTTAGAATTTAGCTTGAGAAAGATGAGTCAACATCTGCAATCCAAAGAGTCACATATGTTCATCTTGTATTTTTAACATTTAATTTTACCTTTATCATTTTTATGTTATGTTTCATTAATAATAGGAGAATCTGGAATATTTTCAGTGTAAAAATATAACAAATCTACATTATCTGTCCACATATCCATAACATCGTCTAGGAATTGTGGGTTGGTTTATATGCGGGTCACTCACTTTTTAGGTTTATTAAGTTGGAGGAGGGGCAGCTAATATTCGAACAAACTTTTACTCAAGTATATACAGTATTTAGTGCAATGGTGGCTGGCGTCAATTGCCTTGCTAAAGGGCATATGGTAACCATACTGCAGATCCAATGATGAGATCAAAATTTGTACTTTTCAGTCACGAGTTCAGCACAGTAAAACAAATAGGTTACTGGTTCCAAAACATGTTGTATAAAGTGTCTTGCCTATGGACATACCACAGTCAATCCAAACTTATCTGATAATAAGATCTGCAATCTTTCAGTCTCAAGTTCAGCACATTTACTACCAAACCACTGACTAGGGGCCTCCCAATACTTGCCTGTTATAACACATTAACTACCAAACCACTGACTAAGGGCCTCCCAATACTTGCCTGTTATAACACATTAACTACCAAACCACTGACTCATGCCTCCCAACACTTGCCTTTTATGACACATTAACCACTAAACCACTAAGGGCCTCCCAATACTTGCCTGCTATAACACATTAACTACCAAACCACTGACTCATGCCTCCCAACACTTGCCTTTTATCAGATACATTAACCACTAAACCAATGATTAAGGGCCTCCCAAAACTTGCCTGTTTTAACACATTAACCACTAAACTACTGACTTCTGTCTCCAACACTTGCCTTTTATCAGAAACATTAACCACTAAACCAATGATTCCATTCTCCAACACTTGCCTTTTATCAAACACTTCAACCACTAAACCAATGATTCCATTCTCCAACACTTGCCTTTTATCAAACACTTCAACCACTAAACCAAAACCACTGATTCCATTCTCAAACAATGGACACATTAACCATTAAACTACTGCCTCCTGCCTCCGACACATGCCTCTTATAACACATTAACCACTATACCACTGCCTCCTGCCTTCAACACATGCCTCTTATAACACATTAACCACTACACCACTGCCTCCTGCCTCCAACACATGCCTCTTGCCTCTAACACATGCCTCTTATAACACATTAACCACTATACCACTGCTTCCTGCCTCCAACACATGCCTCTTATAACACATTAACCACTATACCACTGCCTCCTGCCTCCAACACATGCCTCTTATAACACATTAACCACTACAACACTGCTTCCTGCCTCCAAAACATGCCTCTTATAACACATTAACCACTATACCACTGCCTCCTGCCTCCAGAAGCTGTATTTGTTCCATTGGCTGATTAGTTACAGCACACTAGTTACTATGCCACACTGACTTCTGTCTCCAACAGTTGCTTCACATAACATGCAGCAGGATGTATCAACTCAAGCCTATTCTCTATTTGGAACATTTTCATAACTTTTCATAGACAAAGGTTGCTTATCCTGTAAATCAACACATCACTACTTTGATAGCTTGTACCCAGAAAATCTACGAACCAACTTAAACAGAGCCAGGTGTGGATCCCAATTTTTTCTTATGCTACAAGAACCCCAAAACTTGATCCCTATTTGGTAAACATTGAAGAAAATTACTATCATATAATTGTTAATTGAAACCCAACATATTGC
Source organism: Potamilus streckersoni (assembly GCA_016746295.1). Classification (NCBI taxonomy): domain Eukaryota; kingdom Metazoa; phylum Mollusca; class Bivalvia; order Unionida; family Unionidae; genus Potamilus; species Potamilus streckersoni. The sequence goes on from JAEAOA010000576.1 coordinate 2,510,134, forward strand.
TCATTTTATTGTTGTCAATGACAGCTAATACCCAGAAATTTTAATCCACATCATGAAATTCTCAATTTTTAATAAGTCACATATTTTGTTAAATTTTCTTTCAAAACAACATTCTCATTAGATTGTGCCTAAAATTACTGGATGCAATTTCAGTTGATAAAAATGTCACTAATGCCCACTGCAGTGACATTTTAATACATAAATACCAACTGAATAAGTATTGTCAAGTATAATTTGTATTTTAGTTCTCTTTTAATTTGGTTTTAGTGCAATCATGATAGATGCATCATAGAGAATCAAGATCCAGAGTTGTTAGTGAACTTAAACTTCCTGAATTGGTGCCGAGAGATTTCCTCAAAGATGACATGAAGTTTCACTATTACTTGCAAAAAAATAAATATTTTACTAATCAGCCAATGGAACAAATACAAAATAAATTGAGTTTTGACTTTAATAATTGTTTAAAAAAAATGTCCCTCTTTCTGATAAAATAAATCATGCTTTAGTTGTTAATAAGAACAAAAAGCACTAATGTAATATACAATGTTTCCACGGGTAGTTGTTGAAACCTCTTGGAGTAATTTAAATATTTCAGAAATTGGATATCTTGAAAATAATGGTCATTTATACAAAACAAAAAACAACCTTGAAAAAGATTTTTACTGACAATCAATCCCTATTGTGAGTAAAAGCAAAATATTCAGCTATTAAAAAGTCCCATTCATGCATGCACATGTATACATGCACACATGAGCATGCTCACACACACATGCACACGGTTTTCTTGATGTCTGAAGCATGGTCTCTGATTTTGGATCCTGTGGGTGCAAGTTATTGAGGGAGAGTAATACTTCATAACATCACAATTCGATGTCTGAAAGCACATGCTAACTCAATGTCCAATGCTCTAAAGCATGGTGTATGATTTTGGGTCCAGTAGTGTGCGAGTTATCGAGTTATCGAGGAAGAGTCATACTTCATAACATCGCAATTCCATGTCTGAAAGCACATGCTAACTTGAATAATTCCGACTGGCTACTCAAAAGATATGCTGGGGTTTTTTGTGAAAATGACATGCAAATGAATGTTACAAGAAATTTATAAAATCACTTCCTTTACTTTACTGTGGGGAAGAAGTTCCTGCAATATGGCTTCCCCTTCAGCAGGTGCTGATGAAAGACTATGGTTCATACCTGTGGAATCTTATCCATATGTGTCCCCACCAGAATCACAGGTGGGATACCTGCTTGAGGAGATGGTGCACAGGAATGAATGGAGTTTAGCCATATCTCAGCAAGATCTGTAATAGACAAAATTATACTGGCATAGTTCTACATATCAACAAAGTCTGTAATAAATAGAAAACTATACTAGTGTGACTCTACAAAGTCTGTAATTCATAGAAAACTATATTGGTATATTTCTACACCTCAATAAGGTCTGTAATAGACAGAAAACTACACTGACATGGCAATACATCTCAACAGGGTATTTAATACAATGAGTATACTGGCATGTTTTTACACCTCAATAAGGTCTGTAATAGACAGAAAACTACACAGGCATGGCTCTACATCACAAAATGTCCGTAATAAAAAAACTACACTGGCATAGCTCTATCCCTCATAAAAGTCTGTAACAGACAGAATACTATAATGGCATGGCCCTACACAAATTAATTGTAATACATTCACAGGGTTATGAGTGGGCAACAAGCTAGACCTATAAATACTCCCCTTGACTCATGACACATGCTCAAAAGATTAAATCATTTGCCTCAAGAATAATAATATAACAACAATATTATGTTTGCATGTCATCTGAAACATGTCTAGATGAAATAAATCCAGTATAAACTGTTTAAATATAGATGCTATCTCCAAAAATGAGTTAGTAAAATTTTACTTTTTGAATTAATTTCTGAAAATTCAAAGCTTTATCCCCTGAGGAGTAAAGAACTTACCATATGGTTTTGGAATATATCATCCAAATATGCCGCTACTGCCATATATAAAGTCAATGGAAGATAAAGGACGCAATCTATACCTTCATAGAGACTTAGATTTTTTTATTTAGACCCATTAAAAGGATTGAACATTGGTCAAATTTGTTGGGGTATGCAAACTGAAGAAACTTTTGCAATACAGACAAGTTGGCATCTGTGAGATCAAGACTGATGTCATCATCATACCTTCAGATGAATAAATCTCACCATCTCTGTACTGAACCTCAGCAGTAGAATGAATTTACTGAGGAAACTTAAGACTACCATCAGACTCAACTTGCCTTTGGCAATTCATGTATGGAACAGTCATGAATAGAACTCAAAGACGTGGTTTTTGTACAAAGGGAAAGGAATTCAGTATGATATGTGGTGAAATGAGTCCTGTACCAGACTGTTCATGTTCTGGTTCCATTCTGAGATAAACCATTCCCTGTGGCAATGAAGATACAATGCTATCGAGTCCACATAGATCAGAACCAATACTCTTTGGTTAAGCAGAGAATAAAAGAGAAGCTGGGTCTGGACAATTTGTCATACCAGTATGGACATCAGGTACACATGACTAGCATGGTCACCTGCAATGCAGAAGGTGGTATCGTTAGTGTTAATACCGGCCATACCAATGGATCTGACAAGCTTTGGCCGAAGGATGGATCTATCCCAAAGATCTCTGAAATTGTAGTTGTATGTAGCTGTATGGACAAATCCATCATTAAAAATTCTGAAATTGTACAAAGATGAAGCCACCGACTTAGCAAGACAGACTGATCCATCACTAAGATTCTAATAAATGGATTTAGTCATGCGCATGTTAGGATGCAAAATCATTAGGATCTCTGTAATTGTTGAAAGATGAAACCTTATGGCTGGTGACACAGATGGATCTTTCTGTAAGATTTCCTGATTGAGATTGATGGACTGGCTAGATGGTAGGTTCAACTAGCTGGATGATTATGGATGGCTTTATACTGTGACAAAGTAGTAAAGGATAGATCCATATGAGCGATTATAAACCCCAAGAGCCCATACTTACAGTTCTAAAGAACTAAGCTCATGAAAAATGTATGAATTAGAGGGTTAATAAGTCACTAATACAACACCTGTTACAAAAATTGGTAAGCAAGCAATAGGCAGTGTGCTAAATCATGACTAACAACATGCATCAACAAGGCATGCTGTATCTTGCCGTCTAAATGTTGCCAAGTCACAAAAAGTGTAAAATTTCACAAAATATTTGTAAATTTCAAAACATAATATTTACCCTTTAATAGAGGATTGAATATTAATCCAAATAAATTCCAAATACCAAATGGATGAATTTAACACAAATTTTACGTTGGATTCATAGAAGGTGCCTCAGATGCCTCGTGGTTGCAAGTGTAAGTAATGAGCAATAGTTCCTGTCCTTTCTCTATATGAAAAGATGGAAAAGAAAAATTCTGTATCTTTAATAGAGATGGATTCAGGAGGAAGCCGGATCATATGCATTACATTTTTTTGATTGGAGAACATACCTCAATGAGGAAGAACACCCAGATCTGCCATCACATAATGCATGGACAGATATGGGTCTAAGCTGTTTGTAATCTGCAAACAAATGACACAGACCCTGCTTTTCTGATGCATGATGTAGCAGAATATCCGGGTCTCTGTTATTAGCTGTTGGGTCTGATTGATGTTTACTTTTGGATACAAGTGCATATATGGTAATACTTAACCACTATGTCAAGGACATCTGCTAATAAAACAAAATTGAGTATCCTTTATTGTGAGGTCATCTGCATATAAATGCTGCTGATTTTTGCAAGTCACACAATATTGCAAACAGATATTATTCTCTGAACTGGTTAATATTAGCAGGTGAAAATAAAAGTGCTCACTCACCTATAGATCTTTACAACAGATTATTCTTGCCACAAATTTTTTTCAAGAACTATGTTTTGAAAAAAAGATATTAATTAAAAATATTGCCATATATTTATACTGGTGATCCCCAACTTGAGAATGTTTAAGACTATGAAAATTCTGGTGAATCTCCAATAAGCATAATAAAACCTGACTTTTATTTACATAAAGAAATCTGATAATGCTACTATATGCAATCTTGATCAGCACCAATAAAAAAGTTCTGAGTAAGTGAATTATTTGTAATTGAGAAATGGGATGCCTTTATTGACTATCTAGTTAATAGATGTGTTTTAACAGATGCAATTGGTTAGACTATAGAAATGGGCAGTTTTATGCCTGTCATATTTGCTCTATGAAGTATGAATACATATGGCATAGTGTCAAAGCATTGTCATAACATATCAACCCAGCCAATGTGTCAATAAAAAAAATATACAGACTTTAAGTTTTGTCTTAAGTTATTTATTACACATTTACTCAAACATCGCATGGGCATTTTTTTTTCAAATAAAAATTGAAACCATTAAAAAATGAAACACTGCCATGGCAAAATTATCAGAGCCTGACAACGCTGATGAAGCTACTGTAATATAAATCTCATGTAGCATTTAATTTTCCAATTAACAGTTGAACTTACCATGAACTTTGCATGGCTTGATCCCTTCCCTATCAAAGAAACACTCATCATCTTTCACCAGATCTTTAATTTGCTGACTGAGATCGATAACCAAAAGATACACAGCTCTTCGTGTAAGAAATGTTTGATGAGTTGTGTAGAATATGTATTGTCCTGCAAAGTCCCACATTGACAGTCCCGCACTGACTTCCTTGACCCTCTCAAGCTTATCAGCATTTTCAACCAGCAACTCAAGGATTTCCATTGCTGGATCATTTTTCGTCATTGTACCATGTGCATTTGGATCACTTACTGAAATCTTGTCACTGCATTCATCTGAATGGTGTGTATGATCCATATCAGGTTTCTGATGCGTTTCTTTAAACAACTCCTCATGCAGAGGTCTAGATTCTGTTTGTTTTCCAGTAGCATCAACACCAACAATGGCATCAACACCAGGAGTTCTCTCCCTTTGGTCAGTTACCTTAACCTGCTCATTTTGATCACTGACCTTGACCTTCTGTAACTTAGCATTCAAAAGCTTAATGAGTCGTTGCAACCTTATGAATTTCTCTGCATCTGAAAATAAAAAAATAATTATGCTATAATATTAAAACAACAAATCAACTGGTTGCAAAAATTACATTAGACAATCTCTGTCTTTGCAACATTTAGCAAACCTTTATATGTGTGATTTTACCAGTAAAAGAAATGTGGCTTCCTGAGTGGTACTATTAACCACATGCAAGATCGTCTCATAAATATGCATGCTCATTACCATCCACGATCTTGATATAAGCATACATTCCAAGTTTAATCAAATCCATTCAGACTTTAGGACTGCTGAGTGTAAAAATGTCAGCCAATTAGATGCAGGATAACATCACTAATATGTGTAGACCTTCCTCATTATTGAACAATCATAATTTGATATTTTTTTTATTATTTTGAATTAAGTAAGTAATTAGAGGCAAACTTAAAATTCTTTGTCCTGGTGAAAACAGAAAATATTTAAACCAAAGTTTTTAATTCATACCATAGTGTCATAAACTGAACTTAAAATTTTACAAGAGAAAGAAATGTACCAGCAATTACATTAAACAAGCTAAATTCACCATGACTCTAATAAAGTATACAAAAGGTTAAAGTAAATGTTCATTTAAAAAGTAGGTAACACAATTATAAAGGAAATTTTGCCAAAATTTTTTCTGCAGAAAATGCTGCTTAAGATAGAAATATGTCTGTATCATATGGATGTTCCTAAAGTTAAAATAAAATATGAGGCTCATAACTATGTTGATTCTTTTTCTCTTCAGAAATACTTGAAAATTAAACTTGAATGAAGTCTTCTTAAAGTCTACTAACAAATTTTGTGTCAGTTCATAATGTTGTTGTTGTTGTTGTTGGGCTTAATGCCATTTTTCAGCACAGGCTATTCATGGCAGCCAGTATTAATGGTGGAGAAAGAAACCGGGAAATCACCGGAAAGAACCACTGACCCACGAGAAGCTACTGGCAAGCTTTCTCACATATCCACATTCATCAAATCCTAGACTCAAACACATGCAGAGGTGAGACGGCAATGATCTGTAACGGACAGTGCTTTAGACCACTCGGCCACTCGGGGCCCCAGTTCATACTGTCCTTCAAAAGTTACTGAGATAAAATAGTGACAAAGATGTTAGGTGATTGATGGATATGAATAAAAAAAACTGAATTGTAATTTTTAATAAAATATATGCATGTGTGTGTGTGTATGTGTGTTTTCTGTGTATATGTGAGAGATTTGGATTTTTAACATAATTTTACAAAAATTTCAGTCATATCGCTACAATGTCTGCAGTGTGGCAGCTGATAGGGATGTCTAGCAATGGGACATCATGCTAAAGACATGTGGCATGATGTCCCACCCAGTCACATTATCTTGACACCAGGCCAACCAGGCCTTACACCAACCCCTAATGCTGAGTGCCAGGCAAAGCAGCTGCCAATACCGCATTTATAAGTCTTTGGTATGACTCAGCCTAGGTTCAAACATGCAATGTCCCACATCCATGGTGGACCTATTAACCATTTATGCCACAGGAGCAGTCAGCTATCATAATGTAAGAAATCAACCCAAGCAACAAGGATTAGAATCATGTGCAAGAAAGATATAACACAAATGATCTTGTCATTTTATTCTGAAATAATATATGATAAACTCACCCAGTATTCTGAAATAAAATATATTTTCAAATACACCTACCACTGGATTAACAGCTGATAACAAAAATGAGCAAACTACCCCTGCATTAAAAGAAACTAACAGTTGACCACCATTAAACTTTGCAAATGATAACATCTAAAATGACCAATGAAGGACATAGATACAAGCCCTATGGCATACCTTTTTCTTGAAGTACCCATTCCTTGCTTTTAAGGGAAACATCAAAACAGTGTACATGGACGTCAATACCTTCTGTACTTGTTATCTCTGTAATATCCACCTCCTTTCCCAGAAGACGTTGTACCAATGTTGTCTTCCCAACACCATAATGGCCAACAACCATTACCCTGATGTTGTAAACCTTTTCTGTACCATACTTCAATGCCTCTTTGTATGTCTTTAGAAATTCATCATCCATTCTTAAAATCTCTACAGGTATAGGTAAATCTAGAATAAAAGAGATTAAAATTCATATTATTAAGGAGGCAAGAGTCTGAGGTAGAAAACCTGGCTCTCTGTAACTTACTAATTTAATGCAAGTATACTTGATTCAGCAAGGCATCAAAACAAACCTGACTACACAGAGCAGGCTAAAAGATTTAAAGTACATATATAAATTAAAAACGCAGAAAATACAAAATACTGAATATATATGACTGACTATATCAACAGAAGGCTGAGCAGACATGTTGCAGAATTAATTGCTCAAGTATCATTTATGCCAAGTATGAACCATCATGTAGATTATGAAATATAAGCAAAGAAAAATGATACTCTTAATAGAATGATTTTTTTATTCATGTGACCTTAACCCCAAGCAATTTAAATTTTTAACCAAATGCATCCACTGTAGATAACATTGGTAACAGTGATGGCATAAAGCATGTGTCTGAATGCTTCTCTAATATCAAGCAAGTCTTATATTAACAAGCAAGTCTTATATGAAAGATGATCCAATAAAGCCTTTGAGTAGTTCAAAAGGTATCTTATTCAGCCTGGTTAACACCCATAATAAATTCTGCTTTAGGCACAAAATAAATGTCTTTGGATAGGTGAACTTGGAACTGACATTCAGCCTGGTTAACACCCATCATAAATTCTGCTTTAGGCACAAAATAAATGTCTTTGGATAGGTGAACTTGGAACTGACATTCAGCCTGGTTAACACCCATCATAAATTCTGCTTTAGGCACAAAATAAATGTCTTTGGATAGGTGAACTTGGAACTGACATTCAGCCTGGTTAACACCCATCATAAATTCTGCTTTAGGCACAAAATAAATGTCTTTGGATAGGTGAACTTGGAACTGACATTCAGCCTGGTTAACACCCATCATAAATTCTGCTTTAGGCACAAAATAAATGTCTTTGGATAGGTGAACTTGGAACTGACATTCAGCCTTTTTAACACCCATCATAAATTCTGCTTTGGACAAAAAAGAAATGTCTTTGGATGGGTGAACTTAAAACTGACAGCAGAACAGACGGGTCTTGTTTGATATCCTATCTGTAATATTGATGCAGTGTATCAGAGATCATGGAATGGTTGCCTTTTATCAAGAATGGCATGAACTATTTCTTATCAAAAAGCTGAACTATTGAGATACTGATACATTCAGCAGTGCAATGTTTTCACACTCGCACCATTGTGTGAAATCTTTAAATTTTTCTTATACATTCAAGTGGATGGCTATATTTGTCCACCATTTCATAAGAGAACTGACTCTTAATGCATGTTCAGCATCTCAGGCTTGAATGGAACACCTGTTGTCATGGTTGCTGGAGCAGATGAAGAAAAAAAAATATCTCTATTTTCATGCAAATTTCTGAAGATAGACTGACAAGATTTTTGATACTCAACTTGCAATCAACAATCAGGATGAGGCATGACTCTGGTTCTATTGCTTTCTGTAACATGTTCAGAAACAAGTAAGTTGGATTGCAAGAGCATACATTCAAGCAAATCCAATCTATAGAAAGAGAATCAATTGCCAAGGTCTTTGGATCTTGGGCTGCTGAGAAAATGGTTGGAAGTTTGGCAATGCCCTTGTAAGCAATAGATCTACCTGTTGTCAATCCTGGCATACACAAATGCATGTGAATTCTATAGGCAAATGATTCTCAGGCTTAGAGATTGTTCTTCGTAAGAATTGAAGCCCCAATTGAAATTATTTTAATGATAGTTCCTATTGGAGACATACTCTGGTCAGATGGAATTGTTATGCTAAAATATAATTCTTGCAAGAATTAAAGCTAGCTTTGAAATGACTGGCACTTAGATAGAGTGGCCATTATGGGTCCAATACTGGGTACAGACCATGTGACTGCCATGTGAAGTGGATGCTATGGTGTTGTGAAGGGATACTGGACACTGGGTTTCTGTCACCAGTCTTCTTAGGTGCAAAAAATGGCTGTATCAGAATATTTAATGGATGCATGTGATTCACATCTGATGGATAAGTTCAATCTTGATGATACTGAAGCATTTTTTGTTTCCTTTTTTGGGACCTGATTTACAACACTTACCAGTAACTTAACTATTGGTTTCCCTTTGCCATTAAAGCAACTGGACATAAAGCCACAGCCACTAAATGGCCATAGAGTGGCATGAAAATGCCATGGCACTATACAGGATATTTTTACAACTGGGTGTCTTTTCTACACTGGAGGTCTGTGTGCAGATGCAGGGATGGAATATGATAACAAATTATAGGTAATAGTGCCCTAAAGAATATTTAGAAATTAGACTGGGTTCAGAATTTACTATGAATGATCTGTATCTGATGGCATGGAGAGAAGATGGGAAGGAAAAATACACTTCTCTTTGCTTTTATCCATACTGATTTTCAAGAATCAAGGCTCTAAACTTGTATCAGATTAATTTTAACTATGTACAGCAGCACAACTAACCATGGGATGATCTGGTGCATTGTGGCACTATAAGACATATAGACCATCATTGGACCATCATTCCACCATATAAGCCATATCATTCTGAATTTACCTATTGTGATATAATATGTATGGCAAACAAGCCAATTATTGAAAATAAAAGGCTGGCAGAGTCCGACAAGGCCACTGTATCTTCCATATTCCTTTCAGATTCATAATGCTAGAGCTGTCTATGGGACAAATAATCAACAAAACCAGTCATTTTTAAAATGTGCAAAAGAGCTTAAGTGCTCAATGATAAGGGACTCATCATTCTGATGGCTGCCATCTCTCTATAATGCTCCAGAAGTCAGCTGATCAGCACAACAGCAGTAACAGTCGAATTGAATGCCAGTAGCTTTTTGCTGATTAGCGTGTCAATAGATGCTGGAACTTTGGACCAAGCTGCTGATGAAGGAAGAAGACAATAAAACTCTGGTGGTTGCAACAAATGAGTAACTTCCTTCACTGACCCCTGGAAGGCTGTGACTATTGTTGCCATAATGAGATCTAGCGAAGATGATGGAGCTTGTGAGAATCTCTATGTGAACAGGTTGATCCTGATGACATCTGTGCAACTGGAGATAAAGCTGGAAAAGACTGTCTAATGGGATGTCCCACCATCATTGCAGAGGTGGGTTGCTTTGATCCAGATCCCACTTAATGGCAAGAGAAAAAGACAACTTGGTGTTCAGCCCATTTGCTACAAGACCTACTGGTAATGCCAAGAAATGTTTATCATGATGCAGCTGTGAAAGAAGGCTAGGATAGCTCGGATCTCTTCTTGTTTGATGCAGGGTGCAATACCTGTCAACAAACAAATCATTCAGTACCATGCTATCAGCATGTATACTGATGACATCTTCATCATTCAATGTACTCTTCTGCATCTTCCCCTTTAGTGTTACACACACACACACACACACACACACACACACACACACACACACACACACACACACACACACACATACATGTACTGAAACCCACTGACTTTAGGTCCAGAATGCGCAATTGGCAGACTGACAATCGGAGTAGCTGCACATGCACAGTTGTTGTCTGTCCAATGTTTTCTATGCTTACACTTGATCTAAATTTGTAGGACAAAACCAAGTCAACAGTATATACAAATTAGAATGGTACACATCATGATTTATATACATGCAGAGCTACACACTATGACAATTTACTTATAAAAGGGTACCCACTATTGCCAATACAGGTAGAGTATTGGAGCACTGCTACTGATACTACCTATAGAAAAGACCAACTAACTGCCTATACATGTAACATACCAAAGTGTCACTTATTATAACTATGAAGTGGATGCTATGACTAAACTATGTAAAGAAAACTTACCTATATGTATCCAACCATTGTGGAAAGTATAGAGCAATAAAATGAGTTTTCCACAGCACACAAAATTGCTCTAAAGGATCAATATCAACAAACAATTTATCTCCTTAGACTTAAAAAATTAAAATTCAAAGGGCATATACAATATTGCGAATTAAATCACAAATGTATTATCAAAAATCCAAAAGTATAGAATGCTGTAAATGAACTACAATCTTGAATATGCTAATATATAAATATTTTTCAGTTTGATAATGTACCAACATTCAAGATGTATCACAATGATATATAATCCAAAATGTCTTTTAATGAATTTGCAATAATCCCAAAGTAGAGTTTTCATCCAAATAGTCAATAAGGACTCTATTTTCTACAAGTAATTAAAACATATGTTTCCTCTTCATATATCTGAACAAAAAAGTAAATGATTCAACGGATTGAACTTAAACAGGAATTATTGGTACCTAGTCTACTTTATACAAAGACAGTCATCTGACCAATGATGAAATAGTATTTTCTGGAAACAAATCGCAAATGGAAAAATTTACTAACTTAGAAACAAGGACTGGCCTTAAACTTAGTTTAGTCAACATCTTGTTTACCACTTATAACCAAGACAAAAATCATGTATATATTACACGACTATAATCAGGTAGACAAAATCTTTACCCTCAATCATTGACAAAGGTAAACTCATTATAAATTAAAAAACACATAACAAAAAGTTTATCAAAATGTCATTTCATTCAATAAATTTGCTAATAAAAGTCATGATCAAAGGAGATAGGGACCAGAGAGATATAATGTAGTTAATAAATAAACAAACTCTTCATTTCTAATGCTCCCCATATTATCATTCCCTACTCTCATCACCCTTAGTAGCCATCGTGTACAGTCTCTTAACCTTGGACCCTATGACTTACAAATATTTATGGTCTTTTATATTCTTTCAGACTTTCCAACTAAGTTTATGAACAATGCTGTGTTCATAAATTATTAGGTAAATAAGGTCTTACTAATTGGCACTAATCAAAAGAAAATGAGAATGTAAAAGGATCTTTCTGTATACCACAAATATGAAAAGCTTGAATAAGTCAGTCAAGAATAAATAAAGTCCATAATTATTATTTTTGTTACCAATTATCTGAAAAGTAACAATTTCACATTCAAGTTATTTGCCTCCTTTGGGCTATGTTATGAAAAATTTGCTAACATACTTGGCTTCCTGTCTCCTCGGATACAATCTGATTTGGACATTTGTCAGATCCTACCATATAAAATTGCACAACCTTATTAATGAAACAGGTAAGTTGAAAACAAACCTTTGTTTTTGTTATTTTCATCTGGAGGAAAAAAATGTGGCAGGAGGCTGGCATATACCTCCCAATTAAGGGTGTCCCTGTAGATACAAAATATGATGGCACTGATCTGATCTGCATTGCTTTTATCAGAAAGCCACTCGCTCACTGTGCTTAGTGCTATTTGTGCTGCTTCTCGTCTTGGAAATTCTAGAACATAAATATTTTTGTAGTAATTAACATTAATTAACATGATACAACTATATAAAAAAATTAGACGAGAAAAATTACATATTATTAAACATTAAGCAAATAAATATCCACTTTTTTATTTACCCATTTAGAATGCACTGTAAATTTTTTATATCATACCCATTAGAGTATAATATATATTATAGATATAATACCCATTACAGTGTACCACAAATTACATAAATTGCTATGAAGTTGCTAAAGAGGAAAACAAAAAATGCAAACATAGGTAACAATATTTGTTCATGAATTAACTCCTTCAAACTTCCTGCCAAACATTTCCAATCCTCACCCCACTCCTACCCTGTTCCAGGAATTAAAAAAAAAACATATGGATCCAATGTAGTTCACTTACCCTGGGATCCTGTGGCAATACAAGGAAAAGCCTGAAATAAAAAAAATCAACTGAAATTTAAGTTCTTAATATGAGGGTCATAAACAGTTTACTTTGTGGAGAAGTTTTCTGGAACTTGCAAAGAATTTTTGCTTGACAGTTCTTTACCTCAAATATAAAAACATTTGATGTCAGCAAACAGTGCATGATCATAAATCTTGCATGATCAATTAGTGAGCATGTTAAGACTACAAATCTACTAAGCTATTCACAAAGATTGTATCACCAAATTTCTCACAGCAAACTTAAACCACAAACTTTAAGATTCTGTCCAAGCAGCAAATTGAAATGCTGGAGTTGCATATTTGCAACTTGGTACTACTAATTTGTCTCAAGATCATCTGGAGTAGCAAACACAATCATAAAAGGCACAATTAAGGCTTGCAGTATGAAAACAGACAGAAAAAGAGGTTGGAAGACAACATTAAGGAGTGGAAAAGCATCGGGTTCTGAGCTTCTCAAAGGGCAGCAGAGAATAGGAAAAAATGGAGAGAATTGGTTTGTAAAGTCAGCTGTGTTGCCCCAGCAACATCTTGGGTAACAGGAGTGATGATGATGATGATGATGATGATGATGATGATGATGATGATGATGATGATGATGATGATGATGATGATGATGATGATGATCTGTTAACTGGACAATGTCATAGCACAGTAAAAATATGAATTAGGTGAGTAAAATGTTACTGATCAGAAACAATATTATGGACAAAGTGACAAAAACTTGATGTGACATAACTGATGACCACATGTAACACAATGTCCATCACCACCCATAATGGAATACAGCTGTTCAGTGGAAGACATTATTTTACTGAACACGTACTACTGTCCTAATCTTGAGGTCCTTAATTTTTTGAAGGCAGTCTAGGTAAATTTTCTTCAAGGCAGATTCTTCATCCATGTAATTTGGGACATTTCCATGAAGGACATCTGAAAAAAAAAGTTTGGAAAAGTTATGTTTCAAGTGAAAGATGTTGTTGTTCTTCTGTTTTTCTGGGGCTTAACGCCATTTTTCAGCACACGATAGGCTATACATGGCGGCCAGTATTAATGGTGGAGGAAGGAACCAGGAAATCCGCGGAAAGAACCACGACCCACGAGAAGCTACTGGCAAGCTTTCTCACATATCTACATTCGCCGAGAGATGTATTAGAATACTTGAATTCTGCTTAATGCTAGGTCTTGCCTGCATCTGCTAAGGCATATTCAAAATACCATTCACTGGAAATATAGGTCACTGTGACCTACTTTTGCCTGTGACAATCAATGTACTTTTTTTAGATACAATGTGAGCTTCTCTGCCAAAAATTCCATTTTGCAAAAAGATGAAATCTTTGATGCATTTAATCCAACTAGAATTCACAGATATGCATATTCACACACTTCAGATCTGTTTCAGGTAGCACCCTCCAAAAGTCCATCCTGAAATTTTACTTTTAAAAAGACAACCCTTTTGACAATTTCTGCAGAAATGTACCCTCAACAAAGCAAGAGCAAAGTTCAAAGCAAATTGCTTTGATACCAAGTAGTTATTATGTATACCAAATTACAGGTAGTTCCGATAAACAGGTCTGTCGTCCAAGACGTGATTACAAGTTTCTTGAAAAGAATGTTGTTGGCATTGTTGCAGTCTAATAATGTGATTGACTGAGATAAGATAACCGGTGGAGGAATAACCTGGGAAAACCCTGGTAAGAACCACGAACCCACAAGAAGTTACTGGCAGGCTTTGCCAAACCCAACACTCAAACTGCAGCCATAGGTGTAATAGCAGTGTTCAGTAAATTTGAGGGATTTAGTCTAATAGACCATACTCAGCCCTATGTTAAAAGAACTACATTTCCTATAAATAACCCCAGCATTATTTCCATACTTTATTCAAACAAAGGAAGAAATATAGATCAAATCAAATGTAATCAAGATTATATTTGAATCTGAGGTAAAATGTGTATTGCTGACTGTAGTATGGACATGAGGCCAATATAGGCAATATTTATTTTTGACTGTACTATGGAAATGAGGCCAATACAGCCAATGTGTATTTTTGACTGTAGTATAGACATGAGGCCAGTATAGGCAATGTGTATTGCAGACTGTAGTATGGACAAGAGGCCAATATAGGCAATGTGTATTGTTGACTGTAGTATGAACAAGAGGCCAATATAGGCAATGTGCATTGCTGACTGTAGTATGGACATGAGGCCAATATAGGCAATGTGTATTGCTGATTGTAGTATGGACATAAGACCAATATAGACAATGTATATTGCTGTTTGTAGTATGGACAAGAGGCCAATATAGGCATTGTGTATTGCTGACTAGTATGTACATGAGGCCAATATAGGCAATGTGTATTGCTGACTGTAGAATGGACATGAGGCCAATATAGGCAATGTGTATAGACCATTTCATGGAGACTTCGGCGAACTTCGTAATTTGCTCGGAATTTTGATCACGTGGCAGGTGGTCAACTGATCGCAATATCCAATCGATAGCTGGTAGGCAAAAATAGTCTGGTCCCCTGCTTAGTATGCTCCCTAGCGGAGTGCATCGCAAGGAGCATACTAAGCAGGGTACCAGACTAGTGGTCAAAACAAGGCAGACAATTCAGCATTAGCATCAACTGTTCCAACTACTTCAGCTTCGTTTATAGAGTTGAAAAATGCCTATTCAACAACGATGATGCCACAGATATTGACAAAATTTAATATTGGAACCATCCCGTCTTGTTTTCTGGATTTTATAGCCATACGAGAGAGTAGCTATGAGCTGTTTACATCTGGACATATAAATGCAAGTATGGAAACAGTGTCAATGTTAAAAATTTAATCCCTTTTTTTTAACATAACACTGCATTTCATAAATCAAGTTTCGTTCACCAATAAAAGAAATTTTTCGTATTAATCTGCAGTATAACAAACCTGGAATATTTTTCGACGGTAAAGCTGCAGAAGTCCCAGGCATTTAGCGGGCAGGTAGCGGGCATTTCCTAATTTGTTTTAATCTGATACATCTAAACAACAATGTATGCCATTTTGTTATGTACAGATGCCTACCAGCGTTTGATTGGCTGGAGTATAAAGTGACTCGGGAGATTTTTTGGATAATTACGGAGCAACTCGGTTAAATCCATTATGTAATGGGCTATTGCTGACTGTAGTATGAACATGAGGCCAATATAGGCAATGTGTATTGCAGACTGTAGTATGGACATGAGGCCAATATAGGCAATGTGTATTGCTGACTGTACTATGGATATGAGGCCAATATAGGCAATGTGTATTGCTGACTGTAGTATGGATATGAGGCCAATATAGGCAATGTGTATTGCTGACTGTAGTATGGACAAGAGGCCAATATAGGCAATGTGTATTACTGACTGTAGTATGGATATGAGGCCAATATAGGCAATGTGTATTGCTGTCTGTAATACGTATGGACATGAGGCCAATATAGGCAATGTGTATTGCTGACTGTAGAATGGACATGAGGCCAATATAGGCAATGTGTATTGCTGACTGTAGAATGGACATGAGGCCAATATAGGCAATGTGTATTGCTGACTGTAGTATTGGACATGAGGCCAATATAGGCAATGTGTATTGCTGACTGTAGTATTGTACATGAGGCCAATATAGGCAATGTGTATTGCTGACTGTAGTATGGATATGAGGCTAATATAGGCAATGTGTATTGCTGACTGTAGTATGGATATGAGGCCAATATAGGCAATGTGTATTGCTAACTATAGAATTGACAAGAGGCCAACAATGATGACCTGGATAAGGGAAACAGCTGACCATTTTAAAAAGTAGCTAGGCTAATGAAGTATTTTGAGAACACAATTCAATGTAATTTCCAAACCATTACAACAAAAAAATTTGGGCTATTTTACAACAGTCTAAAGATAAAGTAGAGAAATATTGTTTCTATAGTACAAGTGAAATGGGTCATGTATGCATTCAACACCAACTATTTCAGAAATGGGTATCATTTTTTATAATCTGATTCCATATACCTTTAAGTGACAAGTACTCGCTCTATTTGCATTCTTAAACATCCATATTTCTTGAGGTCACTATTTAAACATTCCAAGAGTTGCATACGGCAAAATCAATGTTAAAGTATGTAGGCATTTTTGTATGAAATGAACCAAAATGTGTGATCTAGTAAAATCTTGATTTTATGTTGTGTACAGTGATGGCGCAATAAAAGCTACGCACACTGATAAACAAATTCATACTACCTTCAATTATGATGATTCCACTCAAAGATGTGCTAAACGAGGAAATGACATACCATTCAACTTCTATCCATATCACCCTGAGAGAGCACAATGATTATTCTACTTCAAAGATGAACTCCTAATGCTAGGTGAGAACAATATTGATCCGAGTGGGATTCTACACGTAGCTATTGCCAATAGAGTTCATCTTGGCTATAATTTTCCAAATATTTTGTCCTCTTTCTCTATAAATTATTTCCATTTTAGAAAACTATGTGACAAAAAGAATCTTGAATGGATAAAGATTTAATGTTAAATTTACTAAACACGGGATATGATACAGTATTGAATTTATGAAATGAGTTCTGCAAGTCTTTGGTAGCAATCCAGTTAATCTGTAATGCCTGCAGGTGAATGAGGTCTTTGTTTTTAACACTAGTAAGTGAGAATCATTTCCAGATTGTTTCTTTTTTTATTATTATATCTTTTGTTACAGTGTTTCACCAAGCCACCATTTGTTTACCTGGGTGCAGATGGTCGCAACCTTTGCTTATCAAGCTATAATGCTGGTGACATAAAACTTCATCTCAAATAATGTCTTTGTTTGTTGATGAGTTAATTAGTTTGAAGGGTTTCATTAATTGGTAAATAACATATATTTATTCCATATTTCACCAAATCCTGATCAAAATGGAAATACATTTGTCATTATTACATCAAAACTAATAACAATGGCAGAACCTCAAATGAAAAAAAGAAAAATTCTGCATAGAAAATATAAAGATCATAGCTAACTGCAGTTTTGGTTGTGAGTGAAACAACTCTAAAATTTATGATTATGTGAAGTTACCTTATGGTTAGGATAAATATTTCATTTGTTTAGTTTGGAAATCTGCGCTAATACATGTACATAATCATGTGATGTTCAAATGTAAATTTGATTCACATTGTTTGATAGATATACACTGTAGATCTTTATTATATAAAGTTATTATGAGAGGAATGCATGCAATATTTAAATAGATTTTTAAATACAGAATATGATACATTTACAGTGAGTATTGGTATTTTTTCTTCAGTGCTAACTACTGACCCTGGAAACCAGTCCATTTTCACACACCTGTTATGAGAGACCACCTGTCCTAGGAGAACACTTTTGGTTTGCAGAAGAGACGGTCTCTCATAACAGGATTTACTGTACTGTTATGGAAGAGGATGCAATATTGGCACATGCTTAACAGGATGACTCCAGAAACAATTGAGTTGCATATATCTGGTGAATGAAATGGTTTTTTTTGTTCTTTGCTCTTGGATGAAATCTTGCTGTCAGGAACTTGCCTGCTAGTTCCTGGTTTAACCAGTTCATGCTGCCATGGTTTTGATGGCAAGTGTTGTCACTTTCAAAACTAATTGGGGGCCCCGAGTGGCCCAGTGGTCTAAAGCACTGTCCGTTATGGATCACTGCCATCTCACCTCTGTCTGCGGTGGGTTCATGGGTTCGAGTCTAGGATTCAGTGATATGTGGATATGTGAGAAAGCATGCCAATAGCTTCTCGTGGGTTGGTGGTTCTTTCCGGTGATTTCCCGGTTTCTTCCTCCACCATTAATACTACCCGCCATGAATAGCCTATCGTGTGCTGAAAAATGGCGTTAAGCACAACAACAACAACAACAAAACTAATTGAAACAGAGATGAACAGATTAATGGATACACAGACAGAATTATGCAGAGGCAATCTCAATATTACTGCTGATTTCTGAAATATTTCTGCTAATATTTGTGATGGATTATACATTCAGATAATGGAAGGAAAGATTTAACAATAAATGACCCTATCACATGGGATAAATGTCTTGTAAGATATATACCTAATCAAGGTTTGTCAAATATTTGGCCGGAGTAATAGGGTTAATAGACTGCTAGGTCTGGAATACCACAATGTTGGGTCTTGTCTACAAGAATGCTGGGTCTGTGATATCAGAATCCTGGATACAGGCTACCAAAATGATTGGTTTGATCCAGCAGTACCTCATTAATTGCTACCAGATTGCTAGATCTGAGCTATCACAGTTCTTATTAAGGAATTTCAAAACACTAGGTATGAGGTACCAGAATGCTCAATCTGAGATATCAGACTGCTAAGTTTGGTCTAGTAGAGTGGTGGTATCAGCTAACAGACTGTCACTGCTTTCACAAAACATTTTTTCACAAGATATATTTCACAAGGAAGAATTAATTCTGAATTACCATAAACAAGGAAAATGGGAAGTAATGAATCACAAAGTTTCAGATCAAAGTGTCTTCTATGAGCTGCTAATGTACATGTAATGTGATCTACTACTGTCATTATGAAATCCTACTGGACTATTATCAGATATGTAAACCTTTGTTGTTCCTACAAAATGGCATTAAGCCCCACAACAACAACAACAAATCTTCAAATATCTTCTACAATTATTTTTTCTACCTGCTTCTTTAACTTCAATAATTTGATTTGAAAGGTACATTTGTGTAAAACTTCAACAAACAATAGTACTTACATTTAGCTGGAAGGTTATAGCCTGTTAAAGAAAACAAAAATAATTTCATGGATTAATCATACAAATACCCAAATAAAATCTAGGGAACAAAACCAAGCTGACAATATACAATGGCTTATCAATAGTTAAAACATTACAGCCTGTATGAGCACAAATCAAACACCAATCAAAATAAATCACATTTGTGTGTACCAGCAGATTTGACACAATGTTGATTCAGTGGTTTTGTCCACAAATCTGTGAAGTGTGAGCTTCAATACAGTGCAGTAATTAGCTATACACCTAGTGTTTTATTAATGATTGTGTTTGAAGCAATAGTTTTGGCATTTGACTATCATGTCCAGTGGGATTTAGACTACATGGATAAAATGAGAAATGCTTACATGAGGATTACAATTTTTTGACAACAGTTTCACTTGAATGAAGAATTATTTTTTTTACAAGTATTTAATCTAATTTTCTTTTACTAGTATTATTTATTCATGTTTTTCATTTTCAGTAGTACCAGAGTTTGAATAACTTATGTTTTCTCATTTGTCTCTATCCTTACTTTTGTCATAACATACAGATTTAAGGCAGTGGAAACAACAGTCACCATATACTTTATAGATATGTGTACATTGTAACAATATAAAATGCAATATTATTCTTTTCTTCAAAAGGTAAAAAAGTAAACACATATAAAATCTAATTTTTATTACTAGATTACAGAAACATTGTTGATTTATCAAATAGTTTTTGTTCATCCTAAGGAATGATAAAAGTAAAAATATGGATTTAATGTGGGCAGAGGGGGGGTGCTTCCTTGCCATACATGGCCAATCTTCACTGGATCTTTAAATTAATGATTTGGGACAAAACCAAAATCCATGAAAATTTGTATCCCATGAAAATTAATGAGATTATTTATCAAAAAAAAATTAATGGTGTAAACACTTTTTCCTCTGATACCTTCATGGAGATGAAGCTGAATTTTCAAAGCCATATTTACAAATACAGTTCAAAAGACTAACATAAAACTAAGCAGTTTAGTGGCACACAGCATAATGCCTACAAATAACACTAGGATGAATTTTCCATCCATATGACTTGCAAAAGCATTCAATAATAGACATTTTTTTCACAGAATTTTAAAAATTTCAATAAAGTTGCCAACAATGCCTCAGCAGAAAATTTATTTCAACATGCCATCATTGATGAGACAAAAAAGAATTAAAGGATCAGTCTACCTGAGGTGACAAGACAGGATTCTGTTTCAGGTATATGAGCAATCTCCTCAACCATCTGCTTCTGCCCTGCTACTTTGAATATAGCTCCAGACACTAAAAACAAGAGTCTTAAGTTTTACATTTGTTGCATATTGCTCTGTGTGTGTATATGTGTGTGTGTGTGTGTGTGTGTGTGTGTGTGTGTGTGATAGTGTATCATATACACAGCAATATGCAACAAATGTTTTACTAGTACAATTAATTGAATGTTCAACTAGAAATCTGGAGTTGAGCTACAGTATCATTTCCATTCTCTATTATTCATCCAACACCATCCCACTCTCCGTTTTGCCAACAGAAAATGTGAGGATAAAGATTTTACGATTCTTATGAATATTTAGATGCCACTATATCTCACAGAAAAAGATGAATTAAAATGTATACAAGACTTGATCTCAGTGTACCTAATTAAGTGGGGGGAAAGGACCAACATTATAACATCTTCCTAGAATATCATGATTTTTGTTGGATCTTAAAACCAACCTTTCAGGTTAAAATGGTCTCATAAATTGCTCTTACATGTTTTTTGTTAGGTATAGCCACACCTAAAGAATGAACTATCACACTGAAACTAACACAACTAATTTACTGAGACGTCAGCAAAGATTGGGGGGGGGAGTTATATCACAGAAACTGAAGTTATTTAGTGCCAACAGCCATTGGAGCAAAGTGCCTTTCTTAAAAGCACACCATAGTAAGCATTCCATTCTGATCTGATGGCAAACCTACACTCTTTTCTAATCTGTGAGCTTGGCATGCTCTTCCACAGTAAATGGACAGGAAGTCACAGGACAAGTCACAAATGCACATGGGCCAAAAAGTCACAGGACAAAAAAAAAATCATCATTTGAACTATCACTGTAATGGTAGGCATGCAGGACAAAAAGTTACGGGACAAAAAAATATAGTTTGAATTATTGAATTATCACTGTAATGTTAGGCATAAATGACAAAAAGTCACATGATATGAAGTCACATTGTGAATTTTTAAAGCTATATTTTTAAAAAATGTATTGAAATTATATTCTTTTTTTCCTTACATATTACTATTTGTAAATCATAATGAACTGATGCTTCACAGAAAAGGGTACTTTGTTAGCAACTTAAGTATTAAGGGCAAATTGCAAAACAAGTATATAAGGTTGCTATCATTGAAGTTTACTCTTAAGACAGGAAAAGGTAACATTGATAAGGATATACAGGTAACATTTTATCCGGTGACCTTCTGCCCAACAGCTTTCCACCACAGCACTCTATCCAATAACAAAGGGAGCCAACTCTTCTCATGTCAATGTAATGTATAGTTACTGTACATGACATGAGGACCTTATATTTGACATGATTAGCTTGATAAACTTTGAGTTTAAGAGTTAACAACAAATACAGGTGTTAACATCAAGTGTTGTTTTATCTTAATAATATTCCTCCTAGATCTTAATTTGTTTTGATTTTTGTAACGGCATTTTTCAAACATTATTGGCTCTACCAAATTTGGAAATGGAAACTAAATGACTTTTTAAAGTACACACCATGGCAGCCATACATGGGTATCAAATCCTCAATCACTGAATATGTCTTATAAGTCTCATGCTCTACCATAAATGCTACTATGGTTACCATATTTTTGCAAAGTTTGCAAAACTGCGCACAACTACGTACACAAGGAAGCTCCAGAGCTCTGTATAGCAGTCTGCAATTGACTATATTTTTTTCAACAAGAGGCCCAAGTGGGAATGTAATTATTTACCTTGCACCCAAAATGTAAATGCAAGTGCTCTTACAGATGTGTCTGTAATGTCTAATAAGCAGCTTTTTGGAAGAAGTTATTTCACTTGAGGGACAAATCTAATATATTTATTATATCCACCAGGTGGGTCCTATTTCCATTGGTGCCCCAGAATTTTTATTTTGAAATATCCCAGTAGATGGTTAGTAAATCTAGCTTCTTAGAATATTTTCCTCATTCCAGTCATATCCATAACATGTGTTAACAGATCTGAACTGCAATTTTAGCTGTATATTTAATTTACAAGAAGTCATATCAATCATGAAACTGTTTCTAAGTGTATTCAGTCATAAGTCAGGGCCCAAGTGAGACTCCAATATTTGTGCATCAAAACCTATCCAGTCAGCATGGGGCTAATAAATGGAGAGAAGTGGGGGCAGATGGTTAAAAATAGTCACTTTAACGGTTTTCTTATTTTCATGTCAGATTATCCAAGTAATTATGAAGTATAGAACTCTGTATGAGAGTTAATAGTTTTCTTATTTAGATTCACCCTATTTGTTGTATGAGATTGGTAACCTCACAATAGACTGCAGTCAAAAATAAGCAACATCTTCAGCCATAAATAAAATTGTCCTTAACTAATTCATATTATTTCCATGATAGCTTTTGTTCCAATTAACCTGAAATATTCGAGCACTGTAATTCCAACTAATGATCAAATTAAATAAATGAGCTCCTCTCCATGTAACTGAATAACTTCCATGACTGGTGGTACTACTAAGAATGCTTAATTATAATAACTAATTTGTCCTAGTACAAAATTTGTCCATATCAATCACAATATCTTAGAAGAGTTACTAATACATGACAAATCCATCCATCCAAAATATTAACTAAAGGGAGCTAAAAGTTGTCTGCCAATTGAGGTTGTGTTGCTCAGAGTGATTTTCCCTTGGTATAATGATCACCAGCAAAACTCATGAACAAGTCTCTTATTATTGGAGCATAAGGTATGCTCTCTATACATGTAACTGCTGGAAGGCTGGGAAGGTGTATGTGTTCAAGTCGGGTTCATATCGACTTTAGAAAGTCCCACACATGGACACAGAGGTCAGGGGACTTGGGTCATCCTTGTTGTTTGAGATAAGTCACCAATGAAGAGTTGTCAGAGCAAATAAGGACTCCCCTGCCATGAAATTATTCCTGTCACCAATTAAAGGCTTTTATAATTGCCTTCACCTCTGGAATTTTTATATGCAGATGTCGTTCCTGGGTGACCATGCACCACTTGCTTCCCAAATGGATGGTAGTAAGTTGGCTCCCCTGCCAAACATACTTGCACATTATCTGTGAGGGCTGGTTTTGCGAGGCTGTAGTTTTTCTCTTAAGATATCATGATTGGGTAAAGTATTTAAAGAAAAAATATTCTTTTATATACCAAACTAAGTCATAGATTCAATACCAAATGAAAGACACACATTCCTTCTAGACTGATTTCAAATTAGTAAACAAGATCAGATGTTAGCCAATCAAAAATTAGGTCACAATGGCATTTTCAAGAACATTTGATGTTTACTTCAACAATAGTGCAGGGGCCCCAGTGGCCGAGTGGTCTAAAGCAATGTTCGTTACGGATCACTGCCATCTCACCTCTGTCTGCGAGGGTTCAAGTCTAGGATTCGGTGAATATGGACATGTGAGAAAGCTTGCCAGTAGCTTCTCGTGGATCGGTGTTTATTTCCGGTGATTTCCCGGTTTCTTCCTCCACCATTAATACTGGCCGCCATGAATAGCCTATCATGTGCTGAAAAATGGCGTTAAACCCAACAACAACAACAACAACAATAGTGCAACTCAACCATGAACTTATGAATGAATCTATGCACTTGATACATGAATCTATAACAGTATGCTTTGTTAAACATGATTCATTTATATTTATCGATGCTGGTACAGCAATTATTTAAAAATTCTTTTATTTTCATGGGTGTTTTTTTGTAAGAATGGCTTTTCTATTCTCAGTGGCAGCTGGTACATTTAAAGGCATTATCTATACAAACTTGAAGTCTTCCTTCAAAGATGATATGTCAACTTTTATGAAATTCTGCTTTTTCCATTAAAATATTTCCACTATTTACAGTAATGGTAACCATATCTGAAGGCAGAAAGCATGGGAAGGTGTATGTGTTCCTGACAGGTACAGGATGCACTGCAACAAATTTGGTCAAAATTTGTCTGGTATTTTCATAAAAAGTGGCTAAAATGTCAACTAATTATGGATGCAGGCCAGGTAGGTTAAAGACAAGCCGAGATCCAGCATGTGGAATACTGCTGACCAGATTCTGAAAACTAACCATGACCAGAAAATGAATTAGAAGAAAGAGACTCTCACTCCAGAAGGTTCTGATTTACCAAATACTTGACAGAAATGTGTGGGAAAGGGGTTTAGGAATTTTGTATACCTCCAGAACGTGAAATCTGAAGCTTTCTTGGACTCTTTAATGCCCATTTAACTGAGTTGACAATGGCATCAACCTTTAGCCTTGTGATATCACCATACCAGAGATAGATTTTATCATTCAGTGCTGGATCTGCTGGGTAAATCACTTTATTCTCTGCAAATAAAAAAAAATTTAAAACTAATTGTTGCTTCAGAAATTATGTGATTAGGCAACACAACTCTTAAAATGAGACACACCGTTGCTCAACAATTGTATTTTGGGTGGATAAAATATATAAAAGTATTAAATGTTCACATGAATCTTGCATGCCCCTTAGTGTGCCTAAAAAGATGATTTAATCACAAAATTTTCTTGAATGGACTAATGGACATGGGTAACACTATATGCTCACAAAATAGTAATTTTCCACATGAATGCCCCAATCCTACAATGTATCATTCATTGGCACCATACTGAATCATCAAGTTCATTTCAAGAAGTTCATAATAATCTCAATGACCATCTGTTACACGACAAAGTAATGTCAAGCAAGGCTACAGATTCAGGTATTTCCTGCTGCAAAGATTCACACTGCCAAATTTGAAAAATGCCAAGATCTATTGTTCAGAAGTTCAACATGAGTAGTCACATCAATCAGAAGTTCAACATGAGTAGTCACATCAATCAGAAGTTCAACATGAGTAGTCACATCAATCAGAAGTTCAACATGAGTAGTCACATCAATCAGAAGTTCAACATGAGTAGTCACATCAATCAGAAGTTCAACATGAGTAGTCACATCAATCAGAAGTTCAACATGAGTAGTCACATCAATCAGAAGTTCAACATGAGTAGTCACATCAATCAGAAGTTCAACATGAGTAGTCACATCAATCAGAAGTTCAACATGAGTAGTCACATCAATCAGAAGTTCAACATGAGTAGTCACATCAATCAGAAGTTCAACATGAGTAGTCACATCAATCAGAAGTTAGGATGTTGAGCCAAAAATGCATTCTGTGTTCTTACATGCAAGACTGTGCCACTAAATATAAATCACTGTTTTAAAAATGCAAATGAATAATCACGATCAACATGAAAGACATTCAATAATTTCCCTCAAAATGCTGCTAACTGCATCCAAACTGGAATAAACTAACATTGAATGCACACAAAAGGAATGGTAGTCATCAGTTTTTCAACTTTATGCAATATTGCAATAATAATTACTCAAGTAATCACTTTTATTATTATTATTATTATTATTATTATTATTATTATTATTATTATTATTATTATTATTATTATTATTATTATCATTATTATTATCATCATCATCAATACTATTAATAATATAGTCCTTGTCCAACATCCGGCTACACCATACTCTTTCATTTATAATCTCCATTAAAAACTCTACCAGTATAGAATTTTCATTAGCAAATCTTGCAGACGACATCAATTTTTCATCATTTGTGTTTTCTTTCTTTGTTCCCAACCTAGAATTAGCTAAAATTAGTTTGTCCTCTATGTGATAGAAGTAATCTGCTTCTTCGTTACTGATCACAAATTTTATTTTTATATCTCTTGTAATTTAGGAAACCAGAATGTTACCTATATTTTGAGTTTAGTTTTGGTGTATGTAAGATGTATATTGCCATTGAAATGAGCTTGTTTAGCTCAGGCTGTAGGAAAACCATTTTGAATTGCAGCATTATAAATTTTTATGTAAATATACACATCTATAAATATATATTAGGTTGCAAAAGAAATTGTATTCTTAATTATTAAAAGCAATAAAAATGTATCACTTATGGTTCCAGATTTGCTGTTGTTTCAATTTTAGTGCTATACTTTTATGCTTCACTACTTTTCTCTGGTATTACATTGTTAAGATCAATTTTTATTTCTGTTAAGATACTGATGAGTGTCGAATTGTCTGAGAAAATTTGATAATGATTAATGCATCATGTTTATACATGTCTTCTGATAGAATTATAATTCAAAGTACTTTGGGTAATGTCAATACATATTACATAATATTATGACTTTAAACCGATTCTAAAACAAAGAAACTATTTGTTTGTGACTTGGCCATTGCATCACTGTCAAGTTCACAGTTAATTCAAAGAGAAACTTGCCACAGTGGTGAGAAACTGTTTTGCAACCAGCCATTTATGTCACTGGTCAACTTTGGATTAGAGACCGGAAAACCCTACATTATAACCTATCAGTGCTACTACCACAAACAGTTTTCAAAGAGAACACTGGTATCCAATCTGAACCTAGATATTCAAATTTTGGGGCAAAGTTCTCATGCAGCCAGTTACATTCATTTTGGAAGACTGAGTACAGCTTTTGATGTGAACAATGAAACATCATGGTACTCTGAGAGCAAATTGTGCACTCATAAAAATGAATGGGACAGTGGAGTTCTAGGAAAGTCTGATAAGATTTGGAAGAAAGACTTCTGAGGAACCCAAAGATTAGAAAGCTGAGAACACATGGAGAGCACATGGAAATAGGCAGTTGTGTGATGGCTCAGGGCCAGGAAAATAGGCAGTTGTGTGAAGGCTCAGGGCCAGGAAAATAGGCAGTTGTGTGAAGGCTCAGGGCCAGGAAAATAGGCAGTTGTGTGAAGGCTCAGGGCCAGAAAATAGGCAGTTGTGTGAAGGCTCTGGGCCAGGAAAATAGGCAGTTGTGTGAAGGCTCAGGGCCAGGAAAATAGGCAGCTGTGTAAAGGCTCAGGGCCAGGAAAATAGGCAGCTGTGTGAAGGCTCAGGGCCAGGAAAATAGGCAGTTGTGTGAAGGCTCAGGGCCAGAAAAATAGGCAGTTGTGTGAAGGCTCAGGGCCAGGAAAATAGGCAGCTGTGTGAAGGCTCAGGGCCAGGAAAATAGGCAGTTGTGTGAAGGCTCAGGGCCTGGAAAATAGGCAGTTGTGTGAAGGCTCAGGGCCAGGAAAATAGGCAGTTGTGTGAAGGCTCAGGGCCAGGAAAATAGGCAGTTGTGTGAAGGCTCAAGGCCAGGAAAATAAGCAATTGTGTGAAGGCTCAGGGCCAGGAAAATAGGCAGTTGTGTGAAGGCTCAGGGCCAGAAAAATAGGCAGTTGTGTGAAGGCTCAGGGCCAGAAAAATAAGCAGTTGTGTGAAGGCTCAAGGCCAGGAAAATAAACAATTGTGTGAAGGCTCAGGGCCAGGAAAATAGGCAGTTGTGTGAAGGCTCAGGGCCAGGAAAATAGGCAGTTGTGTGAAGGCTCTGGGCCAGGAAAATAGGCATTTGTGTGAAGGCTCAGGGCCAGGAAAATAGGCAGTTGTGTGAAGGCTCAGGGCCAGGAAAATAGGCAGTTGTGTGAAGGCTCAGGGCCAGGAAAATAGGCAGTTGTGTGAAGGCTCAAGGCCAGGAAAATAGGCAGTTGTGTGAAGGCTCAGGGCCAGGAAAATAGGCAGTTGTGTGAAGGCTCAGGGCCAGGAAAATAGGCAGTTGTGCAAAGATGCAGAGCAAATAGAATTGACAGTTGTATGAAGGTGCTGAGCTGGATAACAGAAACAAAGGTGCCACAAGCACCAAATCAGAATGTAAGGCAGAAATTGCAGATGAACAACACAGAAGGGATATGGGAAGGAAAGACTTTCACCTTTAATTTCATGTGATGAAATAACTGGCAATTTGAATAGGTCTTGTACTGACTGAGAGAAATTGTACTGAAAAATTGTCCTGTAATTGCTGAATACTCTGATCCAGTTTATTAAACTGTTTTACT
Source organism: Potamilus streckersoni (assembly GCA_016746295.1). Classification (NCBI taxonomy): domain Eukaryota; kingdom Metazoa; phylum Mollusca; class Bivalvia; order Unionida; family Unionidae; genus Potamilus; species Potamilus streckersoni. The sequence continues at coordinate 2,539,072 of JAEAOA010000576.1, forward strand.
TTGCACCTAATTACTTTAATATTTTATAAACCTAGACCATCAGCCTTGCTCACTGGTGGGCTTGGAACTATTCCATCTATGAATTGTCTGTCCATCTCCAGTGTTAGATTCAGTACATTGCATGTGACACTGAGTATGAGATTATACTGAATATGCATGTCTACCCTCTCTTACTACCTAAGCCTATAGTCCTTAACAGCCAGAAGCTACACCCCAAAATTCATCCCATATGTCATGCATATAGCTTGGTCACAAAATATTCAAAATTGTCTGTATCTTTAGTGATATTGCCGTACATATGACAGTTTTAACCAAGCGGAGTTGACAGCCAAAACTAATGCCCCTCATACAGATGGCTATACCCTGACTAAGTAATGTCTAGTTCAGATCCTTTCAGTGTTTGAGGAGGCAATGGGGAAAAGGACTGAGGAATAGACAAACAGAAGGTCAATGGAGTATCATAACAACCTTGATGATAAAACATTTGGCAGATAACTCAGTGAAGCTACCCCTAAAATAGTCAAAATTATTTGAGTATTGGTTGGTATTGTACCAGATGATTGTAATCTCCTTGTAGAGTACAAGGTGCTGACTGAGTCCAGATGGCTTTGGTGAACAAGTGAAGACCCTTTCTGGTGGTAATTCCTCCTTTCTTCTGAACTTGTGTCAAGGAACTTCTCTGAAAGATTAAAGAAACAAACATGACATGGATACTTCTTTAAAACTGAAATCTAAATCAATGTCCACACTCATTTCACAATAGAGCATTTCCTCAACCCCATATTCCAGTCTCCATACAGCCTGCCCCCATGCCCACAATCCACTGTCTCAATACAGGTAGTCTCCAAGTACATACTCCATCTCAAGACAGCCTCTCTCCAAACCCATACTCTAATCTATATACAGCTGGTCTCCAAACCCATATTCTGCTGTCTGAATATAGATTGTCTCCTAGCACATACTCTAGTCTCAATACATCCTCTCTCCAAGCCCATACTCATGTCTCAATACAGCCAGTCTCCAAGCCCATACTCAAGTCTTGATACAGCCTATCTCCAAGCCCATACTCCAGTCTCTAAACGACCTGTCTCCAAGCCCATAATCCAGTCTCTATATGACCTGTCTCCAAGCCCATAATCCAGTCTCAATACAGCCTGTCTCCAAGCCCATACTCCAGTCTTGATACAGCCTATCTTTAAGCCCATACTCCAGTCTCTATATGATCTGTCTCCAAGCCCATAATCCAGTCTCTATATGACCTGTCTCCAAGCCCATAATCCAGTCTCAATTCATCCTGTCTCCAAGTCCATACTCCAGTCTCTATACAGCCTGTCTCCAAGCCCATCCTCAAGTCCTGATACAGCCTATCTACAAGCCCATTATCCAGCTTCAATATAGCATGTCTCCTTGCACAAAATCCAGTTCCAAAAAAGTCTTTCTCCAAGCACACACTATATTCTCAGTAGCTCTTTTTAGTACTCACCATGTTCCCACCATGCACTGCTGGTTCCTAGATGGCTAAGGGATGAGTTGAAATACCCATTTCATTGTGCAAACCACTTAAAAGCCTTCAAATCTGATCCCTTGCAATCTTCATTATTATTACCAAGAGCTAGATGGAAATAAGTCCTAATTTCATATCTGATAATTGGTTCCACTTAATCAACTGATAATCAATTATAACTCTTTACTTAGAGCAAATTTTAATTTTTCTTTGATACACAGTTATAACTTTGCTCAAGAGTTTAAAATGTTAATATATGTACAGGAGTAATCTCTTGAATGACATAGTTACTTTAACCTGATGAATAACATTATATTTTTTCAATTGTGTTGCATTAGTTTTGTTATACAAATTTCTTAATGAATGAAACTTTTTCATGGCTGATCAGTTTTATGTAACTGAAATACTGCTGTAATCCTCCAAAACCCTTTCATTCATGTGATATGTCTATAATTTTAAGTATAAGTACATGGTTTTGTTTGTCATTATTTACAAATACTACAAAGATCTTTACATTTAAATTGAAACAAATTATCAAAATTTATTTAATTTTATTAAATCTACAATTTAACAGCTAAATCATGCAATCATGACTGCATATTCCTGATTATGAAACTTTGCACCTACAGAAAATGGCATGATTTAATATAATTAAGTTGTGACAGGAATAAATAACTTCGGTCAACTTCAGTTGATTGGAAGCCATATATAGCATACACAGGAGATTTACTAACCCTTGTGTTTTGCATGCAACTAAAAAGAAGTAGTCTCCCTTTACATACAAATGATAATGGATTTTCACAATTATCTTATTAGTTCAATTAACCAACTGATTATCTATTATAATTGATAGTCAGAACAAGACTACTAAGAGCAATTGAATAGCACACACATTTACTGTGTACTTACAATGGGATTTCCCTACATCTCAACTATTTTAAACACTATAATGGGATTTCCCTATATCACAACATTTTTGTAGTCGATAGCACTCACATTTTGTATTCAATAGCACCTACATTTACTGTGTACTTATGCTGGAATTTCCCTACATCTCAACTTTATATATACTACTGGTAGCACAGACATTTACTCTATAAATTATAGTGGGATTTCCTTATATCACAACATTTTTGTATTTAATAGTACACACATTTACTGTGCATTTAAATTGGGATTTCCCAATATGATGTCAGCATTTATGCTAATTTTACTGTATAATATACATCACACAATAAAATGTCTTATACAGCGGGGCCCATCTTACAAACCTAATAAGTTCCCGGACTGCTTTTGTGCCCCGGAACCTATTTTCCCATAGGGTCCCATTGCTAAATTTTTATTCCATTCCTGAGCTCCCCAAAAAATCACTGCTATATTAAAAACAGGTACAAACACAATACATACATAACTTACTCATAGCAATAAAATGCAAATACACTCAAAACCAATAAAAACAACACAAACAGGACACACAAATAAATGCAAGAACACCTATAGACTCCTTTTCTCACCTTTTTTTCACTCTATTTGAGTAGAGGCAGCCATTTGTGAGCTCATGTGTTCAAAATTTTGCACGCAAGTGAATGGCAGTTCAGTTTGTAACCTGAGCCAACATTCATAACCAAAGTCATTTTTTGGTCAGCCTGTCATTTTTAACACATGGCCTTTGTAAGCTGCCGCCCCACTGTATTTAAATTACGTTATACAATACAACCTCATTATAACATTGCCCATGTCTTGAAATCACATTATATAGCACTCCCTTATTATAATGCTGTTCATGAGAGTCAGGGAGTTCATAGCTTGGTCATGACATTTTTCCATTAAAATATTTTTTATTGAGTAATACTTACCCGATCATAATACCTTAGGATGTACTACCTTAACCTTGCAAATCCAGCCCTCCCAGTTAAAATATTTTACCTAAATAGAGCTAAATCTTATCTGCTCACAATGTGGTGTTCAGCCAAAGTGATCTCCCCTATATTGGGATTGGCAAAACCCATGAATATCTCAGTTATTACTTTCGCTTGTGCCAAGAAAGAGACCTTGCAAAAACCAGAATCAACACTTGCAAATCAGAGAAGTTCACACTCCACAAGGAAAGTATACTCTGTCTATATTTCCAACTTCCTGTATCTGGACAATGTTCTGCCTTTACAATTTTAGTCACACGTTTTCATCTTTACACACTTAATTGTGCCTAGTGCTTGCACCTGTAACCTATGTAACTTCACAGATACGTCTGAACTACACTTGCGAGGTAGTAGTAGTTCTCTCTAAGGTACTATGATTGGGTAATGTATTTTTTTTAAAGAAACCACATTATATAACACTTCCTTATAATGTTGGTCATGGGAGTCAGAGAGTATAAATCCTTATACTGAGACAGCCTCATACAAATCTTTCAGTCAGACAACCTTAAAGAAATCTTTCTATGAAACAGATTTAATGAAATCTTTAAATGAGATAGCCTTAAAGAAATTTCTCAGTGAGACAGATGTATATCAATCTTTGAGTGAGAAAACTTTATGGAAATCTTTTAATAAGATAGCCAATACTGAAAAATTTCAATAAGACATATTTATAGAAATCTTTCTGTGTGACAGACTAACGGAAATCTTTCAGAGACAGCCTATAGAAATCTTTCAGTGAGATAGCCTTATAAAATCTTTCAGTGTGAGAGTCTTATAGAAATCTTTCAGTGAGACAGCCTTAGAAAAATCTTTTAGTGAGACAACTTTTTAGAAATATTTTAGAAAGACAGCCTTAGTGAAATCTTTCAATAGCAGATTTATAAGTATTGAAATCTTTCAGTAAGACAGATTTATAAAAGTCTTTCAATGACACAGCTTTATTGAAATCTGTCAGTGAGACATATTTATAGAAACTTTTCAATGAGACAGCCTTAAAGAAATCTTTCAATGACAAAAGTTTATACAAATCTTTCAGTGAGATAAATTTACAGAAATCATTTACTGAGACACATTTATAGAAATATTTCAATGAGACAGCCTTAAAGAAATCTTACAAAGATGAATATTTATAGAAATCTTTCAAAGAAAAAAATTTTTAGAAATCTTTCAATGAGACAGATTTATAGAAATATTTAAATGAGACAACCTTTGTTTTCAAAATTAGGTTGTATTACTATTTGTTACATCTGCATTATATGTGAAATAAGTGCTATTAAAATTATATGCGAAATAAGTGCTATTAAAAAGTTCTTGACTTACTAATTATTTATCTACCTGTACATTTTATGCTAAATTTTAACAAGATAATATTTATTCCATTTTCTGCCAGTCAATCATTGTTTATTTCAAAATGGTATTCCAACTTTTTTCCAGACTGCAAGATATATTGATTCTAGAATGAGAATGCTGGAGGAAAATAATAATTGCAGGAGACTTTATGATAGTTGGTCACATGAATTGTCATCCACTGTGAAAGTGAAAACATCCATAAAACTCATATTTACAGTTTGCTACAGTGTATTTACTAATATTCTGGAACCAACAGTAAGAAAAATACCACATACCTCTGGAGTATTCCTTTATGGGCTTAAAGTCACCTTTTTGTAGCTGTACCATGGAGGTTTTACTTCTTATGTCCCCAAAATGTACAAATTCCACGACATTTTTTGCTTCTCCATCTCCTGTTTTTTCTTCTTCACTAGACGAATCTTCTGATAATTTGGTAACTTCCTGCATAACCTTGGGATAAATCACTGCTGCCGATTTTACTTTACCTTTGGAAGTCACTTCTTTTGTAGTAATATCTTTCTGTGTTTAGACATTTTTATTGCCATTTCCTAAAAGTTCTTTTCCCAAACCTGAATCTTTTTTCTTTTTCTCACCTGTAAACAACTGCTTCACTTTCTTTATGACCAGTACCTTTTACAACACATTATTATCATAATCCTCCACTTGTGCAACCATGGTCTAACTGAAAAGAGAAGAAAACTGACACATGAGAGTGTGACTAAAGTGGCAATCTGAAATACATGGTGTGTGTAATGTGTGTGATAAGTGAAGTAGTATTCTCCCCAAGCTTTTCTCAGCAACTTATTCTTCCTCTTGACCCCAAAATACAACCCACTTCACACCACACCTGAGCACTGGATCAAAATTATACATCAGTGTTGCACACAGGATGTCTTGCAATACTGTGTCCCCATCTCTCACAATACTGCAGAGGATGTAAAATTTCAGTGAGAACAATATTGGATACAACAACATGACCAAGGTCAATATCTGTTGGACAATGAGCTAAACAAAGAAGAATACCCACAATCCCAAAAGTCAAGGCACAGCACTGTAGATATTTAGTGTTCTTATACAAACTATCATGTATCAGATTCTGTGAGCTTAAAAACTGTGCAAGGTATGTGCAAACTGTGTGCTTGCACAGGAAGCCATT